>CM034153.1:251266320-251609133 GCA_019776745.2 Taxus chinensis
CTGTCGTTTTGTCACTGTTCCTTGAGTATGGTTGAATATTTCGTGTTCTGGCCCTGTTGGGGTGAGTCGCGAGTACCACACCTTAGACTTGCATGCGCCAAGGTAAGAATAGATATGCAATGTTCCTTTCCGTTTAATCAGTCCGATTTAGACTGAGCATGAATAGATATGCTATGTTCCTTTCCGTTTATTCAGTTCGTTTTTGACTGAGCATGTTTCGGAAATACTGTGTGGACGTCATGGCATAGTCTTTAGGAAACCTCAGATTGCTTGATGCAATGAAGTTTGTTGTAAAACAGCAATCTTGCTTGCGGCTTGTCTAACTTGTTCATTTATATACTGGTTGAATGTTTTCATATGTGAAGACGGTTCAGTAATGAACTTATGTGAAAGGAAGTATGAATGGTTTGGTTCTTTCTCTTCCTTTATTTAATATTTGTTGATATTTGTCTAGCAGTGGGAAATTGTTTTGTAACATAATGGTGGAATCCCGAATTGTTATGTTATTCCCTTTTTGGAAGAATGAAACAATCTGACCAATGTTGTGATTTTGGATTCAATGATTGTTTGTGTACATTCGTTCCTTGTTTCTTAATATTTGATGAAATATTAGAAAGTGATTAAGACTATTTTGTAACAATGACAGAGTTACATATTTGTAATCATTTTGTATTACAAGGGCATAGTCTGAGTATGTTTACTTATGTGAATATCTGATCTCATTTAAACAGGGTGTTTAATGAAAACAATTGATGGATTGCAATTGTTTTAAAAGTTAGTGCTTATCATGCTCAGTTCATTGAACTGACTCATGTTGACTATTTTTGCAGATGGTTGCCGTAAGAGGTAAAAGCAATGCAGATCTGACAGGCTGATCAGATTGTTTATTTGATTTGTTATGAATTACAGCTTGATTTTATAGATGTACTATATGTGAAAAGATGTTTCTTTTCCGTAGCATTGTATCAAGTATGCTGTTGCATAAAATGTAATTGTATAGTTTTGATAGGAATGGAAATAAGTGTTTGAAACTTATGTGTTGTATTCTATTTCTGAAAGTTGACCTTCTTCGGTTTATGTAACGAAGGGGCATTGTTATCATTGTATAATATGGATGCTTTTGTGATTGACAATGAAAGCTTGCATGAAAATGAGATTGAATTCTTATGAGAGTTTAGTAGTTCTAATTTGTTCTAGCAAAAGCAATATTGGATTTAAATAATTGTCTTTCTAGAAGATAGGTTAAAAATGAGCCTAAAAGAGAACGCTAAACAAGCTGGATTAAATTACTAATCCCTAGTCCTAAGTATAACAGGACAATATTAAATTGGATTCTTAATCATTTATATCTTTATACTAAAAGTATGATATAATTTCAGTTAAGAGAACTGATATACAATCAAATGGAGTTCAGTTGGCAATCTCAAGCAAAGGTTATGAGATATTGTCCGATTCTGTTGCTTTAGAATCAGGTGTATTCTAATGACTCCTTGATGAAGAACTTGACCTTAATATCTCTACCAAGTAATGGGTTTTATAGAGGAGGGTCGTCCTAAGACGAAGAATCCAGGGATCAGAAAGGCTAAACCTTAGGGAAAAGTTTTTAAAGTAATTTAAACTCAAGTGCGTAACGCGTGTTACTGAGTAGATCTTTTCGAGGTAGATTTAAATGTTGACGTCATAAGTCAACTACAGAGTTGTACCTCCGAGAAGATTAGGATCTTCTCGAAGTTACAATAATGCAGATGACTTATGGCGACACCCTTTGCATTGATCGCTAAGATTTACACTTGATTTTGCATGAGTTACCCTGGGGACCGATTAAGAACATGGTCATGTTATACGGCTGCCTAGGAGATTCGGGGTATCATGACACACTGGTTGAACTGCAAGGTTGAACCAGTATGTCATCATATCCCTAATCCTCGTGGGCATCCATATAACATTATCACCTTGTTAATCTGCCTCCGAGTGATTCAGTTGTGAAAGGAAGGACTGACAGTAGTCAGTATAAGACATTCTATATAACATATGAATGGGGTGAAGGACGTATTCCAGATTGACGAGTATGCCGTTAAGGAATACGAGACATGAACAGTATGTTTCAAATCTTTGGCCAAAGTATCGCAAGCTGCTGATTGCGTTGTCCTAATTCACCTAGTCTAAGGGATGAGATGCCGATGAATAATAGTAACAATTATTCAGTTAGATTCCTTGGACAGAGCATTCTGAATCCCAGATTAGGGAAGAGAACCGCAAGAGTAATGTGTTAAATAAAAACACCGACTCTTATTACTCATGAATAGATCGGTAGATTACCGAGTCATGGAATGAATAGATCGGAGGTACTCCGAGTCATTACAGCTGCATATGGTTGTCTGTTATATGAATGGTTATTTGAATTGTGAGTTCTAAATTATGTATTTAGAACCAGGATGCAATTATAAAAAAAAAAAAAAATTGACTTGTTCTATTGTCTAAAATGAGGATGTTACATCTTGGTATCAGAGCTGAAGGTTGCAGCTCTTGGACCTATTGAGTCCATAATCTGATAAAAACCTGAATTTTCTTGTAACAGAAAATGGTTAGAACAAGGGGGAACGTTGCGAATAATGCTCCACCTGAAGGAGGAGCGGCAACAACCCAGAAACTTGATGAGATCCTTGCTGCCCTGTTGGACACAAGAGATCGCTTGGCTGTACTTGAACAGCAGGTGATGGGAAATGAGGAGGATGAAGAAGCTGATAATAATAATCAGCAACCTCCTGAGGACAACCCCGACACGGGTGTTGATGTTAATGCTGTGAATGCACCTGTCCAACCAGAAAACAAAAAGGCCAGATTGGCAGCAGAACTCACTAATGATATAAAAAGGATAAGTCCACCTAAGTATGATGGCACCACATTAGGAGATGGAGCTGAGAACTGGCTCAGTGAAATGGAGAAGTACTTTGCAATAAGGAACTTCTCAGAGGAAACCAAAGCTATTTGGGGAGCCTATCAGCTTTCTCACGAAGCATCTTCGTGGTGGGATAGCCGAAAAGCTGAGCTAAACATTGATGAGACCAACATTACTTGGGATCAATTTAAAGGCTATTTTAGGCAACGGTGGCTGCCACAACTTTTCTATGATCAGAAAATGACAGAATTCCAGAACTTAGCTCAAGGGAAGCTAACGGTAACTGAATTACTGGGAGCGGTTTACAAAACTCCTCAAGTATCTACTGCAGTATCAAACTGACAAAAAGTTCAGCATACGGAAATTCATCATGGGATTGAATCCTGTGATAGGGGGAGAGGTCGATGTTCACAGTCCAACCACTATGGAAGGAGTTGTTGAAAAGGCCATAAGGCAAGAACAGAAATTAAAGGCTATTTCTACCCATAAGGAGGAAGTGCGGAAGAAGACTGCAAACCCTTCTTCAACCTCTCTTGCACCCAGAAAAGGACCGTGGAAAAAGTTTGGAAACAAGAGTAAGTTTCCAGGAGAAAACAACAAGAAAGCAGCAGTAAATAAGCCTGCTGGAAATGTAAGGGATAATTTTGTTAAAAATTATAACAATGGGCAGAAGCCCTATGGAGGACAGCGTGACAATTACAAGGCTGGAGGTAATGCTGAGCCTAAGAAGGGACCTGTAGGAGGCTGCTACAATTGTGGCAAGGACCACTATGCGAATCAATGCCCTTTGAAGAAGGATGATCGTAATCAGCAGCATAAGATACATGCTGCAGTAGCAGACAAGCAAGCTGAAAAGCAAGCAACACCTATAGAAGTTCCGGGTAAGTTATTCGGCATACCTGTCACTATTCTTTTTGATACAGGAGCTACTGAATGTTTTATTTCTAATAAACTTGCTTCTAAACTTAAAAGAAAAGCTGGGAAAATGGATAAATCTTGGACTGTAGAGTACGGTAATAATTCTGTTCATACAGTGAGTATGTGTCTCTTTGGAGCAGTCCTCGATTTACCTAATTTCTCCACGGAAGTTGATCTCTATGTTGCACCTTTAGGATCATATGACATTATTATTGGTGTCAATTGGTTAGCTGACCATAAAGCAAAGGTAGATTGCTATGAAAAGAACATAAAATGTTTAGATGATCAGCTGGAATCAGCAGAGATTCAAGGTGTGAAACGAGAAATTTCAGTTAGAAAACTGTCAGCTATGCAGCTTAAAAAGGCTAAGAATAAAGGATGTACTCTTTATGCAGTAAAGATATCTGAATCTTCAGAAGAAGATGGTGATTACATGAAGCAAATTCCACTGTTACAAAGTTTCAGGGATGTTTTTCCTGAAGGAATTACTAGGGTTACCACCCAAGAGAGAATTTGATTTTACCATTGAAATCAAGCCTGGGACGGAACCTATTTCCAAGGTGCCTTATCGGATGACTACTACTGAGTTAGTCGAGCTTAAGGCACAGTTACAAGAGATTTTGTCTAAAGGATTGATTAGACCAAGTGTTTCACCTTGGGGAGCACCTGTGATATTTGTGAAAAAGAAGGATGGAACACTAAGGCTGTGTATTGATTATCGGATGTTGAACAAAGCAACAATCAAGAACCGATATCCACTTCCTAGGATCGATGATCTGTTTGATCAGATGTGTGGAGCAGTGGTTTATTCTAAGATAGACCTTCGATCTGGTTATCATCAGTTAAGGATTAAAGAGGAAGATATTCATAAAACAGCTTTCCGAACAAGGTACGGACACTATGAATTCACAGTTCTACCCTTTGGGTTAACTAATGCACCCGCAGCCTTTATGAATTTAATGAACAATATTTTTCAAGAATACCTGGACAAGTTTGTACTTGTATTCTTGGACGATATTCTCATTTATTCTAAAAGTGTTGAGGAGCACAATGAGCATTTGAAGATAGTTTTGGGAATTTTGAGAAAGAGAAAGTTGTATGGTAAGTTATCCAAATGTTCTTTCTTTGATTCAGAAGTTCACTATTTGGGTCATGTCATAAGTAAAGAAGGAATCGTTGTAGATCCTTCAAAAATAGTGGCAATAACTGAGTGGCCTGCACCAAAGAATGTGCACGAAGTAAGAAGCTTCATGGGTCTTGCAGGTTACTATAGAAAATTTGTAAAGGATTTTTCTAAGGTAGCTGCACCAATAACTTCATTGCAAAAGAAGGATAAGAAATTCATGTGGAATGACAAGTGCGAAGCGGCTTTCAAAAGTCTGAAAGACCAGTTGACTTCTGCACCTATATTGGCTGTACCAGACCCTAATGGGAATTTTACTGTTGTAACGGATGCTTCTGGGGAAGGCCTTGGAGGTGTTTTGTTACAAAATGATCAGGTCATAGCTTATGAAAGTAGAAAACTTAAGTTACATGAGCTGAATTATGCCCCTCATGATTTGGAACTTGCTGCCATTGTTCATGCGCTTCAAGTCTGGAGACACTATTTACTTGGAAAACCTTTTGAGTTGAAAACTGATCACTTGGGACTGAAATATATTTTTACTCAGCCCAATCTGAATGCCAGACAGAGAAGGTGGTTAGAATTTTTATCACAATATGACTTTGATATTAGCTATATCAAAGGGAAGGAGAATAGAGTAGCTGATGCTCTAAGTCGTAGGAGGCACATTTCTGCTCTTATAACATTAAGAACTCAGTTTAAAGACGAGGTAAAAAGTGCCTCAGAATCAGATGCATATTTTCAGCAAGTAAAAGCAGCGCTTGCTGCAGAACCTAAAGATAAAAGGTATGAAGGTTTCCATTTTGATAATGAAGGAATCTTGCGTTATGAAAACAGGGTATATGTACCTATGTTAAATGACTTGAGGAAGAAGTTGTTAGTTGAATTTCATAATTCACCTTTCTCTGGACACCCAGGTATCACAAAAATGCTAGCTGATTTGAAACAGCAATACTTCTGGAAAGGTATGAAAAAGGATGTGATAAATTTTGTGACTCATTTCCTGGAATGTCAGCGGGTGAAGGCAGAGCATATGCACCCTGCTGGACTGTTATATCCTCATAGCATACCGCAGTACAAATGGCAAGTAATAACCATGGATTTTGTACAAGGACTACCTATGTCCAGGAATAAGCATGATGTTATCCTGGTAGTTGTAGATAAACTGACTAAGGTAGCTCATTTCATCGCTGGAAATCTAAAGGATGATTCACCAGTGCTGGCCAAGAGGTTCGTACATGAAATTTTCAGATTGCATGGTGTACCAGAACTGATTATATCTGACAGAGATCCTAGAATGACGTCAAGGTTTTGGCAAACGCTTAACGCAGCCCTAGGAACAAAACTAAACTTCAGTTCTGCATATCATCCAGAAACGGATGGGAAAACTGAGAGGGTAAATCAAGTGTTGGAGGACATGTTGCGAATGTATTGCATGGATCAACAGTATAAATGGGAAGAGTATCTTCCATTAGTTGAGTTCGCATACAACAACACTTATCACTCATCTCTAAAGATGGCACCATTTGAAGCACTTTATGGAAGAAAGTGCAGAACCCCTGTAAGTTGGGACAGTGTTGAGGATAGAGTGGTAATTGGACCAGAGATTCTCACAGAAATGGAACAGCAAGTTAAGCTGATTCGTGAACGATTAAGGGAAGCAGCGGATAGACAGAAGAGCTATGCTGACCTTAAGCGGGTTGATAGAAAGTTTGAGCTTGGTGATAAGGTTTTTCTGCGTGTTAAACCCAGAAAGAGTTCTATAACTTTTGGCAAGGCTGCCAAGTTGTCACCACGATTTGTGGGACCTTTCGAAATTGTTGAAATAATCAATCCTGTAGCTTATCGTTTAGCATTGCCACCTACTTTATCTCGCATGCATGATGTTTTCCATATTTCTTTGCTTAAGAAATACGTTTCAGATCTGTCACATGTTTTAAATTGGAATTCCTTGCAGGTCCAAGACCCAGGAATAATCGTGGTTAAACCCACACGAGTGCTGGAAACTCGCCAATTGCATTTAAGAAATCGTGATATACAGCAATGTAAGGTCCAGTGGGACCAGTTTAGCGAAGAAAGTGCAACTTGGGAAAATCTGGAAGAGATGAAAATTGCTTTTCCTTCTCTTTTTGCAACAGAATGAAAACTGTTGACAAAAATATACTTTTATGAACTGATTGTTTTTAAAGTATTTATGAAAGCCAGATTAAGGCAGACTTTATTCAGGTTGAATAAATGTGTTGTGACATTGATTTCTGGAACTATTTAATATGGAAGTAGTCACAGTGTTTGTGAACTAATAAATTGATTGACCTGAAGGTTAATTTAATATGTAATTCATCGGGACGATGAATCTTTTTAGGAGGGAAGCATGTAACACCCTGAACTGTTGTTACTTTCTCCTGGACATACAAGTGTTGATATGTGATTTCTTGTATAAGGATGTGTTCCTCGAATTAGAAATCATGCTTGATATGTATTGTAATTTCCTTGCAGATTGCAGATCTTGACTGAGTCAGAATATGATTAGACTCTTTTATTTATTTCATTTTGTGTCTGAATATTAATCTGATCACGGAATGAATTATAGAGATATTCATCTATAATATCTAGTCTTGGATCAGTGGAATTGATCCAAGTAATGCTTTAAATTTGTTTGTGATGAATTAGATCACAGACCTTGAACAGGTTGCAAGGTATGGAAGCATTGATTAAGCTGGTCAGGAGTATGACTCAGGCTGATCTTGGGAAATGAATTGGTTCCCGATATCGAAGTATATCTGGAAGGTCTCGGACGTGGACCAAGTAATAATTCTGCCATGTATATTCCTGTAGCCTAACGGCTGTATAGGAGTGAATCCTGTTCGGAGATGCATGATTTTGGGTCTTTTCTTGGCATATAAAATGTTATACCTTACTGGAATTATTAACGGTTAGTAACCTAAAACTAAAACCTAACCTAGGGGTTAGATTAGTGTTAATCTAACCTAGACCTAGGCTATGTGTTAATATCCTAAGTTAGTATCTATGTGTAAATTGGTTAGTATGGGTATTACCCTAAATTCTAACCTAAGATACTAACCTAACTAATGAGGAGATTATGAAGGGGCCTATGGAGGGGTGCGAACCATGGGCGGCGTTTTCTATGGCAATTAATGCTTGGGATAAGGATGAGGGACAGGTCATGGCGAAGGTTTAGGCAACGGCTAACCTGTTCTGACGTGGCAATTCGCTAAGTTTGGAAATGGGCATGAATTTTCATTGGACTGTCGCCAATTCTGACGGTCGGTGGAAGATGAGTTTAAGCGGGAAAGTTGGTTTAATGGCATTCAATATTCTCGGAAGTCGAGCTCAGAACTCGCGAGAAGGCATGCAAATGGGAAATTTGTGGGTTTGTTTGGCTTGTCGCGATTTTCGGTCTTCTCTCTCTCTCTGCTTGTTTACTGGTTCTTCGCACCAGTTCTCTTTGAGTTGCATGGCAAGTATGAACTGCCATAGCTCTTTTCTCTGTCATGGAGGATATATATGGGATGGAGACAGCAAAATTTTGTTGGTCGCTTTATCGTGGAAAAAGAAAAGGAAGTTTGAGCTCTTCCTGTGGTCTGCTTCAGAAATTTGATCAAAAATACAGGCATGATAGGCCCTAACCTTTAAATATCTTGCTGTCTTTCAAGTGATTTCATTAGAACAACTCTGTTCAAATGTTTTGAGAAAATAGATGATTTTCTATGGAGATCTTGTTTGATTTTTGGTACTGTATCTCTTCTGGTTCGATTTTTCAATTTTCCTCTTGATGGGTGTTTATTAAAATCGAATTGTGGCTCTATTCCTTTGTGTATTCTTTCTGGTTTAAATATGTGAGATATTTATATGTAAAGAGCATGAAAGCTCGGCCTGTTTGGCGTGAGCCCATAGGATATACCTGTGTTGTTTATAGACCACTGTATGTTGTTGATTTGTGGTCACTGTTTCTTGTGTGGAAACTGTATGGAAGGATTTTGTTAGATACTGTATGTTTGATCAGTTCTACTGCTCCTTTGGAAACTCTGTCGTGGTTTTTGTGACAGTGACTAATGATACTTTTTGGGTTTCATTTGTCTTCTAATTTTTTCTTGTGAACGGGTAACTGTTGTGTTACCGTAGTCTTTACGACCCAGTGGAAGTTGTTCTTCCTTGTTATTGTGGTAACGGGATTATTGTTGACTGTGTACAATATTGATACATCTATACTTTATTTGGACGACTCAGAAGAGTCCTTGATTGAATCGTATATTGCTATCCACTGCTGAGAATGTAGATTCATCCATGAGTTTTGTTATTTGTCTTCGTGGAAGCCTTGTAGAGGTAACAGGTCTTTTGTTCACTGCTAATTGTAATGATTAAGGATATAGATTTCCTGGGCATGCATTGCATTCTTTTGTGTAAGTTGTTCGAAAGTTTTGAAGAGGCTCAGTTGTTTTCCTTGTTTTGAAATGGGTATTTGATTTGCTTACATTTGTTTTATTCTGAATGATTGCCATGAATGGCATAGAAGGATTTATCAGCTAATTTCATATTACGCTGCTGTAGGGATTCAGCGGTTATGAGTATAAACCCATTAACAGTATACAGTGTGTATATATATAGATTTATAAATGTTGTGATTTGGACGACTCTGAGGAGTCGATTGAATGATTTATATTATATTTGAGCCGAATATGTTTAAATAGTTGGTGAACGATAAACCAGTGGTTGGAAGGAATGACATGTACTAAGACCTCTGTTATTTTCTGGAATTACTTTTGTGTTGCATTGATTTTGTGGTACAGATTCTTTAGGAGAATATTTAGGTCTTCAATCTGTGCAAAATTGTGTAAAAGATGGGCAAGGTACAGCCGGTTTTCTTGTTTTGAATTCGGTAATCGGATTTGCTTGCCTGATGATTAAATAAGCTCCATTGTTGGGCTCGGATGTAATCGTATGCAATTATTTGTTTTATTGTTGTTCGGATTCATATGAACTTTTGGAAGGTATCTTGTATTGCTTGAACCTTATTGAATCTGATTTACGGGACACTGTCGTTTTGTCACTGTTCCTTGAGTATGGTTGAATATTTCATGTTCTGGCCCTGTTGGGGTGAGTCGCGAGTACCACACCTTAGACTTGCATGCGCCAAGGTAAGAATAGATATGCAATGTTCCTTTCCGTTTAATCAGTCCGATTTAGACTGAGCATGAATAGATATGCTATGTTCCTTTCCGTTTATTCAGTTCGTTTTTGACTGAGCATGTTTCGGAAATACTGTGTGGACGTCATGGCATAGTCTTTAGGAAACCTCAGATTGCTTGATGCAATGAAGTTTGTTGTAAAACAGCAATCTTGCTTGCGGCTTGTCTAACTTGTTCATTTATATACTGGTTGAATGTTTTCATATGTGAAGACGGTTCAGTAATGAACTTATGTGAAAGGAAGTATGAATGGTTTGGTTCTTTCTCTTCCTTTATTTAATATTTGTTGATATTTGTCTAGCAGTGGGAAATTGTTTTGTAACATAATGGTGGAATCCCGAATTGTTATGTTATTCCCTTTTTGGAAGAATGAAACAATCTGACCAATGTTGTGATTTTGGATTCAATGATTGTTTGTGTACATTCGTTCCTTGTTTCTTAATATTTGATGAAATATTAGAAAGTGATTAAGACTATTTTGTAACAATGACAGAGTTACATATTTGTAATCATTTTGTATTACAAGGGCATAGTCTGAGTATGTTTACTTATGTGAATATCTGATCTCATTTAAACAGGGTGTTTAATGAAAACAATTGATGGATTGCAATTGTTTTAAAAGTTAGTGCTTATCATGCTCAGTTCATTGAACTGACTCATGTTGACTATTTTTGCAGATGGTTGCCGTAAGAGGTAAAAGCAATGCAGATCTGACAGGCTGATCAGATTGTTTATTTGATTTGTTATGAATTACAGCTTGATTTTATAGATGTACTATATGTGAAAAGATGTTTCTTTTCCGTAGCATTGTATCAAGTATGTTGTTGCATAAAATGTAATTGTATAGTTTTGATAGGAATGGAAATAAGTGTTTGAAACTTATGTGTTGTATTCTATTTCTGAAAGTTGACCTTCTTCGGTTTATGTAACGAAGGGGCATTGTTATCATTGTATAATATGGATGCTTTTGTGATTGACAATGAAAGCTTGCATGAAAATGAGATTGAATTCTTATGAGAGTTTAGTAGTTCTAATTTGTTCTAGCAAAAGCAATATTGGATTTAAATAATTGTCTTTCTAGAAGATAGGTTAAAAATGAGCCTAAAAGAGAACGCTAAACAAGCTGGATTAAATTACTAATCCCTAGTCCTAAGTATAACAGGACAATATTAAATTGGATTCTTAATCATTTATATCTTTATACTAAAAGTATGATATAATTTCAGTTAAGAGAACTGATATACAATCAAATGGAGTTCAGTTGGCAATCTCAAGCAAAGGTTATGAGATATTGTCCGATTCTGTTGCTTTAGAATCAGGTGTATTCTAATGACTCCTTGATGAAGAACTTGACCTTAATATCTCTACCAAGTAATGGGTTTTATAGAGGAGGGTCATCCTAAGACGAAGAATCCAGGGATCGGAAAGGCTAAACCTTAGGGAAAAGTCTTTAAAGTAATTTAAACTCAAGTGTGTAACGCTTGTTACTGAGTAGATCTTTTCGAGGCGGATTTAAAGGTTGACGACATAAGTCAACTGCAGAGTTGTACCTCTGAGAAGATTAGGATCTTCTCGAAGTTACAATAATGCAGATGACTTATGGCGACACCCTTTGCATTGATCACTAAGATTTACACTTGATTTCGCACGAGTTACCCTGGGACCGATTAAGAACGTGGTCATGTTATAAGGCTGCCTAGGAGATTCGGGGTATCATGACACACTGGTTGAACTGCAAGGTTGAACCAGTATGTCATCATATCCCTAATCCTCGTGGGCATCCATATAACATTATCACCTTGTTAATCTGCCTCCGAGTGATTCAGTTGTGAAAGGAAGGACTGACAGTAGTCAGTATAAGACATTCTATATAACATATGAATGGGGTGAAGGACGTATTCCAGATTGACGAGTATGCTGTTAAGGAATACGAGACATGAACAGTATGTTTCAAATCTTTGGCCAAAGTATCGCAAGCTGCTGATTGCGTTGTCCTAATTCACCTAGTCTAAGGGATGAGATGCCGATGAATAATAGTAACAATTATTCAGTTAGATTCCTTGGACAGAGCATTCTGAATCCCAGATTAGGGAAGAGAACTGCAAGAGTAATGTGTTAAATAAAAACACCAACTCTTATTACTCATGAATAGATCGGTAGATTACCGAGTCATGGAATGAATAGATCGGAGGTACTCCGAGTCATTACAGCTGCATATGGTTGTCTGTTATATGAATAGTTATTTGAATTGTGAGTTCTAAATTATGTATTTAGAACGAGGATGCATTTATCAAAAAAATAAACAATTGACTTGTTCTATTGTCTAAAATGAGGATGTTACACTCATTCCAACGCATTTATCTAAATATCCTTCCCATTCTCATTTTTGCGTGTAACCCTTTATGCCTCTTTGTACTTAGTAATTTTTAACAACCCTCATTACCCCACACTAGGTATGTTGTCAATCCTTAGCAACAACAATTAAAAAAATACTCTCCAAAAAATCAAAAGATATCCACCATGAATGAAACAATAAAGGATATGGCTTGCACAAATAATCAAGAAATATGGATATAAGCTTTCATGGGAAGGAGATAAGGGAATTATCAATTCAAATTTTTCTCTAACTCCCTGCATCCCTCCAATTATTTGATTTCTTTAACCATCAAAACATCCATAATATCAAGTACTTACTCGGGTGTCAACTCATCAATTTTACCTGTAAGTTCTTGTTTTCCAATTTTACACCCCCTATAAATGAGACAAATTAACAAGCTTGGGTGTTAGTAGTTGTAATGGAGTGAAATGTATCACAGGTAAAAGTGTATCTCATGGATGGATCAATTGAGTTCTAAATGAGTTGATCTTATGCAGAGAGTTGGATGAGTTGTATTGGAGTTGTTGCCGAGTTGGATATTGTTGAGAAAATAAGTGGGTAGAAAAGTTGCTACCGCATAGTAGCACGTATTGTGCTATCATCCGAAAACATTATAGCCTGCTACTGAGCGATATTAGGAGCAAGTAGCAACGAGATAGGATTTGCTAGAAAAGAGGTAAAGAGATAGTGCGAAGGCACCAGTAACATCTATAGATGCTACTGGCCAATAATAAGTAAAAATAATCCAAGATAGTAGGATGTAAAGATGCTACCAGATGGTAGCATATATAAATTATACTGGTTGGTAGCTTGTTTGGTGCTACCAATTGGTAGCAAAATGGTGGATGGTGACCAGTCGGGTGGTACTAACCGAGGCACTAGTAGCATATAGATTCTGCCATTTGATAGTAAAACTCATGCTACTAGCCTAAAAAAACATATACTACCAGATGATAGTAGAGACATAATGGTGGTTGGGTCTTGTATGTAAAACTTGGGTTGATGAAATAGGCATCAGTATGGTTGCTATTGACTAATTGCAAGGAAATATTCTACCAGATGGTTGTATGGGTTTGCAATAGGGTGAAAATAGGAAAGAAAGGTAAATGAATGCAATCAACCAATAGGATAAATTATGCTCTTAGCCAACACCAAAAGGATTATATAACCAATTGACATGGAAATAGAGAGTGTTACTATCTGGGTAAAAGATGCATGCAACCAACTAAAAATAGGAACATCAACAACAAGCTAAGAATTAATAAACATAGTAAAGGGTAGCTCAACTACCTGTTTTATGAGGTATGGGACACATGTCTTCCCGTGCAAGAAAAGTACCATTGGGAAGTGAGTTAGTAAGGTTACACATACCTCTTTTATGATTTTTAATGCAGGTTGTTGGTTGCTGACAAAAAATTTGAGGATTTCTCTCTATATAATGTAAAAGAACCCACATTTTTTGGCGGGGATATTCTTAAATGTAAAGGAAATTTGTAAAAAAAATTCCAGAACTTTTGTGAGTTGTAGGCCTTTAATTTAAGCATTCTGCAAAGGATTCTTGCCATTTTTCTACCTTATAATGTATTGTGCATCTTTTTTAGCAGTAACAATTCATGTTTTGTGGCTTTTTCTACCTTATCTTGTGTTATATTGCATTTATTTCCTCCTTTACATTTGCACATATATTGTGCATACTTTGTTCTTCTTGTAGGACAAAAATATGTTGTACTACACAAAAATGCTGACTTGAATGTTGTTTTAGACTCTGACACTTCTATCTACCCTTTCCTACTTCATTTTCTTCTTATTCTCACTCACTAGAAATCTCTCCACCCCTATTCTTAGTGCCATCACGTCACTTAGTTTAGGATTTAAATTTCATGCATATCCCTCTCTCCCTGGTCCCTTGGCATTTTAGGTTAGTGTTAGGTAGTTGTATTTCCATTTCTAGGATTAGTCTTAGTGTTAATAATAGGTAGAGGAATTCAGCCTTCTCCAGAGGTATTTATCAGTTTGAGTCCTATAAATTTGAGATAGTCCCATGTTGTCACAAGCCCCAGGTCAATATGAATTGGGAGGGGTGCATATTTGAGCTCTAATAGTTTTGGCATGCCCAGTGGGACTAGTGATAACTTTATTTTTTTCTTTGTTGAGTTTCGGTGTGTAACGTAGTAATTTAAAACCTTTAGAGGCTTGTTTCTACACATCTAGTGAGTCCATCATTAAATCAATTACTTTAAGAAGTGATAGTACTCAATTTTATAAGAAGAATTTAGAAAAGGTCCTGAACATCAAAAGTAGGAGCTTTTGAGTACCTATAATTGTCGTAAGGAAGAGCAAGAAGAAGAAGAAGAGAAGTTAAAAGGTCATCTTCACCTCTAAATAGAACTCTATCTATACCACATCCTAGTAGGCCTTTCCTGCAGTCTACTAGAATTATAAGACATATTAGAATGACACAAAATATGAATCTACCCTTTGTTAGATTCATGAATAACAGTACCCTTGCTATCAATGCCTACAATCCCATTCCTGTATCAACTCTTAAAAGTATCCCTTTCTTTATTGGGGAGAACCATACTACTCATGTTGAACACATTTAATATATTTTCAATGTGTATCCCATTCATCAAAGTTTTGAACAAGATGTAGCTATAAAGTTGTTGGCTTCTTCATTCAAGGGAAAATCTCTACAATGGTTCATAACTTTGACAACAGGGCTAATTAATAACTAGAATGAGTTAGGGAAAACCCTTTATAATCAATTTGGAGAAAAGGTAGATAAATTATCTTTACTTAAACAATTAATAACCATATAGAGGGCTCTCAATGAGCTCATGATAAAATTTAATTTAAGATTTCAGAAGACCTGGGAGAGAATTCCAATCCTAGTAAGACCAAATAATGAAGGTGCATTTATTTACTATTTAAGAGCATTAAATTCTAATATTTCTATCATGATTCAATCTATGGGGGGTGTAATATTTCCTGGGGTATATTAATTAGCCATTAGGGCTGAAAATTATCTGATTTAAGTTGGAAAATTATATCCTATACCACCCATTCCCTTGTACCCTAAATTACTTCAAGCTTCTTATTGATCTGTTAGAATATGGAACCTAGAAAAGGTAATACACAAGGTTCAAGTGGGAGAGAAGAGTGCATTCAAAGGCACAGAAGCATTGGAGAGGATCACGCGCAAAATAGAGACAAATTTAGGACTTAGCCATTTTCATGATGGGGATCTATTTTTGGAAATAGTGTGTGAAGCACTCAAACTGATTGGAAAATTGTGCAACACACATTGGCTATTTTTGGATGATCATTTACAAAGAGATTTGCATGGGTGCAGGCTAAATATAGAATGGAAAACTGATAGCTGACTAAGGGAGATCTATTGTTAACACTCTTACATGTAATCCTATTTTTATAAATGTTATGTGGCTAATAATAACATGTGACCTATTTTGGGATTAGATAAGTGGCGAAGGGAAAGTTTCCACCCTTATAAATATGTATTAAATTGTGTAGAGAAGAGGAGAGAGAGAAAGAACATGGATATACGTGTGAGAAGTAGGGTATAGTGAGATTATGATGCTAGTTATATTATGTGCATGAACGTATACTACTGTTATCATAATAAAGATTCTGTGAATTTACTAAAATTACTATAATGGAGATTATGGACTAAAATAAGGTGTTATCATGGTTATAATTTAGTATTTCATGTTTGATTCCATTATGGTTATATTTTAAGTCTGTTATGTTTGAGATCTAGATCTGAATGATGAAATTCTTCATCATGCTAACCTCCTGCAACAACCCTAAAGAGGGGCCTATTACCTTTACACACTTTGGATGAGCACTCAATTTAGGATGACTAATGTGCCAGTGTACCTGGGATTATATTGTTGAATTCTAGGCTACATCATTGGTTCCGTTGCCGAGACCTATTTTTTAGTTGTTTTCAGGATGGTTCACGATGAAGACATACCAGTTGACCTTAGCAAGTGTTGAGGAGTGGATACACAATCTGGAAGAAGAATACACATGATGGTTCCACACTAGATCTGATTTTAACAAATGCGTGTGGATGGAACAGAACCTGTATGATAGCTTATATGAGATCTTTCTTGTTATCTTTCTAGTGGAATTGTACGAGTGGGTAATTGCTTATGCATCTAAATGGAATTGGAGGTATCATGCACTTTTCTAGATGTAAGAAGAATTTAAGGCCCTTTATGATGATGATCTAATTTGGACTCGAGCTATGGATATGTGGTTCCACGGTGTTTTAAATAGTTATATCTTGGAGTAATTAATTTCCACTTATTCGTGTCTAGAGGTACTTGAATTCCAATTTTTACGATATCCAAGGGGGACTTACCTGTAAGGCATTCTAGTGGTGATCAATATCTTGATGGTAACTTTGAATTCGGACAATAAAAAGATGGATACCTAAACCCCACCACATGTGGGGGTAGGGGCAAGTTGGGTGAAGGATGATAGACCTAACAATAGAAAGGAAGAGAGATGAAAGACAAATGAAGTATAATGAGACATGTAAGAGGGAGGTAAAGAAGCAGTGTGACATTGCAGAGTAGATGGAGTTGAGGAGAGAGATGACTCGTGAAGGATTTGGAGCTCATGTAGGATATGTGGAGCCAGAGCATCAAGAACTCCCCCATCTAGGAAAGCATGATAGGGATCCCTCCTTGGCCTCACCTAGAAGCATTCCAATAGAGATGACCTAGACCATGGGCATGAATATGAATCCACCTAACAACCTTTCCCTTGTGCTTGGTTTCGCAACATCTAGTACAACAAACAGTTAATTATCTAATTCAAGTAGTGGAAGACTAGGCACGAGTCTTATGAAATGTATAATAATGGCAGCGTAAATGGATTTGTTGTTATCTGAGAGTACTTTTTCGGGTGTATCATCAATGTAGAATATAGGTGCGTCGATTTTTTGACTAACTTCTGAAAGTGGTAACGCTATGGTCAGACCCTAGCGACAGGAGGTACAGGATCATGAGGTATAGGTGGATCTAGCTCCAGTGGTTCTAGAGTTTCTAGAGGAAAAGGAAACATAGAGAGGTTTTGGATTAGGTGGGCAAGGTCTGCACCAACCCCATAATATTTACATAGCAGATGTCTCTTCATCTTCTAGACTATATGGTGCATAGAAGAAGATGCTGCTAAACATGTGCATATGTGTGAAATACTTGTGGCACACAAAATGAATCACAGAATCTGAGTGTAGGGTAAGCCAGTTTGGTACTACATTATAACGGTGCGCACACATTAGGTAAAAAGAAAGTTTGACCCTGATAATACTTAGTGTAGAATATATATATTTAAAAGATGCATTCCTTAAAGAGTTTCACATCCCTGAGTTTGAGATAGAAGTGTATAAGTGCACTCAAGGATATTAAGAAAGGAACTACTGAGAGTGTTAGAGAGCATGATTACTCATTTTAAAATGTTGTTATATCAGCTTTCTTATGATATACATGCAAGCCAAGTCATGCACAGTGGTTCGTTGGGGGCCTAATTAGCCATTTTAGAAGGGCATTATCACATAAGACATAAACTGATCCATGTGAAGAACTTGAAAAATCATTATGTGCTGAGGTAGTTGGAAGTATAGACATATAGGGGTGAGCCCATTTTTAGAAGGTCAGATTACGTATCTATGGAAAAATAGTTAGAGAAACTATCAGCAAATTCAGCACATCAGACATGCACATGGATTCAGTCCACATATTGTGAAGTAGAAGGTTGCACAAAGGATAGTTTTCCTCACATATCAATAAACTCATTGTTGTTGGATTGTGAGATATGCCATTTAAACCATGATGCTAGCCTCTACCCATTATTACAACGTGTACGATAAGAAAGAATGTTTCATAGCTACTATAAAATCTACAAGTCAATGACTCATGACATAGAAGACTACTGACTGATTGGTTAGATCTATGATGCTATAGATATTGGTGTACAATAGACAGGAGTTTCAGATAACTCTAAAAGAAAGAATGAGCATCAGGATTGGGATCACAATCAAGCGTGCTATGATCAAAATAAAGGGTAGTTTCAAAGGTAGTCATGGAAGATGTCGCGGATAGCATGCAACGGATTTAGAGGACGAGGCCGTGGTGGTGGAAGAATTGAGTTCCCTTGCAGAACATGTTATACATGTGGATCTCCTAACCACTACAAGAATGAATGTCCTCAGAATATTACATGTTCTTTCTATGGAAAGAATCATAGTTATGTGGAATGCCCGAACTTGTATGAACATCTTATCAAGCAACATAAACAAAAAAATAAAGGCACAGGGATGGTTAGGATAGAGGTGATCTTGAGTAATTAGAATTGTCAGATAGAGGTGACCAAGATGATGTAAGGATAATCAAAAGAGGGAAAGATGTGATAAAAGGGTCAAATATGTCAATAGTCCAAGTGTGTTAAAGAGTGCCAAAACTATTGTTTGTATGTTAACTAAGATGGTCAATATGATTATCCTCTCTCTCCTCTCAATAATATATATTAGGATATAAACATAAGATAATACGAGGACTAATAGAGAATACAAGGATAGCACCTAGGGGCATAATAGTCATGGATTTAGAAGATAGTAATCTACACTCGTATAAAAGGCATAGGCTTCCAAATCCTAAGTCTAATATAAGGAATAGATTCTTATTAGAATAGTAATGTTGTAATAGTAATGATAGTAAGAAAGTGTTATAATATATGTAGGCTAATGGTTTTAATGTCATGTGGAGGAATACGGAAGTTTTGTAAGAGATAATGCAATAAAAATATATATGCTACTCTATCCTTGTCTAATACATGATACATTAAACATTATCAACAAATACATAATGTTTTTATAGCTTTTGATGATATTCTTTTATAGGCTAGAGGTGATCCTGAGCAAGAAGAACTGGTAGATAGAGGTGATCAATAATATGTAACGATAATCAAAAGGGGGAAGATGTGATAAAAGAGTCAAATGTATGTTGATTTTCCAAGCGTCAAAAGTGTCAAAAATACATTTGTATGTTAACTAATATCATCGATAAGATTATCCTCTCTCCTCTCAATAATATAGATTGGGATATAAGCATAAGACCATACTAGGGCCAACACTTAAGCCAAGAATAGCGCCCAAGGTCATAATAGTCGTGGATCTAGAAGAGAGTAATACACACTTGTGTCAAAGGCATGGGGTCCTAAATCCTAAGTCTAGTATTGGGAATGGGATCTTAGTAGAATCCTAATGTTGTGATAGTATTGCTAATAAGATAGTGCTATAAGATATATAGGCTAAGGGTTGTAATGTCATGTGGTAGTAATAACAAATGGTTGTTAGAAATAGTGCGATAGACGAAGATGTGCAAAGATGTGCTACTCATAGTAATGATAATAAACAAGTGCTTTAAGATATCTAGGCTAAGGGTTGTAATTTCATGTGGAAGTAATAACAAATGGTTGTTATGTCATGTGGTAATAATAACAAAGGGTCATTAGAGACATTACAATAGACAAAGATGTGCTAGTTTATCCTAGTCTAATACATAATAAATCAAACATAGTCAACAAATGGAGAATATCTATGTAGGTTTTGATGATGTTCTTATGGGATGTTAGAGATAATGCGATGGACAAAGATGTGTTAGTCTATCCTAGTCTAATACATGATAAATCAAACATGGGCAACAAATGGAGAATCTCTGTGTAGGTTTTGATGATGTTATTGTATAGTTTAGAGATGATCCTAAGTAAGTGGAATTGATATATAAATGTGATCAAAATTATGTAAGGATAATCAAAAGGGAGAAATATATGTGATAAAAGAGTTAAATCTATGTCAATTGTTTAAGTGTGTCAAAGAGTTGCAAAACTAGCATGTTATGTTAACTTAGATGGTCGATATGATTATCCTCTCCCCTTTCAATAATAAATATTAGGATATAAGCATAAGACCATACTATGGCCAACGCAAAACCAAGGATAGCAGCCAATGACATAATAGTAATGGATCTAGAAGGCAATAATCCACATGGGTATCAAAGCCGTATGGTTCCAAAACCAAAGTCTAAGATAGGAGATGAGGTCTTATTAGAATCCTAAGGTTTCTATAGTAATGATTATTAACAAGTGTTATAAGATATCTAGGCTAAGGGTTGTAATCTCATGTGGGGATAATAAGCAAGGGTTGTAAGAGATAATGCAATAGAAAATTGTATGCTACTATATCCTAGTCTAATACATGATAAATCAAATGTAATCAATCTTACCAACATAAATGAAAGAGAAGGGTTATGGATACTTACTCTCGTTTGATAGTTTAGGGAATGTTATCAAAATCTAATTCTTATCACAATGCTAACACGTTTGAAAAGAGATGGAGAAAAATATGTAAATATTGCGGTTTAAGCCAATATTTCTAGATCAATCAGATGCACTGGTTCAATGCAATCATGAATTAAGCAAGTGCTCAATGCATCTACAAGTTAATTAAAATCACATAAATGAGAATATTGCAAATCAAGTAATCACAAGATCCTCCCATACACTGCCTTAATAACTCACAAATGAAGATGTACAAATAGGAGAGTGAATGCTTAACTCCTCTATGAATAGTAGATAGCCCAAAGTAGAAATGTAACTCTCACACTTATCATAACCAGTCAAAGAGTAACTCTCACTTAGCTAATAATGATGGCCAAGTGTAACTCATATGACTAAGTCTAAGTGTAACTCCTATGACTAAGTCCAAGTGTAACTCCTATGACTAAGTCCAAGTGTAACTCCTATGAGGAAGTACACTTAAGAAAGCTAACTCCTTAAGTGTAGGAATAATATCTATAGGAATAATCCACAATAAATAAACATGAGGAAAATAATATCTTTCAATAACACCCTTAAGCATAGCTTAGGTGGGTAGAAGAAGTGGGTCTTGACAACAAGGCCTGGTGAGGTACCCAAGTACATTGCAACTCTCATAAAGTGGTGAAAATGAGAAAACCCGTAGGAATAAACCCCCACCCCCCCACCCCAAAAAAAAAATAAAGAGAAGAAGAGAGGGCTAAATAGCCCCACTAGAAGATACTACATGTATCTTCCCTGTATCTTGCAAAGGAATTATTTGGAGCCACTGTGGATCAGAAGTAGATGCAAAGAAGAGTGGAACACCCTGAAATAATAAATGTTTCCTGTAAGTGCCTGATCGATCTCTAACCAAGGTTTGGTTCCTGTATAAGGAAATATGCTCATCATACATAGTAGATGAGATAATTGATCCATGCAATGATGATGCATCAAAAGTGGAGACGAAGAATGAATGTGGAATGCCCTGTAATTGTGTACTAGACTATCCTATGACTGATGAGTCCTAGATCAATATACATGTTCCCTGCAATGTCTAAAGTGGATTGGAAGTAGGTGGATCAAGAAATAATTCCTCAATATCTGGAAGGTGACAAAGAGATGATGGAGGTGTGTCATCATCACTACTATAGTCATTTGAGCTAGAAGAGGAGTCAACATCAAAGATGTGCCCTGGCTTAGAAATGTCATCATGTCTATCTAAGTCAATTGAAGGATAATTTGAATGAGATTTAATGAAAAAGTGGGAGAAGGTATACAGTCAATTTTGATGATTGACTATTCCCACTACCACTATAGTATCACTATGTAACTCTCTGACATACACTGAGTCTTGAGTGAACTCAACATGTATGCCCGGACCAAGGTGAGTAATCTATTAGAGTGATAGGAGATTAGTTGAAAGTGAGGGAATACATAGAACATTATTGAATGTTCCACCACTCACTATAAAAAACCCTCTTCCAAAAACTAGTGTATAAGTGTTGTCACCCATTTGAATAGTGGACATGTTACATGGTTCTAAGGAATTGAACTCAACCTGTGAAGAAGCCATGTGATGTGATGCACCAAAATTAATTACCTATGTAGGTTTCGGAGGTACAATTGTAACTAGGGCCCTGCCTTTTATTTTCTCCTTACCATATTATTATGCATTTTCTTTACCATTTCCATTTGCCATGGAGGATTCTACAGTTGATGAACATGGTTTGATAGACTCAATAACACCTATATTGTTATTTTCAAGAAGGCTAGTTAGGCGTTGAATTTGTTTCTTCAAAAATTTTGTTTCATCATGCTTTCTTGAGCAATACCCACATTTGATCTTCTCTTTCTTAGGATTAATACTAGAAGAGGAGGTCTCATTGGTTCATTTGGAGTTGAGAGGTTTTTGATCTTTGTTTTCCTCTTGATCCTTTTTTTTATTTCTTCTCTTTGTTGCTTGAAGTTTCTATTTCCCATTCCCACAAATTAGTGCTTGTGGTTTTGAGGACTTTTGTGTGCCTATCTGAATTAACTTATCTTGCTCCCCAGTCAAGTCAACAACAAAATTAGAGACAAACACATAATAATCTAGACCTAGTTTGGAGAGTATGAGATACAATAAGATAAGATAAATATATTAATGTCAAACACTTGACAACAAAAGTAGGTCAAAGGGATTGTAGAAAACACCAAACACCAATACATGGTGGGAAAACCAAAGAATTCCTCTAAGAGATTAAATAAAAAAGTGAGAAGAGGTGGCCAACAGAAAGAAGAAATCACATACACCCAATATGGGGGTGGAAAAACAAGTGAGAGGAAGAAAGGGGGAAAGACGACTAAGGAGAAGAAATAAGGAAATCCCATCAGGGGATGGAAAATCCAACTCTCCTAACATCTAAGGCTAACTAGAATAAGTTGAAGATGGGATTCCGACCATTCGAAGAGATATTTCACCTATTATGTCACTGTCTGGATACAGTATTATCCCTCTGATACCTGGTGGATCTTGTTTGTCGCCTAATGTCAGGCCTAGTATGGGCATGAGTGTGATGACTCAGGGAATCATGGATGGTTTCCCTAGGCTGAACCAACCTAGAGGAAGAAGAGGGAATGGTCTCACAAAGGCGCTTACTGCCTCTCTCCATTATTAAAACTGGGAAGAAGGAAGGAATCCACTAGGCGGAGTCTGGTCTAGGATGCGGTTGAAGAGTGTGCTCATGAAGTCATGTAAATATAAAGCCAAACACCTCTGATCGTTGAACCTGAAGAAGTTAGAAAAAACTTGCATCCTCCTAAATAAATAGTAAAATATCCCTCTGATCTCGTAGTAAATGGGGCATCGAAAGATGAAGTGTGTTCCATCTTGGTCTCTTCGAGGCTACACAACTGGAAGATCCTATCCAAATTATCAAGGTAGTGATTCATCTCAAAACAAATCCTATAAGAACCAACCCTGAACTGACCAAGGGCAATTCAAAGGGCATGCATCCACTACCAAAGGGTGTACTGAGGGTGGATAATGAGACCGTCCCTCAGCTCTAAAAAATGCTCAGCGTAAAAGGTCATCTTGGGACATAAATCCTCCTGAGGGTTTACCCTGGTGGTATGGATGAACTACCTATAAATATCCTTGTTGATGATCTCATTCATCTCCTTTTTCATAGGTATACAATGTCTTGGAGTGTCCAAGGAGTACTGAAAAAGTTGGTAGATGGTCCATCTAAATACCACTTTCCCCTAAAAGTTTGGAGACCTTAGCATACCAACTGCGACACAAGTGAGGGGATTCTGAAAGAGAAATAGCCTTAGAAGAATATTATGCATAGTATAGCTACCTATCTTACCCCTTGGTAGTGCCTGTGAAGCCCCGAACACGGTGCAAAAAAGAGACCAAGTAATATGGTCTTCGGTTTGAAAGGATGGGCTCCAAACTCTACCAAAATAATGTGATGCGGGTACATATTACTTACACCTGATGAAGTAGAAAAGGAGAATATTCTGGGCCCTCTTGATGGAAGCCCAGTCAGTACTTAGCAAAGAGGGTCCCTAAGAAATATAACCGCAGAGGACAATGGGTTTGATGAGGGAGTCCATGAGGGAAATTTTAGAGGAGATGTCCTGAAAGTGATGGCGAAAGCATTGTCTCTCAAGAAGAACTAAGGACCCATAGCCCTTGTTGACAAGAGGCTGGAGAGCGTGTTTCAAAATAAAAAAAATGCCAAAAAACATAATCCCAAAATAGGTATAAGATATAGTGATCTCAATCTCCTCACCTCTGAAGAAGTGGAGATGTGAGGTCTTCAAACCATTGAAGACCATAACCTTGGTTTTACCAAGGTTAACTGTAAACTACCGAAGATCACAAAACTAGGTTAAGGCATCGATATTTCTTGAGAAGCCCTCTTTAGATGAATCCAGGACAAACACATTGTCTGTAAAAAGAATAATTGATATCAAAACTTTGTGCAGGAGACATCCATTATTTTCCTGAATATTCTCATGGATAAAAGACTCAAGCTCATTGATGTATATCCAAAACAATGCTGGGGATAGGGGGCACCTATGACTTACCCCAATGGTACTCCTGATGAACTTTGAATCTCCTTTGGAGGTGTTGAGGTGGCCTAAAACATTCTCATATAGACGCATGATGGCTATGAGAAGAGTCTTGGAAATATCAATGTCACGGAGCCACTAAAAAGGGCCTTGTGTGGCACCGAGTCAAAGGATTTCCAAAAATCCACAAAGCAATAATAGAACTTACATGACCAATGTGTGCCTCCTCAATGATGGCTCAGAGAGTGAAGATATGGTCAATAGTTTAATGATTAGGCCAAAATATAGCTTACCCACTAGCTCTTATGTTTCTCCATTCTAGCTCCTTGGATAACTGCATATGTAACGTTGTAGCATAAAGCTTGAAGAATGTATGACCCACCATAATGGTCTTGAAGTTATTGGGGTCAGAACTAGGACCTGATTTATGAATCAGGTGAATGATATGGCATGCCCAAGAAAGAACTAGTTGATCATATTTCTAATCTATTTCACATTCTTCTAACTGCAATCTTAGAGATCTGAACTTAGTGCAGAAATCTTGTAGGGTGTCAAAACTACTAGCTATCAAACTATTGGTCAGTCAAAATATGGAGCTTACCGAAAAACATATAGAAGGTTCATGCAGAAGAGAAGAGTGCATTTAAAAGTATGGGAGGATCAGGAAGGAATCATGCGCTAAGGAAAAAGACAGATTCGGGACTTAGCTGTTTTCACAATGATGAGCTATTTTTGGAGATAGTGTGTAGAACACGCAAACTAGTTAATAGTGTACAGGATGAGAATATATTTTCTACTGAAATTTAACTAGAAGAAGTCTATTGTTAGCGCACTTACATGTGTGCCTATTATTGTAACGGTATGTGACTAACAATAGCATGCGACCTATTTTGGGAGTAGATAAGTGGTGAAGGGAAAGTCCCCACCCTTATAAATATGTATTGAACTGTGTAGCATAATATAGTATGTAAGAACTAAGTTATTTGTGAGGTTATGCTACTAAATCTGATGTGTGCATAAACTATGGTATTATCTATTGTAATATGCTTCTGTGTATTAGTGTATTTAATATAATGGAGGTTATTGGCTGAATTAGAGTATCAAATCCTTAGTATAATTGGTTCTTGCATGCTTGATTTCATCATGGTTATCATTTAAGTATGTTATTCTCTAGATCTAGATCTGAGTATACACTGTAGAATGATATATTAGTCATGGATATGAATGATTTAAGTCTTCATCATGTTAACATCCTATAACAACAACCCTAAAGAGGGGCCTGGTACCTTTGTGTGCTTTGAGTGAGCGCTCAATCCAGGATGAGTGATGTGCAAACACGCCTGGGATTTTATTGGTAAATTCTAGCTGCATCATTAGTTTCATTGTCAGGACCTCTTTTTCAATTGTTTTTTAGGATGATTCGCAAAGAAGACATACCACTTTACCTGAGAAAGTGTTGAGGAGTGGATACATGACTCAGAAGAAGAATATGCATGGAGGTTTAGCACTAGATCTGAGTTTAACGCATGCACATGGGTGGAGCATAATCTGTATGACTATTTATATGAGAGCTTCTTCACTATCTTTCTGATATAACTGTACGAGTGGCTGGTTGCTTATACATCTAAATGGAATTAGAGGTATCATACACTTGTCTGGATGTAGGAAGAATTTCATGCCATTTGTGATGCTGATCTGATTTGGACTTGTGTTGTGGAAATGTGGTTCCATGGTGTTTTGAATAGTTATATCTTGGAGTACTCAATTTTCACTTACTTGTGCCTAGAGGTAGCTGAATTCCAATTTTTACGATATCCCAAGGGAACTTACCTGCAAAGCATTCCTCTAGCGATCAAAATTTTGATGGTAACCCTGAACTTGGAGAACAAAATGATGCCAAACTAAACCCCATCACACGTGGGGGTAGGAGCATGTTTGGTGAAAGATGGTATACCTAGAGATAGAAAGGAAAAGAGAGGAAAGGTGGCTTAATTATAATGAGGTGTGCGAGAGGGAAATAGATAAGTAGTGGGATATTGTAGAGCAAATGATGTTGTGGAGAGAGATAGTTTGGGAAGGGTTTGAAGTTCACGAAGAATCCATGGAACCCGAGCATCAAGAACTCCCCCATTTGGGAAAACATGGTAGGAAACCCTCCTCGGCCTCATGTATAAGCACGCCAGTAGAGACAACCTAGGCTGTGGGCACGCATCTGAATCCACCTGGCAATCTTTCCCTTACACTTGGTTTTCCAGTATCTAGTACAACAAACAGTCAGTAAGCTAATTTAGGTAGTGGGAGAGAAGGAGTGAGTCGTATAAAAATCACAATGATGGCAGTGCAAATGGCTTCACTGTTATATGGGAGTACCTTTTTGGGTGTATCATCCGCACATAATTTAGGTGAGCAGATTTTTGGACTATCTTTTGGGAGTAGTAAAACTTTGCAAACTATCGAGGTATAGTTCAGTACTACTATTAGGACACAGGAAAGTACATCTTCTAGTCTGACCCCAGCTATAGGTTTAGGATCAGGAGGTATAGGCGGCTCTAGTTCTGATGGATCTGGTGGTTCTGGGGGCAGAGGAAACACAGGAGGTTCTGGATCAAGTGGGAAAGTTCTGTACCAACCCTAGAATATTTACATGGAGATGTCTCTTCCTCTCCCAGAGTATAGGGTCATAGAGGATGTTGCTAAAAATGTACACATGGGTGAAATATTGTGGCACGCAAAAGGAATCACAACTTCTGAGCATATGGCAAGTCAACTTTCTACTACGTTATAAGGGTGCGCACACAGCTGGTATAGAAATTTTGACCCTGATCAGACTTACGTAGACTATGAAGCCATAAAAGATGCTTTACTTAAACTGTTTCACATCACTGAGTTTGATCAGAAGATAACAAGTGTGCTTGATGATATTAAGAAAGGCACTACTGAGAGTGTTAAAGAGTATAATGCTCATTTCAAAACATTGTTATCTAAGTTGTCTTATGATATCCATGTAAGCTAGCATGCACAATGGTTTTTTAGAGGTCTAATTACACCTTTTAGGAGGGCACTATCACATAAAACATACACTGATCTATGTGAGGCAGTTGAATCAACCTTATGCGCTGAGGCAATTGGAAGTATAGGCACTAGGGTGAGCCCATTTTTAGAAGCACAGATCATAGCTATGGAAAATTAGTTAGAGAAACTATCGGAAAATTCAGCACATGAGATGCACACAGGGATTTGGTGCACAGATAGAAAAGTGGAAGGTCACAAAAAGGATAGTTTTCCCCACAGATCATTGCACTCGTTGTTGTTGGACTATGAAATATGCCATTTAAACCATGATGCTAGCCGCTACCCATTACTACAACACACGATAAGGAATAACGTCTCTTGTTAATGTAAAATATGTAGGTCCACGACTCATGACATGGAAGACAATCAGTCAATTGGTCAGATCTAGGATGTTATAGATATTGGTGTATGATAGATGGGAGTTTCAAATAACTCTAAAGGTAAGAACAAGCATCAGGATCAGGATCACAATCATGTGTGCTATGATAGGAATGAACGGCGTTTTGAAGGTGGTCGTGGTAGAGGTCAAGGATGTCATGGTGGATTCAGAGGATGAGGCCATAGTAGCAGAAGAGGTGAGTTCCCTCCCTAAACATGTTATACATGTAGATCTCCTAACCAATATAGGTGTGAATGTCCTCAAAATATTACATATTCTTTGTGGAAAGAATCATAGTTATGAGGAGTTTCGGACTTGTATGAGCATCTTAGAAAGCAGCATAAATAAGAAAACAAAGGCACGAGGATGGTTAGGATACAATGTGTTGTGGAAAATAAGTGGATGCCCAAGTTGGAAGCATAATCTGTGGCATTTAAGGTAAATATCATGACCCATGCTAAAGCAAAGCACACCAAAGAAGCATTGCAGCAGAGGCCTACCATCACTAAGGAGGAGGTTCTACATGCACGGTACCCAGATCCCACCCATCAGAAGGAGGTTTACTAGGAAACCATGGAAGTACTCGGGAATATTCAGGATGACTTGAGAGAAGTGTGCAAATTGTTGCGCCAAGAGAATATCATTCCACTGTTAGGGAATTGGTTAAAAATAAATACTCCGTTTGCAAGTATTGAGACTGGCAAGTGGATCCTGCATACAAATCTTCCTCCTCATAGCCTAGATTATGACAAAGAAATAACTCTGAATGTTGTTATGGATGGGTGGTTTTTCAGTAATATATTGATTGATACTAACGCAAAGGTCAATGTTCTTACCTTAGATGCATGGGTACAAATAGGGAAACCTCAATTGCAGTCGTCCTCTAATGTATTGTTCATGGCTAACCTGACTAAGGTTACTCCCATCAGAGTTTTAAAATATGCATCCATTACCATACAAGGAGCCGAATTCACTAGATATTTTGAGGTTTTAACACTGGCAGAGTCAGATAGCTTCCCAAATCTATTTAGGCATCCTTATTGTTATGCAAATAATGTTGATCTTTGGTTCAACAAGGGTTATATCAGTTTTGAAAACAAGGAGGAAAGATTTATTATCCCTTTAACTGATGGAAAATTTGTGCCTTATGTTGATCCCTTGAGTGAAGAAGACCTGAATAGGATTTATGTACGTGCCATCTAGGATCTAGAGGTGCTTGAGCCATGTAAGGAAGGAATCCTTTGGTGGGAGGATGCATAGCCTATTAGCAATACTACAAGTGTTGCATGTGATAATTGGGCTCATAGCACTTGTGATTTGGTAGGGCGTGCAGTAAAGAGTATATTTCCTAATGGAAAAAAACTACGTTATATCTGGAGAATTGGTAACAACTCGGTACCTTGTTACACCAGAGAAGGGGATCCTATGGTATCTCTACGTGCCATGGAAGAACAATGGATAGACCTACTATAAAGAAGAAATATGCTAGCATATACCCTACGCAGGATAGCAGCGCACTGGTGGGTAGCTCACAAGGATAATATTATAGGATGGAATGAAATTAGGGTTTCTCTTGCCACTAGGTTCTTCAGGAGTAATGCACCTACTCAAATCTTCACTTATCATGGTAATCAACCTATTCAGCACCACGTTCAATAGTGTGAGAGACTCTGGATAGAGGGATAGGAAGCTTTACCACCTATGCTCTGGGTGAACAAGTTTTATTCGACTTTACATGGTTGTGCATGTGCTTAGTACGTATATGCAGAACTCCATAGAGAAATTGGAAATTGGTAGGATTTAATTATAGGAATGACTTAGATGTTTTACTTATTCTCTACCAAGCCTTCGGTGGAAGAAGCATTAAAATTCATAAAGCACTTAACTATGGGAGATAGTGCCAAGGCTGAAGAACTCCTTCAGGAGTTATTGGATGAAGGGAACTAAGGAGCGGGTATTTTTGAAAATACAGAGGCCGATACCACACTACTTTAGGGTGATTTCTTTGAGAAATAAAAAGGAAAAATGGTCTACTTAGTGGATGACGAAGAAGTAGAAAATCTGAATATAAACCATTCAACAGATAGGCATGAGGTGTTGGAAAATATAGATAAGACCACCCGCACCTATCATGAACCTATGAAGACAAAGAAAGTAAATATTGGATTAGATACTGAGCCTAAGGATGCCATAATTGGAGACTATTGGTTAGACTTTGAAGTGGCAAAAATAATAGGGTTACAACGGGATTATCTAGATTTATTCCCTCAGGGTTACCATGAGCTTAAATGTGTGCATGAATCATTAGGGGAGATGAGGATAAATCTTAAAGAGGGTGTGTGCCCAGTCAGAAAGAGACCCTATAAGATGAACCCCAACTTGCATGACAAGGTAAAAGAAGAGATTGAAAAAATGTTGAAGTCTAGAATCATCAAGCCCCTAGATGAGTCAGAATGGATTAGTCCAATGGTGATTAGTATCAACAAGGATGGATGGATTAGGATTTTGTATGGACTACAAGGAGCTGAATGTTTCATGTGTGAATGATTCCTTTCCTACGCCATTCATTGAGGAAATACTAGAAGGCATTGCAGGGAACAAAATCTATTCATTTATAGATGGGTTCTCTAGGTATCACCAGGTTAGGATTTCTCAGGAGGATCATGAAAATACTACTTATACTACTAAATGGGGTAGTTTCACCTATACTGTGATGCCTTTTGGTCTGAAAAATGCACCCGCTATATTTTTGGGCATAGTTTTTAAAGCATTCAAGGACTTTATTCATAACTTCTTGTAGGTTTATTTGGATGATTGGATGGTGTATGGATTAGTTAGATATCTTTGTGAAAATTTACACTTAATGTTTGAAATATGTAGACATTTGAACTTATCTTTTTGAACATCAAGAAGTGTATATTTACTACACCATTTGGAATACCTTTAGGACATATAATCTGTAAGGAAGGTTTGTTGGTCAATCTAGCTAAGGTTACAGTCCTTATCGGCCTAAAAGAGCCCACTAGTCAAAGTGAGGTGTGTAGATTCTTGTGTCACACGGGGTATTATAGGAAATTTATAAAGGGATATGCCAAAGTTTCCACACCTTTGGAGGAGTTACTGAAAGGAAAGGGTACATTCTACTGGGGAGAACCACAATAGTGTGCATTCGAGACATTAAAGGAGAAACTTACTACCACACCTATTATGTGTTTTCCTTAATGGGACCAACCATTTCATGTACATGTAGATACCTTTGTCATGGCCATTGGTGTGGTTTTGGCTCAGCTGGGATAAGGTATTATAGATCATCCTATCTATTTTGCTAGTAGAAACCTAACTCTTGCAGAACATAATTGTAAAACTACAGAGTGTGAAGATTTTTCAATGATCTATGTGCTACCTAAATTCTGATAGTACATGCTAGCTACACCATTTGTATTTTATACAGATCACATGGAATTGAAGTATTTGGTAAACAAGCCCATTTTTTAGGGGTGCATATGTAGATGGGTACTCTTATTTCAAGAATTTGATTTCACAGTTATGGTAAAACTAGGGAAAAGTAATTCCTGACCAAACCATTTATCCATAATACAATCAGGAGAAGAAGCATAGGAAATTGAAGATACCATGCCAAATGCATAGTTATATAGGTTATAATGAGTGCCATCATAATTAGAGGACATTGTATTCTTTCTATGAATATGCATGGCACCAGAAGGAATTAAATCCTTAGAGAAGAAATAACTTGTTATACGTGTGGCACCCTATATGTTGATTAGCGGTGACCTGTACAAATTAAGCCGAGATGAAGTACTACGCTATTGTGTACTAGAACATGAGAGTGCATAGATATCATGGAGGAATCTCATGGTGGTATTACAAGTGGCCACTACACAGGTGATGCCACTGGGTGCAAGATTCTACTCGCTAGATTACGGTGGGAGACCCTGTATAAATATTGTAAGGATTATTGTAAGGCTTGTGATCACTGTCAGTGTCTAGGGAAACTGACTCAACAAGATGAAATCTCTCTAAGACCTATTAATAGTGCAGATCCATTTGAGAAATAGGCTATAGATTTTTTGGGTCCTATTTCACCAATCATACATAGGACTAGATTGCACTATATCATAACTTACACAGATTATCTGATAAGGTGGGAAGAAGCAGTGGCTACAAAGGATTGTACAACAGTTACAGCAGCTAGGTTTCTATGTGAAAATATTATTACATGGTATAGATGTCCTTTAAGTTTGACCAATGATAGGGCTATATACTTTCTAAATGAGACAATTAGAATTTTATTGGATGAATTCATGATTGCACACCATATCATCCTCAGGAAAATGGGATTGTTGATGCTTTCAAAAAAAATTGAGCTAGACATTGAAAAAAATATGTGATGTTGGATGAAAGGATTGAGATGATAAAGTATCTGTAGTAATTTGGTCATATCAAACAACATATAAAAGGTTGAACAAAGCCACACCATTTCATTTAGTGTTTGGTGCAGAAGTAGTTCTTCCTATGGAATTCATGTTACCATATTTGTGTATTGCACACACTGGAGGTCTAGCTGATGAGAAAGCATTAGAAGAATGGATTGAAAATTTAAGTAATCTAGATGAGTGATGAGAAATAGCATGTTAGAGCCAAAAATAAGAAAAGGCCAGGCAGAAAGCATGGCATGACAGGCACATCATGGATAACAAGCTTGAGATAGGAAAAATGGTGTTTCTCTATGATTCTAAGTTTTTGTGCCATCCAGGAAAACTCAAAGCACATTGGTTAGGGTTGTATGTTATCACTCACATACTTGAAATAGGTACTTGCCAATTATATGCGCTCGATGGAACATGGTTACCTGGTTACTTCAATGGGAGTAGGTTGAAGCCCTATTATAAATAAGTCTTCTTCGTATTTGTAATAAGGTAGTGTTGCCATTTAGATTACATTTTCAATTGTGTATTTCCTTAATGTATTTCTTTCTTCATGGCTATTCTTTTTCAATTTAGTTGGTGTTTTTGTGTAATAAGCACATTTATGCACCAGAAGCTAATTACTATTTGAAGAATTTTTATGTGCAACAAACTGCACATACCCTTAGTGTGGGTGGTTATTGATATCCAGGTACATGAATATTGAAAATAAGTACACACGAAAGGAAAAACTACTATGGGTGCTATTCAAGTTGGAGAATTGAAAAAAAAAAGTGTTTCTGGAAATGAGGACCATAGGTGGAGATGAATGAAGAAACAAGTATAATGCGAGGTAAGTAGAGGATATGGGAACTACAAAGGGAAGGCGCAGTGATGAGGTAATCAGGTGCATAGAGGTGTGCTGAAGAGAAATCCATGGCTAGAAGGTAGGAAGGTGCGCTAGAAGGTTATAGCTTGGGTGTGAAGATGTACTGGGTGGAAAGAACGAAAATGGTCAATTAATGAGATGATTTTTGAAAGGTGAAAAAGTAATAAATGCACTAAATTTTTGAAAATCTATATAAGGATGGGATGCGAGTTCATTTTTACCATTGCAATTGAGAGAATTTGAAAAGAGCTAAGTGTAAATGAGCTGAGCATTCGTGGTGTGAAGAGTGTGAAATTATACGTGGAGAGAAGGTTTATGCATAGGAGAAGATTGTGTTCCCATAGGTGAAGGGTTTGAGGGAAGATGTGTTAAAAAATAGATAGGGCATGCGATTTCCACCAGGGTCTGGAGATTTGAACTAGGGTTTCAACTTTCTCGATTACAGAGGGTAGAAAAGAGTGATTTTTCAAATGGTGCCGAAGAAATCACCCACAGCGGGAATAAAAGGAAAGAAGAAGGTTGAAGTGGAAGAATAAATTTCTCTCGAGAGTAATTACTCAAAAATTCAGTATCCAGAGGGTGTGACTGTGGGTTAAGAATGGGATTCCCACATCCATAAATGTAAAATCAGTGATTACAACCATCATACATCATATAATAATAAGGAACTAGATTCATTATTGAGCACAAAAATGAACAAGAACACAACAAAAGATATGTCAATGTATAATGACGCTGGTGAGAAGTTACTAAAGTAGATTGGAGTCTACCAGTTGTATGAGCTGCCATACTTTAGAAAGTATGAACCATTGTATTGATGGTTGATGAGCAGAGTCCATGAGGACTTCTTCTACTTCGTCAGACGGAGGGTTAGGATCACAGTTTCCTTGATTTCAACAGTGACAGGACTAAGGGCCTCAGGAGTAGATCTGGAGAGTGACCTAATAGATAAATCAGTGATCTTGTAGACAAGGAAGGAGTTGGGGTATACCAATGGTCCACACAGTATGAACATAGATAAATGGAAAAATTACCTAGTAGTACAGGAAGTTTCCCATCTTGTAACAAAGTTGAATGACCAAGAAAGGTGGTCGTAAGTAAATACAATGTGGCTACATGTTGCAAGGAAGATGTCTCAAGGAGTGACCTACAATATCACATATCACATAGCAAATACAATCATTAAAGAAGCGCATATAGGTGATAAAATTATTTTTGACGCTATTTTATTATCTTTGGTGTTTATGGAGATTGGAGTGCACATAGGGCCAAAGGAGAAGATTTGGGAGCACCCCACAGAACACAAATCTCTGGCGGAAAGATTTAATAAATACTTATGCAAAGATACAATGGGTGGGCCATTTAAATAGAGGGTGGAGATGTCATATGATAGGCTCTGTAAGGCATTTGAAGAGGAGTGGCGCATACCCAAGGAGTTGCCCTCGGTGGTGGGTAAGGTAGTACATTTTGAATTCTACTAGCATTTTTACATCGTGTGATTTGTGATGATGGACAGAGCTTGGATCCCTTGGTGCAAACTGCCATATTACTTCATAACACACTACTTCCAGGCACCAATTTACCAGTTCAAAGATGTGCGCTACCTAAGCTTCATCGCAAATAAGGTAGATTATGACTACCACACTTTGAGAAAGACATATGTATATCCAGAATGGGTTACCTACATTGAGAGGCTTATCTTAGATATTATAAGGATAAAGCCTATAAGCTTGGTAGTTGGGGACACCAGAGAACTGCTTGTGTACCTTCAACTCAAGACCAAGTTGGAGAACAATAGGTATGTGGAGAATGATTTCACACTCCTAGGGCCACCAAAAAGTAAGCATACAATGGAAAATGTTCCAGCACCTAAGGCCACAGAGACAATAAAAGTAGATGAGTTAGAAGAGGAGCATGAAAATAGTGGTAGTTTGGAGCACATAGACAGGAGGCAACCTCCAAATAAGGAATAAGCTAAGTGCATGACTACTTCACCCCAGCCAGAAGAGAGAGATGATGAGGACTTGGATGTAGTCCAAGGAGAGCACCAATTCAAAAGAGTATTCATGAGAATAAGGACCCAAGGTGCTACTCCAGAATCAGTGCATAGATCACCACGACTCTTTTCACAGAAGACAATACAAGTGGAAGATGAAGAAGAGGAGCATGAGGATAGTGGTGGTTTGGAGCACATAGGTAGGAGGCAGCCTCTAAATAAGGAATAAGTTGAGCACGCAACTACTCCACCCCAGCCAAAAGAGGGAGATGATGAGGACTTAGATGTAGTCCAAGGAGAGTGTCAATTCAAAAGAGTATTAATGAGAACAAGGATCCAAGGTGCTACTCCATAATCAGTGCACAGATCACCTTGACTCTCTGTACATAAGGAGACAACTAAGAAGAAAAGAAGGAAGTTGAAATTTAACGAGGATGCGTAAGAGTCTGAAGAAAGTGTGCCCAATTCCCCTACACCTCCAAAGAATGTGGAAGAATTAAAAGATGAAGATATGAAGGATGGAGAGGAAGGAGCAAAGGAGGAAAATGAGATAGCAACTGAGACTACTCAAGGTACAGCAGAACAAGCTCCAAATCTATAAGCCCAAGTTCCTAAGGGGCCGAGATCAAAGAGAACAAGTGGAGAATATGTTCCACTGGTCATGGGCTATACCGAGGACATAGGTAAAATTTTCCATGCCTATTTTCAAATCATAGTGACACAAAAGGAGTTGTATGGCTAGGAATTAATGGATGAAGATATGGAAACCATGTGCACAAGGAAGTAGTTATCATGGTCGATGCACACACACATGGATGAACCAGATTTTGATGTGTGTGAAGAATCATGTATATCAAGGAGGTTGAAGAAGACACCTCAAGCTAGACACATAATAGTAAAGCCTACTGTTATGTCAGATGAAAAAGTGAGCAATGCTTTGATGAAGGTCTCAACAAAGGTTCCATGGTGAAATATGGATAAGGCTACAACAATTAGGGCAGTACGAGAAGAAATCAAAACTAAGGATGTAGAAATAACACACCTAAAACAAGAAAAAGACTTGGCACATAAGAATAACATTGTTTTCATCGACATGGCAGAAGAATTTGGGGACAATATCATGAAATCAAAGCCACACTTAGAGCCAAATGTACCCAAAATGTTTCCTTCATAAATGTATTATGTACGTACCTTAGTGGACTTAGTGCTTGAAGATGAACCTCTGCACATGCTAGCACTAAAGGATCGAGCACAGGAAGAAGAGAGGGAAAAGGCTTTGGTGATGAGAAATATTTCCTCATATGAGGAGTTGCTTTAGAGCTTGTAGGAGGAACTGAAGAAAGAAGATCAAGTGCTAAATATTTTTATATCCCTATAAGCCATTATAAGAACCAAGACCATTTTGGAAGACAATGAAGTCCTGAAAGTAATGAAAGATGAGACCTTGGGCCATGTAGAAGGATTAGCACTTGTTAAGAAGAAGCATGAGGCCCTTACAGAATCTTAAGAACCACACAAAGAAAGGTTGGATGAGCTTAGGAAACTCATCACATAAAATATGGACTTATTAGAAGGAATAATGACTGCAATGTCCAGCATTGTTTTGGTCTTGCAGAATGAAAAAGGAGAGATTGCTAAGGATGAGTTAGAGTAAATTGTAGTGGATATACCAGAAAAGGAAGAAGCCACACTCAATGATTGGAAGACTCTAGAGGTGGAGATAAAAGAAGAATATCTAGAATCAATTCTTCATGTTGAAGTAGAAGAGGTTATAGGATAAAGACATTATTCTATTCATAAAATTATGTCTATCTCTTTATTCACATTATTTGATTCAATGTGGATACAAACCATTGCTAGGGAGGAAATGCAATTAGTGTGGGATAATTTTGATCAGTTAAAATTTTTCACTTAGCAAAGAAAATATAGGAGGTTCATGCAGAAGAGTGGAACGCATTCAAAAGTGTAGGAGGATCGGAAAGAAATCACACATTGAGGACAAAGATAGATTCAGGAATTATCCGTTTTCATCATGAGGAGCTATTTTTGGAAGATATTGTGTGGAACACATAAACCGGCTAGAGACTTGCACAACACGCATTGGCTATTTTTGGAGGATCATCTACGAAGCACTTTGCATGGATACATGCTAAGAATATATTTACTACTGACAATTAACTAGAAGAATTATATTGTTAGCGCACTTGCATGTGTGGCTATTTTTGTAACGGCACATGGCTAGTAAAATCATGTGACCTATTTTGGGATTAGATAAGTGGTGAAGGGAAATTACCCACCCTTATAAATATGTAGTGAACTGTGTAGCATAGGTATGTGTGAGAAATGAGTTATTGTGAGGTTACGCTGCCAAATATGATGTGTGCACAGACTATGGCATTATCTATTGTAATAAGCTTCTATGTATTTATCATGTTTAATGCAATGGAGTATATTGGCTGAATCAGAGTATCAAATCCTAAGTATAATTGGTTCTTGCATGTTTGATTTCATCATGGTTATATTTTAAGTATGTTGTTCTCTAGATCTAGATCTAAATATGTACTGTAGAATGATATAATAGTCATAGATCTGAATGCTTCAAGTCTTCATCATGCTAACATCCTACAACAGTAACCCTAAAGAGGGGCCTAGTAACTTTACACACTTTGGGTGAGTTCTTAGTCTAGGATGATTGATGTACCATCGCACCTGGGATTTTACTGGTGAATTCTAGGTTGTATCAAGTCCAGGAAGCAATAGCAAAGAATGAATGTTGAGGCTCTGTAGAAGGACCTGGATGAAGTTAAAGAAGTGTACAAAATGTTAAGGCAAGAGAATATTATTCCCTTCCTAGGAGAGTGGCTGAGAGAGAAGGTACCACGCATCGAAGTAGAGATCAAATGACAGGTCTTGCATCCAAACATTGATGAGAGATCATGTGCCTACCACAAGCCCTTAAAAATAAAGAATGTTAACATTGGGATGGAGGTAGAACCTAAGGAAGATATCATCACTGACTATTGGTCAGAAAAGGAGGTTTCAAAGATCATTGATCTGTTGCATGAGTTCCAAGATTTGTTCCCTCGTGGGTACCATAAACTCAAAGGCATTCACCATTCCTTAAGGAAGATGAATATTAAGTTAAAGGAAGGTGTGTGCCCGATTCTTAAGAGGCCTTATCCGATGAATCTGAATTTATTCATACGTGTTAAGGAAGAAATAGACAAAATGATAGCATATGGTATCATTGAGGCGGTAGAAGAATCAAATGGATAATTCTAATGGTTATCAATATTAAGAAGGATGGTAGGATAATAATTTTTGTTGACTACATGGATCTGAATGCAGTGTGTGTCATTGATCCCTTCCCAACCCCCTTTATTGAAGAAATTTTGGAAGGAGTAGTCAGGCACGAAGCCTACTCTTTCACGGATGGGTTCTCAGGGTACCACCAAGTTAGGATTACAAAGTAAGACCAGAGAAAGAAAAAAATTTCCATTCAATGGGGAATTTTTTCCTATACGGTTATGCCTTTTGGATTAAAGATTGTGTTTATTGTGTTCTCGCGCATTGTGGTACAAGCATTTCAGGACTTCATCCATAAGCTTATTCAGGTTTACCTGGATGACTAGACTATGTATGGATTGGTCAAAGACCATTATGACAACTTAAGGATGATGTTGAGGGATGTTGGTAGCTGAGGATATCCCTCATCATTAAGAAATGTGTCTTTCCTACTCATTTGGAACCCTGTTAGGACACATTATATGTAAAGAAGGCTTATTAGTGGATCCCGCTAAAGTTGCAGTTATTGTAGGATTAGGGGAACCTACTAGTAAAATCATAGTGCACCGATTCCTTGGGCATACGGGTTATTACAAGAAGTTCATCAAGGCATATGCCAAGATCTCCGTACCCTTAGAGGAATTTCTAAAACACAAGAGTGCCTTTCATTGGGGAGAGGCATAGCAGAAGGCATTTAACACTTTGAAAGATAGGCTTGTCATGACGCCCATATTACGTTTTCCTTCTTGGGATAATACTTTCCATGTGCATGTTGATGCATCAAGGACAGCTATGGGAGAAGTGCTATAACAACCCAATGAGGGAATTTTTTATCATCCCTTGTGCTTTGCAAGTAGGAAGTTGACACCATCAGAGCATAATTACACAACTATTGTGCATGAAGCATTGTCAATTATCTACATGCTACAGAAGTTTAGGAATTGTCTATTGGCGACACCATTTATATTCTACACAGACCATATGGCATTGAATTACTTGGTGAAAAAACCCATTCTGTAAGGGTGCATATGTCATTGGGTCCTTCTATTTCAAGAATTTGAGTTCACTGTGGTCGTGAAACCAGAAAAAATAAATTTAGGACTTGACCACTTATCAAGTATTAATTTAGGAGATGACATGTAAAGCATTAAGGATACCATGCTAGAAGCACAACTATTTAGGTTACGACACATGCCCTCAGACTTGGAATATATCACAGTGTTCTTAAAATTAGGTGTGGCATCGGAAGGGATGAAGGCCTTGGAAAGAATGCAGTTAGCAATACACGTCATACCTTACATGTTGATTAGTGGATACCTGTATAATTTAAGTCATGACGAGGTTCTGTGTCGATGCATATTAGAAGATGAGTGCATAGCCATTATGGAATAATCACATGGTGGGATTGTAGGAGGACACTATTCAAGAAATGCTACCATGCAGAAGACTTTAATATGTAGGGCTTTGGTGGGAAACCATCTACAAAGATTGTATTGATTTTTGCAAGGCCTGTGACCATTGCCAATGCCTTAGAAAACCTGGAAAGAGGGATGAAATACCTTTGTGACCAATAGCCAGTGCTAAACCATTTGAGAAATGGGGAGTTGACTTTGTAGGACCAATTGTGCCAGCTGCACGAAGGACTAGTTCATGGTATATCATCACTTACACTAATTACTTGACACATTGGGCAGAGGCAGTGCCTACAAATGATTGCACCATAGTGACAACTGCTATATTTTTATGGGAGAACATAATCAACATGTATGTTTGTCCCTTAAGTTTAACAAGTGATAGGGGTACACACTTTCTCAATGAAACAGTCAATATTCTGTTAGCAGAATTTATGGTGGCCCATCATAAGACTACCCCATATCACCCTCAAGCAAATGGAACTGCTGAGGAATTTAACAAGATACTAAGTCATAGGTTAACTAATATATGTCACATTGGAAGACAAGATTGGGATGATCAGGTATCAGTCATTCTATGGGCATACAGGACAACCTACATAAGGTTAAACAAGGCCACACCATTTCAATTGGTGTTTGGTGCAGAGGCTAAATTATATAGTTCCAAGTATCTACACCATACTGGGAAATTGAAAGTCCATTGGTTGGGACCTTACATCATCTCATACATTCTTCATTCAAAAACTTTCTAGTTACAAGTGCTAGATGGGACGAGGTTACTAGGTCACTTTAATGGGAGTAGGTTGAAGCCCTACAATAAACAATTCTTCTTTGTGTTTGTAAAAAGACAGTGTTGCTAGTTAGCTTAGAATTTCCCTTTATGCTTTTTCTTTTCTTGTGTTTCCCTTTCTCGTTTCTTGTTCCTTTATTTTTATTTCATTTTGCGCCTTGTGCACCGGTAACCACATTATTTTTCTAAATTTGTGTATGTGTAGAGTACCACGCATATTTTTTAGTGTGGGTAGAGTGATACGAAGTATAGACCTATAATACAAAGTTGAACTGGAAATATAAGTTACGGTGAATGGCCTTGTTGAAGGATGAAAAGCGTATAAGGGTAAGAAGCGTGTAGAAGAGAAGGTGGACAAGAAGGGTTGGTGTCAAAAGGCTTTGTGGAAACCACGTACAGAAAGGATGAAGAGCACAAGAACAACCTGAGGTAGGTGAGGGAAAAAATTGGGTAAAGGACAGAAGAAGTGCCTTCGACGTTGTGGATGCGCATGTAAGAGTCTTCGGTCATGTTGGATTTTTACATGCCAGAAGGGTGTATAAAGGTTTTTCACGCAGGATGTAGCACGTGGGTAAAGGCTCTTAAATATGGCTTAGTGGAAAAGGCCGCATTTAATGGTAAAGTGCGTTGGTAGGTGGTATAGCATTTATTATTGGAAAGAAGTAAAAACTATAAATACAAGGTTGGGTAAATCATTTGTTACCTTACATTTATGAAGAAGAAAAATCTCTTGCGAACTAGGGCATCTAGAGATATTTTTGCGAAGAAAGGAGAATCCAAGAAATCTAAAGTGTGTGACTATGGTAAATCTGAAAACCAATGTGGAAGGAGTACACAGGCATGGGAAAATTTGTTGAGGAAGTGTCATTTTGTGGAAGGATTTTTCTAGTTAGGGTTTGGTTGCTAGGGCACAGAGTTAGAAGTATTTCTTCACAAGGTTGAGCTATGGGATTAGATAGAGTGATAGAGTGGAGCAAGGGGAAGAGGATTTAATTGTTAGCACCGACCAGAAGAATGGCACCAAGGAAACCAGCCATTTCGCCAAATAAAACAAAGGGAAAGGGCAAGGGAAATCAGACCATTTTTGTCACAAGCACCAATGAAGAATGGTACGCAGAAATGTAGTACCCAGAAGGAGTATTTATAGTAAAATAATAGGATTCACACCTGTGAAATATGGTCGTAAGCAATTATAATCATTACACAAGCACAACGAAGAAGGAGATGACTTTTGAGTTTGTTCGACCAACTAACAAGAGGATGCTGAAAGGCATGACAATATACAATGACGAAGTAAAGGTCAAATTGAAGAAGGAAAGGTTGTTGCATCTTTATGAGTTACCTTACTTCGGAAAGCCTAAGTGATTGTATCAAAGGTTGATGTCATGCATTCATGAAGATCACTTTTACTTTGCAGGGCACAAGATGCACGTCACACCATAGCTGATATCTAAGTTCACAGACCTCAATTGTGAAGGATATAGCATTCATGATGATTTGAGCAACAAGGAAGCCATCAAGAAGATTGTAGTCGGATATGACTACAATAAGGGTTTGAGATAATTTAACATCTCAGAGATATCAGACCCATTAATGAGGATGGTCATGTGCTTAGTCACCAAAATCAATGACCAAGAATGGTGGACATAAGTAAATAAGGCATGGCTGAATGTATGCCAAAAGATATCAGAAGGGATCATCTACAACTTTTCTGCTTTCATCACAGATGAAATTATAATCAGCTTGCAAGAGGTAGAGAAGATACTCTTTGGTAACGTACTCCTCACTATTGTGTTCTCAGATGTTAGAGTGCCCAACAGGACAAAAAATATTTTTGGGGAGTATCCAGAAGAGGATCCCTCACCCGTAAAGAGGTTTACAAAATATAGTTGTGAAACCAAGATGGTCATTCACAAGACGCTCCTAGAGAAATGGTATAACTGAATGTGTGACGCATTCGGGGCTCAGTGGAGGATCCCAAAGTAGTTTCCTGAACTCATAAGTGGAGAGGTATATTTTTCAGTATACCAACACTTCTGCATTGGCATATTTATGATGACAGATGGGAACATGAGTTTGTGGTGTAAACTACCCTTCTCCTTCACCACATTATACGTCCAAGCTAGAGTAAATCAGTTCAAGGAGGCCAAGAGACTAAGGTTTGACCTTAATGAGGTATATGTATACCACCGTGAGTTTTTCTGGAAGCTATTCTACCCAAATAAGTGCACGTACGTGGAGAGATATGTCTCCCACAAGATACAAATGATGAAGCCTTTAACGCTACCAATTACAGGAAGGACCACAGTAAGGGTGTATCTACATATAAGGCCTAAATTTGAAAAAGGTTCTTACTTGGAGAATGATGTCTCCATTCCTGAAGACCCTACAGAAAGGAAGAGGGTCACACCTAGAAAAAGAGAGAGAGAAGAGGTGCATAAGACACTAAGTGTTCAAACTACATAGATGGTAAGCACATCGAAGATAAGCGCTAAGCCAATTACTTACGCGCGGAGGAAGAAGTCTTCGATCAAGGAAAAAACCCTAGAAGAAGATATTTCACAGCACGAAGAGCCCCTCACTCAGGAGGAATCACCAAGGAAGACATCACCTATTGAAGAAAAAGAAAGAAAAGAAGCCCCTTTACTGGAATCCCCAGTAAGGAAGAAGCAAAAGGTGACGGATGAGGCCAATTCAGAAGAAATGGAATAGATAGATGCCTACATCAGCGACAGGGATGATGATGAAGATGAACCAGGAGGTAAAGACCATCCCATATATGATATACACAATTTTGAAGAAGAGGGGGATGAGGAGAAGGAGGATGAAGATGAAGCTAAAACCCGAGGCAAGGGGGTAGGTGGGGAAGAAGTTATAAAAGAGAAAAGGACCCCAAGCCTCATGAAGGAACAGGTAGATGAATCCACAGAGAAAGAATTGGAAAATATCATCAAGGACCTGGTGGAACAAGAAGTGGAACACAATGTGGATGTGGTGATGAAGGAAGTTGAGGAGGAAAGCATAGAAAAATAATATGGTAGCATGGGAGAATATCCTAGTTTGGCTGTAAGCTTTCTAAAGGTATTACACATAGGGAGGAAGAGCGCAGAAGCATCACAAGTTCAAGGGATGGGCTACATTGATGATCCAAACAAGGTGTTTTGCATGTGCTTCTAGAGCACCATGCTAATGGAACAGCTTCTAGCCATGACTTCATTTGATGAGGACAGTGCATACCCTCAGACAAGGAAAATATTGTCATGGGCATTTGAGTCCCACATTGATGAGACATAATTTGAGGTAAGCCAAGGAGCATTGATTCAAGCACCAAAAACAAAAGGGATGAACCCCTTAGTGAATGCTCAATGTTTATTAGATGAACAGATCTGTAATGTGCTCAACAAAGTCTTAGTTGAGGTTGAAGCTAGGCTCTTTGGGAGAAATGATAGGGTAAAGTTCCTACAGATAGAGTTGGAGAAAAGAGAAGAGGAGCTCCTAGAGAAAACCAAGGACCTAAAGCATGAGTAACTAATCAGTGCTCAATTAAGGTGTGAATTAAAAGATGAGAAGGTAAGGGTGCGTGAGGCATACAAGAAGATAGATATGATCATGTATTATATTGTCCTAAAGCATCCAGACTTAACAACACCTGCGTAAAAATTTGGATCATCCTTGCAATGCCTAGAGGACTTGACCCATGTACTTACTATAGAGAGGCAACCACTTTCCCTAGAATCAGAAAAAGAGGCATTGGAGCACCAGGAGAAAGAAAATAAAAATAAGGTTGTGGAGATTGTTTCTCAATACAACAAGATCCTCGTAGATGTAAAGGTCACCGTACAAGTTATTGAGGCTACCTATGACAACTACACAGAAAAAGATAGAGTGGCACATATCTTAGTTTCCACCCATGAAGTGGAAGTTAAGGAGATCTAGAAAAAGAACAAAGGGAATGTGGTGAAGTGAGACAAGATCCTAGCCAAATTAGAAAATAAATCAGAGGCCATTGAGATCTTATAGGGCTCAATCAAGAACCAGTGAGGATGGATGCGCTTGAATATTTGGGTAAGACTTTGGAGGATATTGCAGAGACAATGAGCGCTAAGGGAGAGGATCTTATTTTTGAAGAGGTGAGTGCCCTGGTGGGTGACCTCTGTCAGCAAGCACAGAATGAGGTCAACACCTGGGAGAAATTAGAAGCTAATTTAAGGAAGGATTTCCCTCTCCTCCTCCAGAAGTAAATAAATTTCCCCATTCTTCCATTCTTTTCCCTATTTCTTCATTCCTTCATTCTTCCATTCCAACCATTTATAAGGACCCACCATTCTCTAATTCTTTATTGCAAAGTGTTTATGGGGATGGAGAATAGGCATAGTGTGAGGTGATGTTGGGCCCCAAAATATCAACTAAGTACAAGAAGGTGCATGGGTGTGCGGGACCTAGTTGAAGATGGGCGCATGGGTTAAAGGCATGAAGGGAAAGTGTTCTGGTAGGGTTTTGTAGAATGCACGGTGCATGCGTACAAGGAAAAATGGGTTTTTTACTTAGCCACATTCAGCATCCTAGGTAGCACATGAGAAAAGCATGAACCTTGTGGATAAGGTACTAACCTAGCGACTATGGATCAAAAATGGAATATTCCAGGCATGTGATAGAAGGTTCCAAAAGACATCATTGCAAGGAATGGAGAGATTGGATCTAGAAATGCATGCTTCTATGGAGGACCACTTCGACACTTGGAAATCAATCTGTAACTTCTAGAAGGCATGGTGGTGGGTGCTAAGGCTATATATACAAGCACCCGGTAGAAGAAAATGATATAGTTTAAGAGAGGCAAAGCGGTGCAGAAAACAGAATCGAGAATGTTATGGGTTAGGGATTAGGAGAGCTCTATGAGTGTTTAGCACATAGAAGGGGATGGGTTCTCATTCTTCTTTGTAATATGATGAGCATAATATAGCTCTGATGCATGATTTGGATTTGCATAATTATATGAGGATCTATTATGACCTCAAGGGATGTAATGTGGGTTATTAACTTTAATAGTATGAATATAATTCTTTGTTATAAATCATTTGTGTTCAATAATTATGCATTTTCTTTTTGTATGAATCATCTCTATGTGTTGCTTGTTATTTCTATCACCTGCATACAATGAGATGATAACTCCTAAGTTCATAAGAATGTGGTTTAGTTATTTTTTTTCCTACATTTGATTATCTGTTCTAAGATTATGCATTCTCACAAAACTCACATAAAGGAGAGATTCAGCACCCACGCGTTCCTCAAGTGAGTGCCTAGTGCCCACTGTGTGATAGGCTGATGCACATGGGATTTTCTTGTTCTGTGAAGGGTACAAAAATTACTACAATCTCCCTTGGATGCATGTGCTTTACTATGGACGAGTCCTAGTTGTTGCATGTCAATTACTATGGACGAGTCCATTTACATTGTGAATGAGTTTCTTTGGATGCATGTTAGCAGATACACATAACAACTCTTTGGAAATCATGGTAGACATTTATTCAAAGTGCTATTTAATCATCATATTTCATTCAGAATAATAAATGCATCCATAATCCACAAAATAAATTAAACTTAGTAATAATTCTATTACCTAATATAAGTTCCATAATTTTAAGATATAGCATATATGTTCAGCAGTATATGGGAAACACAATTTAGGGGGTACACATGGATAAAAAATACAACAAATGAGGCATTTTAAATAGTATATAAAAGGGATCATCATAAATCATATGGTGGGTACATATTTTTATACATATTCGTATGGGAATCTCCACCACGAAAACTCTTTATAGGTTTTTCTTGGTTATTTTGAATCTTTTATATGTAGTTGTTATTTTTATGCAAGTTGCATGCATTTGCGAAGAGGGTGTTTTTTGTGGGTGAGGAAAAGCCTATAAAATCTGTGTGGAATTTTATATGATCTCCACTTTGCGTTTATTAGGGGGTTAACCATTTCTAGGTTTTTCTAGAGCAGATGAAATTTTTTTGGGTCGTCATTCCAAAAATAGCAAGTCGAGGTCATTTTTGGCACTTTCCAAAAAGGGTAGTTTTTTCCCAAAAGGTTAAGTAGATGCAAATTTATTAGGAACAAGTGGAAAACCCCAAAATAGAAAATTCTCACAAAACATATTATCCCTTGGTCACATGGAAGGTCATATGAGGGCTTAATAGGGGCAATTTCTAATAATGGGTTCTTAAGTGTAGCCCCCCAAAGAATTTATGTGTTTGTCCACAAATTATTATTTTTTGTTTTTAATGAAAAATAGGTTTTTTAAATAAATAAATGTATTTTTTACTTTAAATGGACCATTACTGACATGAAACTAAATCTATCAAAACTTTTCACCAGTAACTCGGAATTGAGTACAATTTTTTGTAAAATATTATGATTTTTTGTGCTCTTTCCATTGGTGTCATATAATTTGTAAAACACACTACTTAATAAAGTTCCAACATCTTGGGGGTGTTGTAATCACACAAAAATGCATTTTTGGTTAAGCCAGACTTCTTGTTACATTATTTTTTGAGTGTCTCTTTTCTATCATGGATTCTTACCCATCTGAAAATGACATGCTTTTTTATGAAGTGTGTGGACTTTAGGAGGATATAGTAAAATTTTTGGAAATAATTAAATTTATGGAAGAAAATAGATCGCTTAAGAAGTAAAAGAATATTTTACATTCCCTCATTTATAGCAAATATAACCTCATATGCTCCCTACATAAAACACTTGCTCACTTACAACATCATCCTCACATTGTTAACACTTATTCTCATTCTCCTTGTCCACTTGCAAATATTTCTCCTATACCTACTGACCTTGTTTCCTCATTTTATGAGCTTGCTCCTACTACGTATTCTCCTAATGTTATTTTTTTTGTTATTTCATGTTCTGCTGCACCTATGCCTATTGCAGTAACACATTCTATGTATCCCACTTTAGTTCATTCTAATGACATGGCTGGCTCCTTTAAAAATCATACCACTTGATTTAGTTCTTTCATGTTCTGTTCTATGGGTTTTATTGGTGGAGGTATTTACATACATTCATAGGGTATCACTTCCCCTATTCAGCCTATTGAGTAGCATTCTCACCATGACATTGGTTTTTGAGTAGGTACTTCACTAGGATCACACATTGATAGAGATCCTCTTTTTGTTCACTTGACTCTTTCCTAAGGATCGAGAGCTACACATAAGTTATGCACCTTCACTTAGGATTGAGAAACCTAAGATTTCAGCTATCAGACATGATCAACCTGACACATATTCTATTTTTCCTTTGCATGAACCCGTTGTGTATTTTTCACCAAATCATATGTAGACATATTCTTCAGCCATCCGTATAGATTTGGGGTCAATTTCTAATTATTCATGGTGGTGACATAGGCATTCATTTTGAGGAATTTACAGGTATGGCTCCTCCACCATTCATCTTCTTTCTCCACTTTTTATATCATCTACATTGTAATGCTCCTTGTTATGATTTTTTTCTTTAGCAGGTTGTTATGTTTATGGAGCCTGTTTTCATGTTAGAGTTTGGTACACCTTCCATGTGTTACACTCAGATATTTTTACGGTGGTCCCGCTCACCGGTGAGCGGGTCAAGGGAGTTCATGAGGATGAATCCCCCGAAGCAAATTTTCATGGGTGGTTTATTAACCCATGGGTAATGGGTAACCATTATGGGCCATTTTTTGGGCCCATAGTTTTTTGGTACCCATTGTATTGTAAAACTTCCTCTTCAGCTACCTATTGATGTACTTAGAAATAGATGGACATACAATAGGATTTATATGAGTGTGTTTTGTGAAGGTGAATAGTGTGTGCAAATTCAAGTGTGAATTCGGGAGGGTTTGTTAAGCGCAACTCCAAACAAGATCTGATTATTGTAATTGTGAATACTGTTGGCTTGTAATAAAATATGAGCAAGTGTTTTTGGTGGATGTAGCCCACATTGGGTGAACCACATTAAATATTGTCTTTGTGTTGTGCATTTTTCATTTCTGTAATTCTATTCATACTTCTTATTATTGCGATTATGAGGAATTATTCTGTATTAGATATTATTAATTCCTAAAAATTGGTATCAGAGCCTGGTTTGGTTTGCTGAAGTGTTGAATCACTGGGAAATTTTTTAGCTTGAGTGGGAGATATGGCAGATGATGGAATATCTATGGTTGATAAATTCAATGGGAAAAATTTCAGTCTTTGGAAGATGTAGATGGAAAATTACCTTTATCAGAAGGATATTTATACTCTGTTGTCTGAGAAGGTGAACAAACCCTCAAGCATGACAGATGCATAATGGGATTTGCTAGATAGGAAGGCACTTGGGAAAATATGGATATGTCTTGCATCTTTGGTATTATTTAATTTTTTAAAGGAAAAGAATACAAAAGATCTAATGGATGCATTAGGGAAGTTGTATGAAAAACCCTCTGCCTCTAACAAGATATTTGTAATGAAAAAGTTGTTTAATATGAAGATGTCTGAGAATAGTTCAGTAGCAGATCATTTAAATTATTTCACTACAGTTGTGAATATGCTATCTTCGGTTACAATAGAATTTGATGAAGAAGTTAGCTTTATTAATTATGTGCTCTTTACCTGAAATTTGGAGTAGCCTGGTAATGGAGGTAAGCAAATCAGTTCCAGCTAACTCAAATTTGAAGTTTGAGGATGTTGTAGGGGTGATTCTAAGTGAGGAAATGTGAATAAAAAGCTCTGGGGAATCTTCTACTTCAAGGAATGCTTTGACAGTGGAAACTAGAGGGAGACAGAAGAATAGAGGAAACCGTGGAAAATTGAAATATCGGGTAAGGTCAAAATCCAAGAGCAAGATTGTATGTTGGAATTTTTGAAAGTCTGGGCACATAAAGAAGGACTATTGGGAGCTTCGGGATAAGAAGAAACAACAGGAAGAAAACAAGGAGGAAAATGTGGCATTGGGTAATGTATGTCAGTATGCTTTGATTCTTTCTTTTCATAATATTACTGAATCTTGGGTTTTAGATTCAGGGGCTTCTTTTCATGCTACTCCACATAGGCATTATTTTGTTGATTATGTTCAAGGGGATTTTGGGCATGTTTTTCTTGGTGATGATGAGCCTTGCAGTATAGTTGGAAAAGGTTCTGTTTGGGTTAAGATGAAGAATGGGAATACATGGCTATTAAAGGATGTCAGACATGTGCCTACATTAAGGAGAAATTTGATATCAATGGGGCAATTGGGAAGTGATGGTTGTACTGTGATATTTACAGCTGACTCTTGGAAGGTTATCAAGGGTGCTCATGGTGGCAAGAGGTAAGAAGGTTGGAACCTTGTATTTATCCACTGATAGTACTAATGATTGTAATCTTGTGGCTTCAAATGCAAATATGACATTATGGCACTATAGGCTCGGTCATATGATCCATAAGGGAATGGACATCATAAAGAAGAATTGTCCTGGATATACAGAAACAGGTTTGGATTTCTATGAGAACTGCATATATGGGAAATAGAAGTGAGTAAGGTTTCTAAAGGTTGGACCTACGAAGAGAGAGAGTAAGTTAGAGATGGTACATTCTTATGTGTGGGGGCCAGCTCAGGTATCATCTCTTGGGGGTTCAAGTTATTATGTTACTTTTATTAATGATGCAACAAGGAAAGTTTGGGTTTATTGTATTAGAAACAAATATGATGTATTTAATACTTTGTTAAATGGAAAGCCTTGGTAGAGAATGAAACAGGTCTTAAGTTAAAATTTCTCAGGTCAAATAATGGAGGGGATTATTGCAACAATGACTTTGATGATTATTGTTCTAAGAATGGAATCTGCAGGCAAAAGATAGTTCTAGGAACCCTGCAGCAGAATGGGGTGTCAGAAAGGATGAATAGAATAATAATGGAATGTGCTAGGAGCATGAGGATACATATAGGACTGCCTCTTTATTTTTGGGTAGAAGTGGTGAGCACATCTGTGTACTTGATAAACAGAGGACCCTCAAGTGCCTTGGATGGAGGCATACCTAAGGAGGCTTGGTACGGTAAGAAATTCAATTACTCATTTCTTAGAGTCTTTGGATGTGAGGTGTTTGTTCTTATTGACAAGGACGATAGGACCAAGCTAGAGGCTAAATCAAAAAAATGCACTTTTATTGGTTATGGTGGTGATGACTTTGGATTTAAATGTTGGAGTATTAAGGACAAGAAAATCATTTGGTCTAGGGATGTGGTATTTAATGAGAAAGTCGTGTATAAGCAACAGTTGCAGGAAAATAGGGAAGAATCCAAGAAAGAATATGCAGTGGTAGATGATCTTCTAGAATGGGATCAGTGACCCATGAATCAGTTCAGGAACCTACTCAACAGGAACCTCAAACTCCTACAGTGAGGAGATCTTTTACGGTAAGAAAAGAACCTGAACATGTTTTTCTTTTTCTCTTTATTATTTATTACTCACTGATAGTGGAGAGCCAAAGAGCTTTGATGAAGCAATGTAGGTAGATGACAATAAGAAGTGGGAGCAAGCCATGGATGAGGAGCATTAGTCTCACATGGAGAACCAGAATTGGGATTTGGTGAAGCTACCAAAAGGAAAAAGAGCATTGCAGAACAAGTGGGTGTATAGAGTTAAAGATGAAGGAGGAAAGAAAAGATATAAGGCCCGGTTGGTGGTCAAGGGGTTTGCACAGAAACAAGGTATAGATTTTGATGAGATTTTTTCTCCTATAGTAAAAATGACTTCTATCAGAACTTTTCTTGGAATAATGGCAGCAGAAGACTTGCACTTAGAACAGTTAGATGTAAAGACTACATTTCTCCATGGTGATTTGGAGGAGGATCTATATATGCAGTAGCGAGAAGGATATGAAGTCAAAGGTAAAGAGGAGATGGTGTGCTAACTGAAGAAGAGCTTTTACGGCCCTGAAACAAGCTCCACATCAATGGTATAAGAAGTTTGATAGCTTCATGATGGAGCAAGGTTATATTAGATGTCATTCTAACCATTGCGTGTATATAAAGAAATTTGAGGATGGAAGTTATATTATCATGTGTTTGTATGTTGATGACATGTTGGTTGCAGGTAAAAACATGCAGGAAATAAAAGTACTCAAGAAACAGCTCAGTGAATCCTTTGATATGAAGGATTTGGGGGTAGCTAGAAAAATCCTTGGTAGGAGGATAACGTCAGGATAGGAAGGAAGGGAAGCTGAATTTATCTCAAGAAGATTACATTAAGAAGGTATCGGATAGGTTTAACATGCAGGATGTTAAACCAGTTGGGACTCCTTTAGCAGGTCATTTTAAGTTATCAAAGGAGCACTGTCCCAAGACAGAGCAGGAAAGAAACCAGATGTCCAAGGTAGCTTACTCATTAGTGGTTGGTAGTTTGATGTATGTTATGATGTGCAATAGGCCTGATATTGCCCATGCAGTGGGAGCTCTGAGTAGATTTATGAGTGATCCAGGTAAAGAGCATTGGCAAGCAGTAAAGTGGATCCTTTGGTATTTGAGAGGGACCATGGGGATATTTTTGTGCTACATTGGATCAGACACCACTTTATGTGGTTATGTAGATTCAGACATGATTGGAGATGTAGATAGTAGGAGGAGCATGATAGGTTATGTTTACACTGTAGGTGGGACAGCAATGAGATGGATTTCATGACTACAAAAGCTGGTGGCTTTATCAACCACGGAGGTTGAGTATGTTTCTGCCACAGAGGCAAGAAAAGAGATGATTTGGTTACAACAATTTCTTGAGGAGTTGGGGCATAAGCAGGAGGAATGTAATCCACATAGTGATATTCAGAGTGTTATACACCTAGCTAAGAACTCTGCATTCCACTCTAGGATGAAAGCATATACAGTTGAGATATCACTTCATCAAGACAGCTTTGGAGGAAGATAAGTTGAAGTTGGAGAAGATTCATACCAGTCATAATCTTACAGACATGATGACCAAGGTGGTCACAAGGGATAAACTAAAGCTATTTTTAGATTTGGTTGGCCTTCGTCAGATGATAGTGAAGGGTCAAGAAGCTTGCTTAGTGGAAATCAGTATCCAAGTGGGAGATTGTTATGTTTATGGAGCCTATTTTCATGTTAGAGTTTGGTACACCTTCCATGTGTTACACTCGGATATTTTTACGGTGGTCCCGCTCACCAGTGAGTGGGTCAAGGGGGTTCAGGGGGGTGAAGCCCCTGAAGCAAATTTTCATGGGTGGTTTATTAACCCATGGGTAATGGGTAACCGTTATGGGTTGTTTTTGGGCCCATGGTTTTTTGGTACCCATTGTTTTGTAAAAATTGCCTCTTCGGCTACCTATTGATGTACTTATAAATAGATGGACATACAATAGGATTTATATGAGTGTGTTTTGTGAAGGTGAATAGTATGTGTGAATTCAAGTGTGAATTCAGGAGGGTTTGTTGAGCGCAGCTCCAAACAAGATCTGATTATTGTAATTGTGAAGATTGTTGGCTTGTAATAAAATCTGAGCAAGTGTTCTTGGTGGATGTAGCCCACATTAGGTGAACCACGTTAAATATTGTCTTCGTGTTGTGCATTTTTCATTTCTATAATTCTATTCATACTTCTTATTATTTTGATTATGAGGAATTATTCTGCATTAGATATTATTAATTCCTAACACAGGTGTAGTGTATCTCTCTTTTTTTTGAAGGATTTTTTTTATTATTGATAAATGGTTTTAGAGGGGACCACACCCTGAAGTACAAAAAGGCTCAAAATTCAAGATATACAAAGTAAACACAGTATTTTTTTATAAGTTGGGGCCACACGCCAACAACAAGATCATAAGATAGCTAGATAGAACAATAAAGATCAAGGTAGGGGTGTACTATCTACAAGAAGCCTAATAACAATTAAAAAAATATCATAACAGCAACTGTGAAACTGCAAAAAAATAGCATCGAGACCAAAAAATCTAAAGGACACCCGAGAACTATTTGAGAAACTTGTTAAAAACCTTCTGAGCATCCATCAAGAACTTGTAGAGATTGAGGCTTGTTTTCTGGGTAGGTTTTTGGCTTCTCAATGCTATGGCCTTTTTCTTAAATTTTCCTTCCTTCCAATCATCCTCAGGTATGTCGTTGATGTCATAGATTTTTTTCACCTGGTTTGGATGAAATAAAGAAATGCTTTGTGCATGGAGATTTGATTGATCTACTTTTTTACAACCTATTGAATTTTCTCCTCCAAGGCACGTTGCTTCTTAGAGAGAGTGAAAATCTTCTCCTCAAGTTTATAAAGAACTGTAGATCCCAAGTCCTCCTTGCTACCTTCATTGAGAATAAAATCAACATTGTCTTCAATGCCCTTGGTAGTATCTACATGTTGTTTCAATCAGGCTATTAAGTCAATTTTTTCTTGGGGATCAAGGGAAAACTGGCTAATATGAAGGATATTTTCAGCCACAACTATGTCTTTACCCTTAGAAAAACTACGCAACACCCTTTTTACAGGAGGGGGGTCAAAGTAGGAAGCACAGAAACTAGGATTTTTTGTTCTGACCCTGATCTATTGTGGTGGGGGAGCCTAAAGGGTGAGGAGGGTTACTAGCCACAAAGTTATGAAAAAATTTATGCAGAAGGAAAATAACCCCTTGGTGGAGGGGAAGGACACTTAGGTGAGCCTGAACATCTAGAACAGATTTCTCTAGGGAATGGAGAATATAATAAGAAAGGATGACCTTTAGAGTGCACCTAAAATGGTTCAGAAGGACCAAATGATGAAGTGGTAGAGTTTAAAAATGTCCCTCCAAGGTAATATACCTTCCAACCATCTTAGCAACATCTCCGGATGGAGGAGGGATAGAAGAACATATCAAACCAGATTTTCCAATCTTCAGGGCTTCATCCCCCTCCACAAATATTTTCTCTTCACCATCCTTATCATTTTTTTTCCTTATAAATTAATACCATCCATCCCTAACCCGGTAATGAAAGAAATCAATCTTTTGATAATGGTAAACTCCTTACCTTTAAATGTAGTTACTTTGTCCTTCCATTTGTGGGAAAATGAGAGAGAAATGTGTCTATCGTGCCCTTTAATCCTCTACATGAATTCCATGAAGCCATCCACATCAAGGGCCTTCCATAATTCTTCATTTTGTTTCCATGAAGGGTCACAAATTGGCTCCACTTGGCAAGCGAGTTCTCCCATTAGGAATAGAATAGTGACACATAGAAATTTTGTAGACTCGATGTAGCTAAAAATTACTTTCTCAAAAGCTCAAATGTTGGAGCATGAAAACAAAAAGCAGTGACAGAGGGCCCGTGGAGATTCTAAAGACTGAAAAACAACTTATAGTAATCTTACTAGCATCACAACTATTGAATCAGAGATATAAAAATAAAATAAAAAAAGAACCATTTGAGAGAGGTAACTCTCAAATGTACGAGGTACACATCATCTTTTCTCCAAAAGTGATAAATTCATCAACATGAATTATTGGAATGGATATGTGGCCTTGGCTTCCTTATAAATGATAGCCTTTGTTGTGTGTGATATTTCCCCATAATCATTCCAAATTTTAAAATGATTAATGATGATGTCATCATTGGCTAGTGTGTCAGCAGTACTATTCCCTTCCCTATATGTGTGGAAAATATTAATACTATTGAACTCTTTACATAATATATTTGCCTCATTGATGAAATATTTAATAGTCTTGTTGGGGGCTTAGGTGTCTGTGAGATTTTTTATAATGTTAAGAGAGTCACCCTCAATAATTAAATTATTCACCTTGACATCCCTAGTAGTTATGATTCCCCAAAGAGGAGCGAGGGCCTCAGCATAATGATTTGATTTTTTTCCTATGGGACCTATATAGGTAGCAAGGGTATGTTGAAAATGGTTTCTGATTAATCCACCACCACCCATTGTTCTTGGGTTTCCCTTAGAGGAACCATCAAAATTCAATTTGTGTCAACCTTCTGGTGGAGGAATCCATTGAATAAGAGACATGTCAATGTTGGGGGTTTGAACTTGAGTCTTTTGAATATTAATATTCCAAGCAATCAAGAACCTCTCCTCTTCCTTTGGATACTTAGAGTTCTTGGGGGGCTTAAATTTTACAATGTTCCCCTTGGCTTCAATAGTAAATTCATTTAAAATCCTTTTGTTGGATTTCATGGTATTCCTGAAAATGGAGTTGTGAGCCTTCTAGATTATCCAGATGGTATGGGGAAATATGAGCATCCAAATATTCCTGAGCATGATATGTTTGAAAGGAGGTTTCCATTATTCCCAGGCTTACACAATATCATCTGAGAATGACCACTCTATGCCAAATCTGCTAAAAATGAGTTTCCATAAAGAAAAAGTAGCAAGACAATGTAAGAAAAGGTGGTGTATTGTCTCATATTCCTTGTTGCAGTGGCTTCACCTATTAGGCATAGTAGATCCCCTCTTAATGAGGTTGTCAATGGTAAGAATTATCTTGTTCAAAACCAACCAGAGGAAATGGTTAATTTTGGGATTTCTTTATACCATATGTTTCTCTAGTCAAAGCCACAAGGATTTTCATCTGCATACAATTGATATCTAGTTTTCATCGAGTATTCTCCATCAAAAGATTAGATCCAAATAAAATCATTTTTAGATTGAATCTGACTTATTGGTATATGGTTGATAATTCTTTCGAGCTCCTCTGTAAGATCTCTATGATAAGAAAGATCAGTATTTAGATTATTCTATTGAATCCTTCAATCAACATGGCATATGTAGTCGTTAACCTTCTATCCAATTGTTTTTGTAAGGTTGTTTTTAAGCTACTCCTAATATTTGTTCTTAAGGATTTGGGAATCAGCCCAACTACCTTCCCAAAAGAGTATATCTTCCCCATTTCCCATATTCCATTTACAGCATGCCTTTAGGGCCCTTTTAGTTATTACCAAATTATTCCAAAAGATGCAACCATAGGGGAGAGTTTCAAACTTCAGAAAATTCTGAGCTTTACTGTGATCGAGATATTTTTCTCTGATTGTTTGTTGAGAGATTTTTTATCTCTATGTGTGACACTTTTTTGGCATATTGACAGTCTCTCTTGTAAGGGATATTTTTTTATGAAGCCCAGTGTTAGTTTGAAATTGTTCGAGTGGTTTCTTTGATAACTCATACAGACTATCTTGCTCCAACCATTCAACAATAGAGGAGGGTGTAGTGTTGATCATGTTTCTTTGGGTCTTGTGTCACTAACTTGTTGCCTTAACTATTCTTATATCATCAAACTCCTATTACTTTGGATCTTGTGTCCTTTCCTTGTTTCCTTGGTTTTTTTATTAGATTGTGGCACACCTGTTTATAGAATTTGATCGAATTATGTTTGGTATATTTTTACACTTTCAACATCATTCCATTAACAATCTATTTGTATAGAGCTATTATGGTGCATCCCAGTGTAATTTTTTTGAGTTTTGTGATCAAGCAGTGGATTAAGACCATAGTGCACCAAATTTCTTCAAAATTGTACAATTTTTTGAGATGAGCTTCTTGGGATCCCTTGTACTGGGTCTCTCTCTCTCTCTCTCTCTCTCTCTCTCTCTCTCTCTCTCTCTCTCTCTCTCTCTCTCTCTCTCTCTCTCTCTCTCTCTACTTTGTTATTACTGGTTTTGGGTACCTTGCACTGTTCTCTTTTTTCTTTGTTATTATACGTGGGTACCTCGTCAGGCCTTATTGTTGGGACCCATCTTATTTTCCACCCACCTAAACTACACTTACGCAGGTGTTAGTGTAGATTATTATTTATCTTTTTATTTGTTTATTAGGAAAATTTTTGCACTTAGGTTATACATATACTTGTTGAGCTAGCTTGTTTAGGTGTACTAGTTGTGTGGAGTTAGCTTGCTGGTCTTGTGGAGTTATCTTGAATACCAGTGTCAATTAGTGGGAGTTATTCACCACTGATCTAGGTATTATTTTCCCTTCCCTCATCATATATATACATCCTACTTATTGAGTTAATTCATGGCATTATGATGGATTTTTATATATGATAGTTTATCTCTTTGTTTCTAAATCCTTTTGTAAGGTTATTCTGGAGAATTCCTTTCAGCTTATTAAATGTGATTTGTTATTATCATCTAAGATATTTACATCTTGGAACAATATTATTTTCATTCCTTTCAACCTCAAAATGTGATCTCTCATAAAATACATCTAATCAAGGTCCCTACAACATAATTATTTTTAGTGGACAAAAAAAAGTCACTATATTTCCAAGAAAGGGTGGAAAATTATTCAGTTGTTTTGGAGGATATATAATTACTTAAGCCACTAAGGAGAGCCAATTTTTCCAAAACATCTCCTTATTTCCATCCACCATATCAACTAGGAATATCCAACCAAAGGTTTGACCATTTAAAGAACACCACAAACACCAACACGAGATACCCTCTAATCCAAAAGACATTTTTCCACTTTCGAATTATAGTCCAACTTTTGAGAATGTCATTGTATAAAATGTTTCAACCAAAAAAAAGCTACTTGTGATGAATAAATAAGTCCCAATAATTTTATAACCTAAGATGATTCTTTAAATGCACACTAAGAGGGTGAAGAAGATAGTAATTGTTGAGTATCTAATCAAATGTAAGAATCAAGACAATATAAGGGAAACATGGAAGGAGGAATATTTCTTGTACTAACATATAGAGATCTTCAACATTGAGGACTAAACTTGTTTGACGAAGCATCCAAAAATGGTCAACATTTGGGACAATGTTTCTTTTAAGGGGAGGGGAATGTTATGCCCATAATCCTAGGTCATATATCAGATATGTTAAGCTGGCATATGGCTATTATAATTTCTTAACTTGTCATATCACCATTTTTTTATACTTTCATAAACTTGGTAGGTTGTCTTAGGTGGGATTTTTGTGTGTGAGGTTGTAAATAGTATATGATCATCATATTAAGTATTTGGGTCTTATTGTATGGTTTGGAGGTTGCCTTTTCAAAGTGGCTAAGTCATTTTACTTGCATATTGTGATCTTTTATCTCTATTTTGGTGTTATATTGTTGTTGACATTCAATCTATCTAAGTAATGTAATTACATAGGTATCCCAGCTATGTGTGATGTGAGACCCTTAGAATGGGTTAGTTTAATGTGCTTATAAAGGTTCTTTTTGCGATAAAATTTCCAAATCAAATGACATATGATCAACTAGAGTAATTTGTGAATTTTGAACACTGATGGGGTGGGAGTGGTGCGGTCAAGTCACATGGTTGTGTGCTTGCCCACCCAGTTTCAAATCCCCCCAAGGCACGATCCTCCTCGGAGGTGGTTTCATCGCTAGAGGTGGCATCTCTGCTCATGCTGACACTGCTGATTACTCCTCAATGATGACGCTAGTGGCTGCTCCTCTCATTGTCGACACTGGTGGCTCCTTCTCCTCTCGCTGCTGACACTAGTAGCTGCTCCACTCACTATTAATGCTCCTCTCGATGTAGTTGTGGCTGCTCCTCTTGCTGCTGACACTTGTGGCTACTCCGCTTGTTGCTGATCCTGGTGGCTGCTCCTCTCGCTGCCAACGCTGGTGGCTATTCTAATAGTTGTCCCACTCGCTGCGGTCATTTTTTACGGTCGCTACATATTCACTTCAATTTCATGGTTGCTTCAATTGGGTTCCTAATAGTGGTCCCCTTCATTGTAACTAGGTTGTGGATCCTCTCAAAAATCCTCATGTGTACAAGGATATGGGTCCTTTCAAACACCCTCAATTTACCCTCAATCCAAAAAATAATTGTGAATTTTAAACATGTGGTTGTTAGTGTTCTTAGGATGAATTCATCAGGTTTGGACATAGTTGTCTAAGAGAATTAGTTCCTACATGGTTGACTTCATCCGGGTATAGTGCACAATGTAATCTATCTATTGTACATAGTGGCCAAATGTTTGAAGATGTGTCTTATATTATGATAATGATATTTTGACTAACCATTGATAAATAATAAGAGTGACCTAGTGGTTGGTAGTGTTTATTTATAAAGGTGTGTGTGGGAATTAGTTAATTAATTTCACTTTTAGTTATGATTTGATAATGTCAAGAATTAATTGTAAAATTTTGATAGGTCCAAATTTATGTATTTATAGTTTCCTTAGCTAGCCTTTTCTTTTTCATACGTTGTTACATGTACAAATACCTCAACAATATGTGGATTTATCTTAAGGTATTAACCAAGTTCATAGTGGTGGTTTTCATCAAATGGTTCATTTTTTTCATCAAAACCACTAATATTGGTCTCATTATTATCAAATTGTTCATCCATATTTCTATCAAAATAAGAAACATTAACATCACTATTATTTTCCATCATGTGAATATTAAGGTTTAGAGGTAATGCATCACAAGCCAGTGATTGAAACCTTGGTGGGAACAAAAATATAACAATAATCATTGAGATAGGAGATAATATGAAAAATATGCAATTAATTTGGAAGTATAAACTTAGAAGGGGAAAACTTGAAACCTTAATGTTCATATCAAATGGGTATAAGAAGGGGGGAATAAAAAATGCTAATGCAGAAAGAATAATAAGTTTTTTACACAATTGTATGAAATATAAATAGAACAATGTCCTAACTAAATTACAGAAATATTGGCAATATAATAAATCTTAAGTGTTAAGAAATAATTGATATTGTGTTAACATATTAATAATTGAAAAGAAAATATAAGGATAAGATACTTAGCTAATATTGATTATTTATGGGTCTTAGAGGCTACCATATGATCTAGAATCACTTATAAATGCTTCATCAAATTATCATTTACAAGATAGGGATAAGAAAGTATCTTGGACATGATTAGACATGTTAGAAACTTATAATATATTATAATTTTTAGGTCTATTGATAATGTCATTTAGGGAATTGGTACCTAAAACTTCTGAAAAACCCTTCAACTTTGTCTACAATTTTTTTTTCGAATGTATGTAAGCTATTTGATCTTATGTGATTATGCATGTTTGATCTCTCTTTTTACTAAAGTTTAATTGTGTATGTTTTATTTCAAGATGCTTTCGAAATGTTTAGCATTTTGTTTTGAACTAACCTCAACACACTCTCACGATGGTTGTATGCTACCTAGATATGACTACTATAAATATAATTCTCCCATTTGCTTGTATTTGTGACTGTGTAAGTTCATGTACAATCTATATGTGATCCAATGTGATCCTTTAGAATTTGAATCTTTATAACATATAAATTTGACCTCTTTGTATTCAAATTTGGCTTAGTGGAGTGTTATTGGACTTCTCTTAAATATTTTATATATTCCTAAAACTTTCTACATTTATTTTTAATATATGTGAGGATGTTCCAATAATGTGTGAGGAAAGTAATTACTTTAGGGGACACGTGTATATATAGGTGACTCTGCACTAATTTATTTCCATACTTAACCCATGAAATTTTTCTAAGGAAATTTAATACTAGAGATGCCAAAATTTTAACACTATTTATTAAAGGGTCCTTAACCAACTATAGACAAAGTGGGGCACTAGTGGAATACAACAACATTTAAGCTTTTCAGTATTGTCTAGGAGGTTAAATTATAGATCTACTAATTAGATAATACTTGTCTAAGATTCTAAAGGTGTTCGTGTATAGAGTGAGTTTATCCTGAATAAGTATGAATGAAGGTGGATAAGACAATAGATGGATCAATTGATAAAGGAAAAGTGTAATCAAGAGTTAGATATATGTCAATTATCTAAATGTGTTTAATTATACTAAAGCTAATATTGTTAAAATGTTAAAGACCAAATTTAAGTATCTACACTAATAACTATTTATTCAAATGCTAAAATTTACATTTAATCATGACCACACATTTATCATTGATATAACTATATGGATAATAGAAAAATCTTATTGATCTTTCATTAATACTCTCAAAATTTCCCATTGTTTTTGTAATAAATTTTTTTAAACACAAATCAACTAAATATGTCATTTTTATCTCCTTTTTCCAATGTATAGATCTCACAAAATAATGACAAAAAACTAATATTTAATCCACAAAAAATAATTTTACTCCATCAATCAAGCCACTTAGAGCATCATAATCTCACATAAATTCATTTAGGTAAGGTTTTTAATTCCCTTTTAACTTAATAATGTTATGTTATGGAAATGCACAACAATATAAAGGATGTAAGGTTCATTATAGGGGTTTATTCTAATAAATTAACATCCAACATTGATTATGAAATATCAAAATAATGCATTAATTCTTGCAACTACTGATAAATATATGATACAAGCTCAAAAAATTAAGAGGATATATGCAATTACTTATAAAGGGTGAAACATAAGAGATATGGGTGTGTTGATTAGAAAAATTGAGAGTATTGAACCTAGAGATGTTTTGTTATTGATACGATAAATGGAAATTACCATGTTACAGAACCATGCAGATCGGTTAGGATTAGTTGTACAACCTTGAACCTATTGCACATTCTTGTACCTACTCAAATTTGGGCTCTATAAATTTTTGTGCATGTTCGTTTCCTCAAAAGGTTTGTCATTTTCAAACCCTTAGTATTACACAGTTGTTAAACCTTATAAATAATCTAAATTGATCTCAATCCATAATCATGGGTAGAAGACCCTACAATAAATTTAGTGTTTGGGTTGAAGACACTACTCTGAAGAGGCCTCAAATGACACATAGTTCTCCACCTAGTATGTGATATCTCTATGGTTGCAACTAGATTGGTAACTTGAACTACTTTGACAATTCTTGAGATGATTTTTCTCTTGCTAAGACATTGGATTGGGATCTTTGGTTCTTACAAATGACGGAATATAAAATCCTTGAACGGGTCGAGTGCTTTAAAGCTACGTTAGTGACTACCCTAATGAATGTGCATGAAATTTTGGAATATTTAGGGATTCTTCAGTTTCTTTTGTATTATTATTTGCAATGAGATCTCAAGAGAATATCAGGTGAGTAAATGAAGTGATGCAAACTTTCATATATATGATTACAAAGGAAAATCATTATGAAAAGGCCGACACATGAGGATAAAATGACCTTAAAAAGTTATTATAATGAGATAAAAGTTGGAGGATTTTTCAATCTAAGACCTTATAGGTCAGTCAAGACCAGAAATTACATCTTAACCATATTGTATGGTTTTGGATATGGATACTGTGACTCATGCAGTCTAAAATATGTATCATGAAAAGGTTGGATATCAATTTTATGAATTTATATTTAGAATGTGATTATACATCAATGTGTAGGGATAAATAAGTTAGGAGAGAGACAATAAGATATATTAAATGGGGATATAATGTGGATATTTGTCTTAGAAAAGAAGTATTTTTTAAAATAACAACATTAAAACGTAAAATTTTCAAATTCAAGTGTGTAAATTTCCCCCACTTTAAGTATGAAATGAAAATTACATGCTTAAATGAAAATATTTAAGTGTGTAGACATAATTTTTCTTTGCCCAATGTTTTTATTATAGATATGTGTTGGTTTTGGTCTGCTTTAATGAGAAACCCACAACACAAAGTGTAGTTAATGTCCATAGTAAAAATTTAACTGTAACTCAAAAGTAAATATAGAATTTAAAGTTGTATGCAGTGAAATAAAGGGATGAAAAACATAGAAGGAATATACTTATCAGTTATGTAGAGGTAAGATCTATCATTATTTTCTTGTACTTAGATATTTGGATTGTATTTTTGAGCTTATCAAAGGATTGGGTGTGATCAATCCCCAATTGTGCCAAAGGAGAAACTAAATCATTGGGTGCATGCAACCCAACACCAAATAAAAGGTAGATAAAGAAGAAGAGAGAGGTACCAAAGCACCCTATGAAGAAAGAATAAGTTTGTATCAAATTTTTAAGTAACATTGATATATTCCCCTTTAAGAGGATAGGAAGGACTACCTAAAAATAACTGAGCTACTTCTATACCTTCCATAATCCCATAGACCACACCATTGCAGATGGTCCCAATCTTGTATATAAACACAAAGTATAAAATATAATGATTTCCCCTATGCACTCATCATGTGTTGCAAAACTGAGTAAGAGTTTGTAATATGTTGATATGATTATCAAGAAGGAGAATCACGCCCCCAAAATCCCATATTTGTAGCTTAAACTAAGTACTTAATATGGAAAATGAATTGAAATATTCATGTTCCACTGTAAATTTCTTTAAATTGTGTCAATTAAGTCTAAAATTATGCCAAAAAATTGTATCCATAAGTAGATAAATGAGATTGTAGAAAAATACAGTGTAACTACCCCTGGGGAAGAAACATATGGGAGGGTCAAGAGCATGTCCATATAGTCCTGACCGTACTATGTATGGTTTTGAAGCTTGTGTAATTTTTCCCAATTTTTATATCTGAAGATATTTTTGAGGATCTATGTTCCCTATGAAAACCTATACCTGAACCTATAAATCTACCTATGTAGGTGTAGAATATACCATGATGAATGTCCCTCTTTTGAGGTACTTTTGATAAATCATTTTGAGCATGTGGGTAAAAATAAAATATGGGTATCCCTATTAAATAAGTATGATAATTTGTTTAGAATCAAATATAAGGCTAAAATGGTGGCCACCATTGAGAACATGTACCTACAAAAGTGTTTTATACATGGTGGAAACCATGGAACATAAAGAAACAAACAATAATAGTAACAATAGTAATAACATCAATAATAGAAACTTCTCATGTGTAATAGAACAAATACAAAAATATAGTAGTAGTCAAGTGAGCAAACAAAATCAATAGTATGCAAAAAAGAGTCACATCAAGGCATATAGCTACAAACATGGGACACACATGATGTCACATGAGAAATCAAATCACTTAGGTCACATACAAGAGAAAGTAATGTTACATGTCAAGAAAAGCATAGAGTGACCACAAACATGGGACACCCAATATGTCAAAAGACAATCAAGGAACTTAGGCCACATACAAGAGAAGAAGACGAATAGTAACAACAACAAGTAGCAAATAGGTATAGAAAACAATGATGTCAAATAGTGATAAAAGTAGCATAGTAACTAGTAAAGAAGCACATAAAACAAGCTATAATAGTCATTAACAAGACACATGTGTTAGTGATGTTAGCTCAAAAGATAACATGTACATAATATATGTAATTAGAACTTGTAATGATGAAGTAGAAAAGTAACTATATTGAAACAATAACTCGTGTATATAATGTATAGGAGATGCCCCCATATGATCTTGGTATCTAGGAAGGCTTAGGATAGACACTTGTCATCATGTAATAATCTGTGTGTGTTCTACATCAAGCTTAATATAACCCATGAATACATGTGTGCAAAGAGTATATATAAAAAATATGTTATACATTAAACCATAATCACAAACAACATATTTAATTTGAAAGGCTAACAATTCAAGCTATGTGTATAGGTCCTGGTTTTATTTTTTTGTAAATATTTTAATGTTTTTTGTATTTTTGCATTTAGCTTTGTATAAGGAAACAGGTAGCATAAAAGCTACCCAATGAGAGCCTCATGAGGAGGAGGAGATACTGATGAAAATGGAGGCATGGGCCTCAACTATGTCCAAGTAATGATACTCATTTGCTAACATGGTAGAAGAAAAAACATATGCCATAAAATTCGTGAGAGGAGAACCATGTGCAATAGATACACACGAGAAGCATTAGTGTGCTGGATAAGACCTATATGAAGGACTAGAAGAGTGAGATTTGCTAGAAATAATGTGAGTATGAAAATACTTATCAAGAATCTTATGAGGGTGAGAACCGATAGAGATAATATGTGAAGTATATGGCCTATCTAGAGACCTAGAAGGGAGAAAACCACTACAGATAACTTGTGAATTACGAGGCCCATATGAGAGACATATGAGTAGGAATAAACTATAGGAGGGTGGTGAGGTAACATAGGAAGAGGATCCTTACAGGAGAATACCCTGAATTGTGACATCTTGTTGATGGTTAATAAACTTGATGCATATTAGTGTATGTTAGATATGGAACAACACTTAAGAGCACATAACCAATTAAGACATTAAAAAAATGTCACCTGATCTAAGAGTGGATGACACTACAAACGAGACATGTAGTAACATATATAAAAGTAATAGGCAGGACAATATGTCCAAAGTTGTGCTTAAAATCGCGCCTAATTTTCTTCTTAGTATAACCAAGAGAATTGAAGTAGCTTGAGAGTACATAGATTATGCTTGTTATGTGGATCAACCAAAATAATATTTATATGTATTTTATTAATAGATGTGTGAACATACAAAGTATACGAGACAATATTATCATCCTTATCATAGTCATCTAAACTAATAACCAATGGATAATATGGAATAGGACTAACAATGTTGATAATTTCATCCAATGGGTGATCATAAGAAGGTAGAGGTGGTATCACATGATGAGCATTATGTACTTTTGAAGTATATTTTTCATTGTTGTGACTAGGAATTGGATCATTAAATATTTTCATCTTTAAATTAACTTTAATACAATTAGAGGGTTTAGTGGGCTCATCCCATTCAATTGCATTTGTATCAACAAGATCTTGTATAACATGAAAAATATTGATACATCGATTGATGTGAGGTGAATAATACATATATGATAGTCACAATAAACATTATTATTGAAAATATTACCTTGAGGCTTACTCGCATCAACCACAAGTAGTGGAGGGAGAGAGATGCGATTTCACTTGAGTAATTATTTAAGCATAATATGTGGATCTGAAGGTAAACACGTAAATTTCCTTCATGTATTTTGTAATTGCAGCTTAGTACGTTAAGATATATCATTAACAATGTACCTTTAGTAGTAGCCTTATGTTAATTAGTCTTTCCTTTGAATGATAGATTTTCTTGGAAACTTGGCATTATATGTAGTAGGATAGTGTAGCATTGTACTTGAGCTTATTTATATGTAGTAACTTCCCCTACATTCTTTCTATGTATTACATAGATGACCAAATGCATGAAACTTATTGAATATATTAAATTGTTTCAAATAAGAGGGAAAATTTTGTGTAAAAATATCTCAAGATTATCTATTGGCCATAATATTTCATTTTTAGCATTTGTAGTGTAAAACATAATCACTAATGTGCTCATTAGACCCTTGTCATATTTTAGAAAATTGATCATAAGAAACTTTTTCCCCAATATTGATAGACAATTGTGCAAGAAATTGATTTTCCAAATTTGTAAAATATCACAAAGAATGTGTGGGGAGATCATATAACCATTATAAATTAAATTCCTTGAGATTCTTAGGGAAATATCTGTAAATAAGATGTCATTAGATGTATAGTCAAATCAAGAAACATGGAACAATCAAATGTGTTTTACATGGTCATCCTTCCCATCATAAATAGGAATTTTAGGAGCTACAAAACAAGAGGAAAAGGATAAGAAACCACTTCAGGTGTAAGTGGGTTATGAATCAATTGAGTAGAATCCATCACATGATAAGAAGCATATGAACCATTTTGTAATTGTAAGAATTAGATTATAAAATCTGAACAAGGGTTTCAAGAGCCTCTATGTTAGAAGAAGAAGCATGTGAACCACTAGGATTGCATGTAGGAACATCAATAGTCATAGGAGTGGACATAGAGACACTATGTGTTGGGATATTAGGTGTCCCCATGGATGTAGTCACCATAGATGTAGTAGATGTCTTTAAATGAGGTAGAAAAGCATTCTTAAATTGATCTTTGGCTTCATATATATGAGTTTCAATATTATCGGGATTATCTTGTAAGAAACATGTAATATGTTGTGTCTCATCTTTAAGAATGCCATGGGAATGATTTTCAATGCAGGCCTATCACCCAACATTGACTAGGCACTCACCCAAGGCGAGCGCAAGCATTGAGCTCCTCTTTTATGTGAGCGTTGTAAGAATGTTTTCCATAAATGGAGGAAATATGTCCCTAAAACCCCGAAGTGAATTTCTATGAAGAGAATTCTACCACAAAATCTGAAATGGCTAGATCTCCGCATATATGTTTTCTTCGAAACTAACAAAAGGCAGTATTAACAAGAAAATGTTTTCAGATCTGAAACTCATGAGAAAAATGGAAGTCTATGAACTATGTTTTCTTCGAAACTCATGAACATGGATAGTCTATGAAATCCCTTTCTCTATTGACTCATAAATGTTTACAGTAGCTCTGAGTTATATAACAAAGGTAAATTAATAGATCCTTTGAGGTGAGATTCTTCCATTAGTCCTCTTACCCTAACAATGGCTATGAAAACTCAAGATCTACCTTGAGATGATTTTGTGAACAACTTGAAAAATTGGATATAACTAAAAAATGCAGACACCATGGTGACATATGCACCCACAGTCTCTACTCTCTATTCGAAAAACCAAATGAAACAAAAAAAAGAAAGAAAATTGGGAATGCTCAACGAATCAGAAAACCTAAAACAAAAAATCCCAAATAACAAATGTCAACATATTTTTGAAAAGGACGATTGAAAAAGTCAAGAAAAATGTCAGATAGCCTCAACAGACCTCCACTGTCTCAGTCCGTGACCATAATGATTCCATAGAATATTATTTTCTTGAAGCTTTAAGTCTCCATAAAAAAAACCTAGTCATCATTACGCATGCCCAAAGACTCCACATCCGTTATGGATTGGTGAATCAATAAATGCTTCAACCAAAAGGTGGCGAAGTTCTGAAACACTGAAAACCAAAAGGTCTTGCTCCCAAATTAAAACCTATCTCTCCTCGCGGACGTTCAGACTTCGGGGAATTTGGAAACAAAATAGTGAATTGGTGATGAAAAGTTCTGAAACCTGAAACTCTGAAAATTTAGGAAATTCAGTCATTTTCTGGGACTTCAGAAAAAATGAAGCCAAAACACCACAATGTCAAACCAAAGCTCCGAAACAATATGAAAACTCCAAAAATTAAAATTTCAGACTTTCAGACTTTAGGGAATTTGGAAACAATAACTTAAAACTGGCTTGTGCCAAATCTAAATAATTTTGTCACTATTAGACTCTAAGGACTTGGGAAGTATTCATTATACAGGGGATGCTCTCAATCTTAAAATATGTATCGACCTCACTCTATGCTTTTTGACATAAATCCCCTTTCAAGGTAAGTTAAATCATGCAAATGAGAACCCGTTATGCACCTACACACCTAACTTGAATCAACATGTATCATGTCGATGAAATCCTTCTAAGGTTTCTTAGCTCCTGATCCAACCTACTTGTAACCTGGGGATATAATTACTGCGATGTATTTCTAGATTTAGGACCCTTAACATTGTGATCATTTATAGATCTGCATAATCATCGACATCTATTTTGATGCTTCTCCTTTTCTCGGAATCAATGTTTCCTCTAGACCGATAATCCTCGGAACTCACAAATTTTGCTCGGCGAGCCAACCTGGGCCCTAACCACTTGCGAACTCCCCACCGTGATCCTTGTCTCCATCAGTATTAATAGAGATATTCCCCTTCCATGTGTCATGAGGCCCATGTAGGACCAAAATTGGAGCTCACACTACCAAGTTATGGTCTCCCCAATTTCGAAAAACTTTTCAACTTAAACTTTGTCTCACCAAAACTTCCTCCACTGAATCCAACACAATTTTTTGCCTCTCACATTAATGATTATGTTTGTCAAGTTATTTAGGAAGTTAAATTATTACCCATGCTCACAATATTCATTATTTAATGGAGTCCTAATTAAACTAATTTCCTCCTTCACCTAGATGCCTCACGCACCTTCCACCTTTTCTTCTCTCAGACTCGACCTCATCAACTAAACTTGTTCTTAGACATGTTTCCATTTTACTAGGAATCAATATGTCACTCACCATAACTAGCTAAGACTTCTCAGTCCAATACCTAGTATAATGAACTAATCATGTTATTCCTACTCATTAATAACATAACATTCCATTTTTATCTGGGAGACCTAGAAAAATGCATGGCCCAAAAGATTTCCATTAGATCTGGCACTTTTAGCGAAACCATAATAGGATTTATCCGCCTTGGGGTTCAATGTTGGTCAACCAATGCTCCTGACACCGGTCATCCTAAACCGTCGATGGTTCATCAACATGGGACTCATTAATTCCATGGTAACATCTTATTTGAGCATGTGTATGGCCACATTCTCGATTTTTGGGAACAAAGGAGATCTGCCTAGCAAGGAAGAATTTGGTCTATAGGTAGTGTACTTTGGACACATCCAGTGTAGGACCATAGTTTAGATACTAAGACTTATATGAAGGTCATTGTGCATTCACGGTATGCATTCCAGGAAGCACTGTCGTAACACCTATGAGTGCACCATTCCACAAATCAACCTGATAAACTAGCATCTCTTCACATGCACCATATTCCTTCCACTACAAACATTTAGAACCACGTTGCTAAACTCCAAGTAAGCTGGTTTCTCCTCTATCATTTGTATTTGTATTCTCTCTTTGACTTCATCCTTTCATTGTTCCTACCTAAATCCATCATTTAGCTCTCTCTTTATCAACCACCCACTCACCCCCAAACTAAACTTCAAAAAACCTATCCTAAAAATACCTCCCTCACGTAGACCTCACAAACACCCTCCAAACTCTTTGTGTAATAATGGAGAGAACCCAAAACTCATTCTACAACATCTTCCAGCTCTTCACAGTCACTGACACTAGTTAACCCTAACCATTATCAGTCTACCTTATACTGACATCGGTCTCCTTAATTGATGTAAGTCACTGTGACTATCAACCCAACCTAAAAACTCAACCGTTAGCCTACCTCAAACCTCATTCAAAACCTTACCATGCATATCTTGGACCTGTCAGCTCACCCTACCCCATAGAGATCTTTCGAACTCTCTGTTCCAAAACATATGGTTTGAACTACCCACACACTCAGTGCCCTACTTATTGGGGTCTCCTCTCTTTCTCTCTTCTGTGGCACTATCTTCTTTCTCCCAATGGGGTCTTCAGGGATGGAGATATCATCCTCGCCATATGTTCCCTTCTCAAAATTGAGCCTTAGGCATATGTACACCCTTGTCACCGTGCTTCCTATAGGTGGTAGTGATATGGGCCTTAGCATATGTATGTCATGAGAGACATACTTCTCCACATATCACTGCTTCTTAGGATACACCAATGTCCTACTTAGCGCGCGGTTCTCCTGATCTATCTCACTTAGATAAAATCTAAGTTTCTTGTCCTCCTTGAACATGTTAACCCTACTTTTAAAATAATACGATGTGAAGGTAAAAGGAATTTTACACCATGGTATTTTAGTGTGATCAGCTAGCATGAACCTACCAATGTAGAAATTTTGGTACACTGTAAAATCAACCTCATCCTTTACCAAGGCTGGAAGTTACTTTAGAATCCTCCATTCTTCCCCAAATGCATTGTGCATCTATTTATACCACTTATCCAAGTGTGCCTTATATGCAGCGGTTATCGTTTCAAAAGTATATGCTTCGAATATCTTAGCTGGGGAGGGTTTCTCATCAGGGTACTCCCAAATGTTGTTATTCAGCCCATCGAGCACTCCAATCTTAGAAAACACAATGGTAAGGAGAATAATACCATACATAAATTTATCTCCATCGTACACGACATCTATGATATCCTCCGTAATGAAGGCTAAGAGGTTGTAGATTGTGCCTTCTGAAATCTTTCTGCAAATGTTCAACCATCTCTTATTCACTTACATCCATCATTCTTGCCCATTTAACTTGGTGAGAAAGCACGCAGCCATCTTCATGACTGGGTCAGTAATCTTGGCAATATCAAAATATTTCTCACCCTTATTGTATTTATATTCCTTGGATGTCTCCATGATAGCCTCCTTGTTGTCTAAGTCATCTTCCAGTGACTCACCTGTATAAATAAGTCTAGTGTATCTAGAGATCAACTATGGGTTTATGCACATTCTCCTTCCTATGAAGTACAAGTGATCTTCGTGCACACGTGACATGATCCATTGGTATAATATTTCAGGTTTTCTAAAAATTAGCAATTCAAAAAGTTTCAAAAGCCCAACCTTCTCCAGTTTTTTCTTCAGAGAGTCATCATACACTATTTTTTATCATGTGTTCTCTCTCCCATAGGGTGAATGAGCTCCAATGTCATATCCTTCTCACTGGTATATTTCCTATGGTTATAATCATTTATAACCATCTTGCACATGTGAGAGACCCATTCCATCCCCATTAAAATGCCATCTGGGTACTGTATCTCCGCATACCACTCTTCATTAAAACTTGTCAATGTGGTTGGCTTTCCCTTGCCCTTTCCCTTTCCTTTCTTCTTTTGTGAAAGATTCGATCCTTTCCTTTGTTCCATATTTCTCGTCAAGCCCTTACAAATTATTCCTTATGTCTTGCCTTAACAATGCTCAATCCCTTGGCTTCACTTCTGCGAAATTTCTTCAAAACCCATGCCCTAGCTTTGTAAACCCTAACCTGGAAAACTCTCCTTCCACAAGATAGTGTAAACACTCATGGGAATCCACCAAATAACCTCCTTTGCACACTCCTGTGTACTTCATTCCACTCTGGTTTAAAATTATGTCGAATTCTCCACTTTACACGTAACTCTTCGTAAATTATCTCGTAAGGATGCCCTAGTTCGTAAGAGCTCTTCAAAAAACAAATGCAAGGTAAAAAGAATAACTTACCTTGACCTTCTATCTATAGATTTTTTATTTTTCCCACATTAACTCTCATGCCACCTACCACTGTACAATTTCATTAAATTCATCTTTTTCCAATGCTATCCTCCCATGCATTTTGTCTAGTACTTTTCCTTCACGTGAAAACTTGTGTGAAACTCCCACAACCTTCTAGTGTGCAAGAATGCATTGACCACAAAACCTTATGTGCACTCCTAGCGCTGAATTCGATCTTCCTCTACATCTTAAGCCTAGTTCTTGCCACCACCTACCTCATGTTGCTCTCTGTTTTTATCACCTTAAGTGGTTTTTATAAATATTTTGACACCGATATCCACCCATAATCACTTTTTCTATGCATGTTCCTCTAAACCTACGTGCTTTTGATTTTCTCATTCAGGCCACCAATCAAAATCACTCCCAGCACTTTATTCCTACCGCACTATTCAATGAAACTCTTCTTTACACTCTCCACACCACACTAAATAAATGTGTGGTCCACTGCACATAAAATCCTTTTAGACAGTAACTAGATACCAGAGCGTAAGCACACCCACAACAATGAAATAAAAGACAAAGTATAACAACGATTAAAGGAAACACATATAAAAGGAAATTTCATTAAGAGAAATCCTAGGCTAATTAGCAATATAGCCTTATTTACAAACACACAGAAGACTTATTTATATTAGGGTTATAGCGTACTCTCATTCAAGTAACCAAGAAACATTTTTCCATCTAGCATTTGTAACTTGCAAGCACCTGAATCAAGTATATGAGATATAACATATGGTCCCAACCAATCCACCTTGAGTTTCCCAAGATGGCTCAGAAATTTTGAATCATATAGAAGAACCATATGCCCAACCTCAAACTTCTTGTTTTTAATATGACGATCATGTCATGTATTCTTCCTATCTTTCTCTGTCTTCTGAATCCATTTGGTAATGGCTCTCCTTTGATGCTTGTTCATCAGCCAATCCTCCTGCACATGTAATATGTAGGGATGTTAACATGAATTCCATAGGAAGAACCACCTCTGTGCTGAATACCAATTGAAAAAGAGTGGCTTTGTTTAATATTTTATAAGTTGTGCGATATGCCCATAGTAATGCAGAGACTTTATCATCCTAGTCCATTCTTCTAACATTGTAAATCTAAGTCAATGTGTTGCTTAAAATTGTATTAAAGGACTCAGCAGTTCCATTATCCTGAAGGTGATAGGGTTTAGTTTTGTGGTGTGCCACCATAAACTCTGCCAACAAGATTCTAACAGTTTCATTCAAAAATTAAGTACCCCTATCAATTGTTAAACTCAATGGGAATCCATACCTACTGATTATATTCTCCCATAAGAACTTAATAGTTGTAGCCACCATGTAATACTTCATAGGCGCCGCTTATACCTATCTCGTAAGATAGTTTGCGCAAGTGATAATATCGTGCTAACCTGTGTTGCACATGTTTGTGGAAATAGGGCCCACAAATTAAATTGCCCATTTTTCAAATGGCTCTACACTAGCAATAGTTCTTAATGGAATTTCATCTCTCTGCCTTGGCTTACCAAGGTGCTAAAAATGGTCATAAGCCTTGCAATACTCTATACAATCCTTATAAATTGTGACGCATCAAAGACTTACCAATAGGATCTTTCCCGCAATCACATTCCCTGCATAGTGACCTCCTACAATGTTGTCATGAGCTTTCTCCATGATTGCACTACGTTCATGTTCCAATATGCACCAACGTAAAACCTCATCCTGGACTATCTTATATAATTCTCCACCAATCAATATATAGGGTGCGACGTGTATAGCCAACAGTTTTTTCTCTAAGGCCTTCATTCCTTTAAGCACCACACCCATTCGTAAGAAAACAACAATATCCTCCAAATTAGAGGGCACGAGCTGTAATCTGAACAACTGGGCACCTGGAATTGTTTCCTCAATGCTTTGTTCATCCCATCTGGATTTAATCTATGATAGATGGTCAAGTCCCAAGTTTCTCTTTCCTAGTTTTACAATGAATGAAAAATCAAACTCTTGAAATAGCAAGATCCACCGGCATATGCGCCCTTGCAAGAAAATCTTGTTCACCAAGTAATTGAGTGTCATATGATCCATGTAAAAGATAAACAGAGTAGCCAATAGGTATTTCCCAAACTTCTGTAGCACATAAAACATAGATAATGCTTCGCACTCCATCGTTGTGTAATTAAGCTCAACTGGAGTAAGCTTTCTGCTTGCAAAACACAAAGGATGATCAACAATCCCTTCTCCAGGCTATGCTAGAAATTTTCCAATTTCCATACCTAGCACATCAACATGCACATGAAAGGGATTATCCCAAGAGGGAAAGCACAAAATGGGGGTAGTAGTGAGTTTCTCCTTCAATGTGTCAAAATCCATTTGTTGCACTTGACCCCAATGAAACTTGCTTTTATGTTTTAATAACTCTTCCAATGGCACAAAACTCCTAGCATAGTCCTTAATGAACTTTATGTAGTAAGTTGTATGCCCTAAAAATCCATGCACCACACTTTGACTCATAGGCTCCTCCAATGCAAAGATAACGGCAACTTTTGCAGGATCTAACAATAAGCCTTCTTTGCATATGATATGACCTAGTCATGTGCCAAATGGAGTAGCAAAGACATTTTTCTTAATGTTTAGAGAGATACTTAACTTCCTGCACCTTTCAAATATCAATCTTAAATTGTCAAAATGATCCTTTACTAACCCATATACCATCCAATCATCCAGGTAAACTTACAGAAATTTGTGGATGAAGTCTTGAAAGGCCTGCACCACGATGCGTGAAAATACAGCAAGCACATTCTTAAGCACGAATGGAATAACCATATAAGAAAAAATTCCCCATTTAGTGGTGAAGGTAGTATTCTCTTGTTCTTCCTTCATAGTCCTTACCTGGTGATCACCTAAGAATCCATCTGTAAAAGAGTATATTTCTCACCCTGCGACACCTTCTAAAATATCATCAGTAAATGGGGTTGGGAAAGGATCTATGACATGTGGAATTCAAGTCTCTATAGTCTACACATATCCTTATCCTTCCATCCTTCTTAATACTAATCACCATTGGGCTCACCCATTTAGATTCCTCAATTACCTCAATGATTCCATATTTTATCATCTTATCAAGTTCCTCATTAACGTTTATGCACAAATTCGGGTTCATCCTAGATGACCTCTTTCTAATGGGGCACACACCTTATTTTAACTTAATCCACATTTACCCTAATGAGTGATGAAATCCCTTCAATTCATGGTACCCGCGTGGGAACAAGTCTTGGAATTCATGCAGGAGATCAACTATTTTTGAAACCTCCTGGTCCACCCAATAATCTCCAATGACAGCTTCTTTCGGCTCTGCATCTATTTCAATGTTAACTTTCTTTGTTTTTAAGGGATCATGGTAGGTGCACACTTTCTCATATGCTTTATCCAATACTTTTTATGTACCTTCTGTATGAGTAACATCCAAATTTTTGACCTCCTCTTCATCTATTAGGTATACCAACTTACCATTTTTTTTCTAGGCAAGCACGCTCAAGTTGTACTTCTTCTTCCACTTCTTCTTCCTCCTCTTCTAAGAAGTGCATCCCCAACTCAGGTTCTCCTAACAAATCTAGGATTTGGTCCTCAACCATGGCACTATCTCCCAGAGTAAGGTGCTTTACTACCTACAACGTCTCATTCACCTATGGCTTAGGAATTAGATACTCAAATGTTTTTATAATATCCACCGTAAACTCCTGTCAATTACCCATCTAACAATGCAACTATGAATGAATGTACCATGCATGTCCATAGCCCTGCAAGGTGGAATAGACCTTATGCATCCATAGTGAAGGAGGTAAAGCTTCTATGCCTACCATCTAGGCTCTCTCACACTCTTGGATGTGGAATGAGGCAGATTCCTTCCCATAATATTTGTGTATTACAAAAGGTGTATTGCTGCAGAGAAACCTAATCGAGAGCGTGATTCTAACTTCGCACCACTCTATAAGCTTGTCTTGATGGGTCACCCACTAACACGATGTTGTCTCGTGCAAGGTATAAGTAAGCATTTTTATCCTCTCAATCTAAACATTCCACTGGACTTCCATCGCACATAGAAAGACAACAGGGTTACCCTCTATAGTGTAACTAGGTAACTACCTTCCTCTCAAGCACCTAATTGAGTGCACCCTAGAAACTCGAGTCATATTTCCCTTCAATTGTCTTCCAACGAGCTCATAATTCCCATGCGCCCAATTATCACATTAAATTCTATTCGTATCGCTCATGGACTGAGCATCTTCCCACTAGATGACTCCCTCTCTTGATGGATAAATAACTTTGGGGTCCATGATGGTGCGCAGATATATTCTATCCAAATCCTCCTCTCCTAAGGGTTTCACATAAGGCATATATTTCCCATCTATTATTGGAATAATGGCGTGCTTATTTTTGTCCTCAAAGTGAGTGTACCCCTTGTTGAAGCACAAATCAACGTTATTTGTGTAACACTAAGGGTACCCAAGTAATGCTGGGAAATTGTCTACCTCAGCAAGTTCTAGAACCTCAAAATCCCCAGTAAAATTTTCCCCTTGAATGGTTATGGATGCATCCTTCAAAACCCCAATGGGCATGCCCTTTTTCCTATATGTCATATATATCACATTTGATGACGGCTACAATGGAGACCTCCCCATCTGATTCCATACATCTAGGGTAAGGAAATTGACCTCTGCATTGTCAATCAGTATGTTGCTTAAAATCCATCCATCAACCACCGCATTCAGTGTGATTTCCTTGTCATAATCAATACTATGAGGAGGAATATTAGCATGTAAAACCTGTCTCCCACACTCACCTCCATTGTATAGTACTTTCTCTCTCATCCATTCTCCTAACAAAGGAATAATATTCTCTTGGTGCAGCAGCCTACACACTTCTCTAACCTCATCCATGTCCTTCTAAGGGACCTCCGCACTCTTCACCTATTCCAATTTACGTGATTTCTCCTTTAGACATTGAATCTCCCCTTGCAATATCCTAATCACCTCCATGGTCTCTTGGTAAACTTCCTTTTGATAGCTTGGATCGGGATACTTTGCATGTAATACTTCCTCTTGTATAATGAGGGGCCTTTTCTTTGGTTATTCCCTAGCGCACGTGGCTTCTACCCGCATAGTTACTACGACAGGTTCCAACTCAGAGTTATGTGCCACTTTAGGCATCCATAGTGGATCAACTCACTTCACACTAACCATTCATGCACCCCTATCCTTCTGGTTCTATCTCATGTGCTCATACAGCTCAGGGAACTCCTCATTCTTATGATTATTTCCACACTAGGATCACTGTAGAAAATTTGGACACTCGCGCTTGTAGTGCTCAGTAGATCCAAAATTGTAACAAGTTCCATGGGGAAATTCACTTCTTCCTCCCCTGCAACTGCTAAGACCTCTGAATCCTCTGTGAAATCCTCTTTGTTGAAATTATCCATTTGCAAACCCTTCATATTGATGACCTTCGTTCTTATAATTTCTCCCAACACTAGTCTGGCACACCCTAGTATCAATAGCAAGATGAATTTTATCTATCAGTTGGCAATCCTTCGTGTCGTGAGTAGTGGACTTACAAATTTTACAATAAGAGGTCACATTATTGCGGATTGCGTGTTGCAATAATGGGCATATACTTAGATCATGATCTTTTTGATATATTTCACAATCTATTGACATATCACGCACCAAATTTCAAGGGAAACTATCCTTTGTGTGTCCTTCTATTTTATAATCCATGCACCAAATTCCACTGCGAGTCTCATGAGCCGAGTTCGCAGACAATTTTTCAAGTTGCTTCACCATAGCAGTGATCTTTGCTTCTAAAAATGGGCTCACTCCAATATCAATGCTTCCAATAGCCTCAGTGCACAAAGCAGCCTCCAAGGAGTCGTGTGGATCCATGAAATTATTATGGGAGATCATTCATCTAAAAGGTGTTATCAATACTCCAACGAACCATTCAGTATGTTGTGATGGATGGATATCATAAGACAACTTTGACAGAAGAGTCTTAAAGCACGCATCATACTCCCACACACTCTCTATCATACCCTGTTGAATTTCTTTAAGCACGTTGATGTTCTTTTGCTAAAACTCAGGCATATGAAATTCTACCAAAAATGCATCACACATCACAGTATAATCCAATGTCGTTTGATGGGGGTCATACTTTCGATACCAGCTATACGTGTGCCCTTAAAACGTAGTTGCAAACTAACTTTCCTTCCACTCTAGGGTAGCGATCCCCTTCATGTGCCATATCAATTCACACTTATGCACATGCTCTGTAACATCCTTAACACCTTTATAATCTGGAAATTGAAGAGACGTCTCATAAAACACTTATTGTTGGGGTTGAGTCCCTTGTCCACCAGATCCAGGACCTAGATTCCCTCTTGTGTTTCCTCTACCATTAGATCCACTAGCTCCACTAGCTCCTATTCATCTAGATCCACCAAATCCTCCTCATGTCTTATATAAGGGTCCTGATGCAGTTGCACTTTTTGTACCCACCGTTGTGTTAAACTATGTGCCAACTGTCTGTGATGTTGAACCACTTCCAGACATGATAACCAAACTTTGTGTACCCACACCTTGCCCAAATGATGTGTCAGTTAAGATTCCTCCAAACACAGGAAATTTTGGCACGACCATAGATGAACTAAATGAAAAATTATATCTACCGGGTGTCACCTGACTACCAATACCAATATCAATTAGATTAATAAAACATATATCCAAAACTGTAAAACTAAGCATAAAGGTTTGGTCACCATGTGGGTTAAGATGCGCACCTATGGCTCTTCTCCTTCCTCCATGTGACGAGCTCTCTCTAGAAGCTAAGTGGTTTTCTCGTCTGTACTTACCAAGATAGGGTAGCACAGACTTCTCAAGTTCCATGTCCTTCGTGTGAACCTCAAATCCTTCCCATAACGTATGACTCCATAATTCCATCATTGCTAGAACTTAACGTTGTCTTGCCAATTCCCTCTCTTGTGCTTCATTATACTTGAGCCACATCTCCTCTCTCTCCATTTCTACTATAAGGTATGCCATCTCTTACCACACCAGCTTTCACACCTCGCACCTAGTGGGAAGTTAACCAACCATAGGAAGTGCCTCCATAATCAGAGTGATGATCAGGATCTTAATGGCTAACGGTATAACACGCAAAAAATATCCATTTGGCTCCCTTAAGAACTCAAACTCACCAATCTCCAATAAAGAATACGTAGAAACCACGTAGTCCAATGTATAACTAGTTAACACTCCACTCCACCATCGATCAACAACATGAGTCTAGGTCAGATCAGCATCATGCAGCCTCTAATACTCTTCTTGGGTCAAAACATGAGTTCTACAATACCAACTCTTCCTTTATGCATATGCTGACAACCATTCATATAGTTCTACTACAAAAAAACACAAGAATGTCTCATAAAGCTTATGATATATGTGCTCCTCTACCCATTTACATACATCAAACTTAGATCCAGTACTGAATCTCTAAGTAAACTCATCCTCTATGATTTTAAGCCAAGTCTCGATCCTGTCCAAAATCAAGTGCTCTGTCATCACACACCATTCTCACAACAACTGCAAAAGAGGACCTGACAACCGAACCAAAATGTAGTCTCATTTCCTTACTCCCTTTAAACCCTAGACATGTCAGCTTATCAACCAACATTATTTGGGTGCTCACCTGAGGTGTGTGCAAGCACCGAACCCCTCTTTTATGTGAGCCTTGTAATAATGTTTACCATTAATGGAGGAAATATGTGTAGACACGGGAATATATGCATTCATTCTAGCACAGAAGTAAAAACACTAGATCTAACAATAGATGCACCATGAAAAGAACATAATAATTATTGACAAGAAAAAGGAATCACATCTGAACCATGAGAAAAATAAAGAGCATCATGGTTTGAAACCATAAACACAAATATTCAGAACATCCCTTTATATATTGACCAACAAATGTTTACAGTAGTCGGGTTATATCAAAAAGGTTTAGCAACATATCAGTTACATCATTCTTCCATTAACATCCTACCCTCCCCATGGCTCTGATCCAGAAACCTTATATTACCCCCTTAGAACCATTACATATTTTTACCATGCATACACCATTACATATGCACCCACACTCTCTACTCTTTATTCCTATATCCAAATTCCTCCTTAAATCAGATAGGAACTCACCTAATGATCATTCTAGAAGTAAGCCTGCATGCCAAATGTCATCATATTATGTTATACGTGAGTTTCTAAGCCATGCAGATGTCAAATATCCATAAAATCTCCACTTCTCAGCCCGTAACTATAATGATTCCCTAGAAAGTTATTTTCTTGAGCTTCAAGTCTCCATGTAACAAGCTTGTCATCATTTTGCATGCTTGTAGTTTCACGTGTTTTGCATGTGATATCCTTCTTTAATCAAAATGTGGGTAAGTCCTTAAACCCTTTCCTGCTCCCACGCACAAACCTATCTCTCCTCACGCGCATTCACTTGCACACTTTTCTCCATCTTGTTTTCCATGGATGCTCATCCTCTGCTTTAGGACTATGATTACATGTAGGAACATAGATAGTCCTAGGAGTGGGCATAGAGACACTATGTGTTGGGATGTTAGGTGTCCCCATGGATGTAGGCACCATAGATGTAGTAGATGTCTCTATATGAGGTAGAAAAGCATGCTTAAATTGATCTTTGGCAACATATATATGAGTTTTAATATTATCGGGATTATCATGTAAGAAATATGTAATATGTTGTGTCTCATCTTTGAGAAGGCCATGGGAATCATTGTCAAAGTTAATATTATAGCCTTCACCTTGCACATGCTCATTTATGATTGTGAAAGAAAAATTAGCAAAGATGTGAGCAGTATATTATGACCTAGTAGTAGGCACCATAATTTCATGATGTGTGTTAGCGTAAGGGTTTCTGTTTGGACACAAAGTATGAGAATGGACTTGAATAGTGGGGTTGTATCTCATACTAGGATCAAAAGGAGAGGCCTTATTCTTAAGGAAGAGATGATTAAAAAGCTTTTGATTAATCATGGTTGTATAAAATAGAAAGATAGCCCCAAGAGCAAAGTAGATGAGCATGAATGATAGAACCCTAGGGAAATTAGGGTTTTAGAAAAATATTTGATTCAAACATCAGGTTCACCAAATGTTTACACCCTTTTTGGCTTAATAATGTTATGTTATCAAAATGTAAAATAATAATAAGGATGTAATGCTCATTGCAGGGGAGTATTTTGATTAATTAACTTCTAACATTAATTACGCAATATCAAAGCAACACATTAATACTTGAAACTAATGATAAAGATATGCTATAAAATTAAAAACATAAAAGGAAAGATGCAATTAGCTATACATGGTGAAATAAGAGAGATCTAGGTGCACTAACTGGAAAAATTGGAAGTAGCGAACTTGAAGATGCTTCATTATTGATACTCTAGATAGAAAAGACCTTGGTACATAAACGTATAGATTTTCTAGGATCGGTTGTACATCCTTAGACCTATTATAGACACAAAACTATGCACTTTAGGTAATTATCTAGTCCTAATTACATACTACTATTCTTATGATTCCTAAGTAAGAAAATTACTAATTAACCTATGCCTTTGGCCACCTTTCTTGGTCTTATGTTGCGCCTTTCAGTCTTACACCTTTACTTGCTCAGTCTGCCTTATTATACTCCAAATTTTATCATCTTGGACACCAGCGCCCAACCAGGGTACCATCGCCAGGAACCCTCATCCCCTCTGGGCGCCCCTGAACCCTTTGTACTTTACTCACACTTTTTGGGTAATTTCTATCCATTTGAGCATCTTATCTTTTTGGTAATTGGCCTTTTCAGGGTAAATCACAAAATTCAAGCAAACGAATCATATAAATATAAAGTTATGTGATAATAATAAGGGACCGAGCACTAAGCATTGGTTAACACCACCTAAGGTTGTATCCATCAAGCATCTAAAAAATTCATTGCATCCATCTAACACAATCACAAGGGACACAAGGGCTGGTTATTTTGCATACACATTGTTGGTGTTGAAACGCAGCACCCCTGGACACTGATCAGACTTATAATTTGATCGCTCGAAGCATCCAGTGTGATTGCACAACATGGAGCTTTTCCCAAGTGTGGGACCTTGCAAAATCAGAAAAGCTCTCTGGATGAAGGCCGGCTCCTATTCCTCTATTCAGATGCACGAATAAAACGCAGAGGGTTTACCAAAAACCTAATCTAACTTGTCAAAGAGACAGGGCAGAGAGTGCATAAAATAAAACCTAAACTACGGAGGTGATGCACCGAGGAATGTTGGACACCTGTTTTGCAAAATTAAACACAGACCATATAAATGCAATACAACACCATGCACAGGTAACCAAACTACAATAAGAGATCAAAAATGACAGCAATAAATACATGAGAGGGTTTAGAATCAATCACAGACATATATATATCGCTCAAGGATTGATTCAATACATTGTAGTGGCCAAGAGGCAAAAAATGGCATTATAACCCATATGGGAGGTTTGAGGGCTCCACAAATTCTCTTGCAAGCAGGAGAGAAGGGAGGATGCAAAACGAAAACGTCCAACCTTTGATAAGAGCCACCCCTGGCCATTATATAGGAAGAAAATGAGGGAGAAGAGAAGAATTTGGAGCTTCCCTAACCACCTTCAAAACTGCACCTAACTTCCACAAACCATGGCGGTAGGTAAAAAACTCAACAAACTCGAAACATGGTGAACTGTCCATTTCCGCATCGGGATTTTCTGCCTGTTGGGTTCGGGATTCCCTTGTGCATTTGTATCAAGCTTGGAGGATGGCTCGACATGCTTTCGATCCGTGTTTTCCCAACGTGTTTCTCCGCCTCCAAGACCTGATTTCCCTCTATGTCGGGTTTTCCAACCCTTGCGACATGCTTCTTTGCTGTCAGGTTTATCCGCCCCTCCGACATGCTTCTGCGCCATGTTTCTCCACCTCTGAGACCCGATTTCCCTCTATGTCAGGTTTTCCAACCCTTGCGACATGCTTCTTTGCTGTCAGGTTTATCCGCCCCTCCGACATGCTTCTGAGCCATGTTTCTCCGCCTCTGAGACCCGATTTCCTTGTGTGTATCTATATTTACTCGAGGGGTAAATATATACAACAATTTGGCGACTCACGGGGTTACCTGCCTACTAGGTAGAAGATCAATGGCCTTTTAGTGATCCATTGGGCATGGAGTCATAAGCAATAACCTGAAACCGACCTGATATCTGATCCCGAGCCTGATACCACAACTCCTTCTCTGAGAGCACACTGAACTGTAAAAAAACCAACCCAGGAGCAACAAAACCTATGCCAAAGCACTTAGGGAAACTGAAACCTAACTACAACAAGACAATGTGCATACGCACTTGGAGGAAATGAAATCTAGGCTAATATTTATAAGGGTAAAACTTTTCTCTTTTCAGTAGCAATGTTTAAGATAGATTCCGTTGACCTGAATTGGGAGTTATTCTCCGTCCAATGTAGACAATTGGAAGGCATTGTTATTCTTACATTTCATGACCATGTAGGGGCCACTCCAAATGGCATCAAACTTGGAGTGCCTTCCTGGTTTTACCCGATCTGCATCCCATTTCAGAACTAGGTCCCCTTCCTGGAAGGTCCTTGCTCTTGCTTTCTTATCAAACCATCTTTTCACTAAGGCCTGATCTTTCTCAATTGTTTGAACTGCATGTTCTCTAATTTCTGCCAATTCCATCAACTTTGCATACCTGGCCTCCATTGGTTCGAACTCAGCCAACTCCAACTGCTTCATGAACTCCAATGCAGGTAGTTCTAATGATATAGGCAATACTGCCTCTTTTCCATAGACCAACTTGTAAGGGGAATTGCCTGTAGACCTCTTTGGTGTTATTCTATCAGCCCATAATGCTGATTTTAGCTTGGTATGCCATGTTCTTTGATTTTCATCCATAGTCCTCCTGATGATTCTTAGAAAAATTTTGTTCGTGGACTCTGCCTATCCATTACCCTGCGGGTAATAATTTGAAGAGGTGCTCAAATAGATTCCATTCTTGATAGCCCATTCTGTAATCCTGGAACCTATGAATGCCAATGCATTATCTGATATAATAGTGGTCGGCACACCGAACCTGGTCACTATTCCTTCATAAAACTCTAGTATATTAGACTCGTTTGCCTCTTTGAGTGCTACTGCTTCAGTCCACTTGGTGAAATAGTCCGTTGCCGTGAGAATCCACTTGTGGCCTTGGCTTGAGTTTGGATTGATGACCCCGACGAAGTCCAATCCCCATTGCATAAATGGTTGGTCAACCAAAATTGGGTGCAATGGAAGTGCTGCTAGTCTTTCTTTTCCTGTGAAGAGTGCACATTTCTTGCACTTTCTTATCCATGTATAGCAGTCACTGAACACCGTGGGCCAATAATACCCTACCTTCATTATCTTGAGAGCTGTTACTCGTGGGGAGAAATGTCCTCCAGAATCTCCATCGTGAAAATCTCGTAACACCCTCTCAATTTGACCTGTCCCAATGCACCTCAATAGAACTCCATTGATGTCTTTCTTGAACAAAACACCATCAACAAGCACATATGGAATAGCTTGTAATCTAAAGTATCTCCTCTTTTCTTTGCTCATTTCTGGAGGGCATAGGCCTGTCTGTAGGAAGTGTATCATATTTTGGGTCCAACAAGGAGCGGCTACATCATCATTTTCATGCTCTTGACCATTCTGTAGTACCAAGACAATCTCTTTTTCATCACCTGCTTCAACCTGTTGACTCAAGGCTAGCTGTTCACATAGTCCCTTTCCATGTACTAGCTTGGTGACCTTGATCTCGATGTCATATTCCATGACACGAGTGATCCACCCTGCACGCTTCTCATTTAGATCCTTGTTTAGAAGGAAGTCCTTGACTCCCGCATGAGAGACCAGTAATTGGATCTTTTTGTTTGAGACTAGGTGCTTGAATTTCGTTAAACTCTTGATCACTGCAAGTACATGCTTTTCAATGAAAGAGTACCTAGTTTCATATTCCTCCAAGCCTTGACTGAAGAAAGCAACTGGTTGTTCTAATCCTCCTTTGTTCTATTGTACTAGGATTGCAGAAATTGTGTCTCCACCACCGAAGGCATATAACATGAAATCCCTGGAGAAGTCTGGATTGACGAGAGTTGGGGCTTGAGATATAGCCTCTTTTATTGCCTCAAAACTTGCCTTGCCTTCAGATGTCCACTTAAATGTCATGCTCTTCTTTAACATCAGCGTTATTGGCTTTATGAGAGCTGCAAAGTTTGGAACAAACCTGCAGACAAAATTGATTCTTCCCAAGAAGCTTTGAAGAGCCTTCTTGTGACTTGGCAATGGCAATGCTCGAATTGCTTCAACTCTTTCTGGGTCAATCGTCAATCCTTCCTTTGAAACAATATGGCCTAGAATTTTTCCCTCGTGAGCCAAAAATATGCATTTTTTGGGATTCAATGATACCCCAAATTTTCTACATCTCTGAAATACTTGCCTCAAATGAAAGAGGCGATCCACTGCATTTTTTGAGAATACAGTGATGTCGTCAAGATATATTAGAACTATTTTATTAATCAACCCCTTAAATGCCATATCCATTGCCCTTTGGAAGGTGGCTCCAGCATTTGATAGTCCAAATGGCATCTTATTGTAGGCATAGGTCCCCCATTTGGTGGTGAAAGCCGTCTTGAATTGATCATCTTCTTTCACCATCACCTGATTATACCCTGAGTAGCCATCTAGGAGAGAGAATCTCTCTGAACTGGATACTACTTGTAATATTTGTTCCATTGAAGGAAGTGGGTAATTATCTTTGAGAGATGCCATGTTGAGGTCTCGGAAGTCCACACATAACCTAATTTCTCCACTCTTCTTCCTGACCGGAACCAAGTTCGCAACCCAGCTTGAGTGCCTGATCGGGAATATAATGCTTGCCTCTATTAGCTTGTTAAGCTCTTTCTTCATTAGAGGCTCAATGTGAGGGTTGACTGGTCTCTTCTTCTGCCTGATGGGCTTAGCATCTGGATCCAATTCTATTGTATGTTGTGCCAAATTTGGATCGAATCCTCTTAAGTCTTCATAGCTCCAAGCGAAGACATCTGGAAATTCTTGGCAAAGCTGTGTGAAATATGATTTCTCCTGCTCAGTGGCCACTTTACCAATTTGAAGTGTTTTGCCTTCCCCAACCAGAATTGGCTCTGAATCTTCTCTCTTGACCTGTATGTTAGCCTTTTCCTTACGAAACTGGTCATTAGGGTTGAAGATAGACTCCAATGTTACTAAACCCTTAGGAAGCTTGTTTTTCCATAGCTGCACTACTTGATCCCCATAATGCTGCTCTAGCCTATCCTGATTTCTAGCTGAGAATTTAGCCTCTTCTTGTAAAAAATTGACGATCTGTTGACCGTTCTCAAACACCTGCCAGCTTGTGTTATTATCTGGAACTGTTGGCCTCACAATCACATGGATATGTGGTTGTGTCTTTTCCCTTCTGATGTTGTCAACCACATCAAACGTTGCTCCAACTGCTGCGAGCCTGCCTGCGGCTTCATTTTTCTTCCTGGGTATGGATACAATGTTGAAAGCTTCGAAATCCTCAATGAGGTCCCATACCCTATTCTTGTAGCTCTTTAGCAAGTCGTTCTTTGTAGCATGTTGCCCCCTAACTTGGTTGACGATTAGCTCGCTATCTCCGAACACCTGCAAGCTCTTTATGCCCTTTTTCCTGGCCCAATGAAGTCCATGAATCAAGGCCTCATATTCAGCTATGTTGTTTGAACAAGAAAACTGGAAATGAAAAGCTGAATAATATTTGATGTCTTGTGGTGAAATCAACATTGCACCACCTCCAGCACCTTGCCTACTCCTTGATCCATCGAACAATAATTTCCATACCTCATTGTTTTCATCCTTTTGTTTAGGCTGAAGGATGTCAGGAATGGGTGGATTTTCTTCGTGTACACAATACACACCCAATTCAGATTCTTCAATTTCCTTGTATGGGTCGAATTCATGACTCTTGTTTTCCCATTCATCCAAATTTAAATCAGGAATTCCCTCGACCTTAGTACCTGCTTCTAGATCACTTGAACACTCCTCCTTATCAAAAGCTGAGCAATTTGCATTGATAGGACCTGGTACATGAGGCTCAATATGGAAATTGGCAATTGGCTCTGACCTGATTGTTGCTTTGGCCCCATACCTTGTCCTGAAAATCATGTGCGACCAATCTGCAGATAAATATCCACCGATCTTGGCAGTGAAGTCTCTTGATAAACACAATGCAAAGAGTGGCTGGAGGTCAATTACAGACACATCTTGCAGAACTGTAACATTAGGACATGAATGTAGTGTTAGGCCTAACCCCTTGATGACCCCAACTATTCCCACTGCCATTCCATCTAGTTGCACTACTCCTTTCAGTACTGGCTCATACCTCAGACCCAGTTGATCTGCTATTTGCTTCGGCAGCACTAAACTACTTGCCCCTGAGTCTATCATGCAGTTGTGTACCAAGTGGTTTCCAACAATCAACGAAACATAGAATGGTGGAGGCTTCAAAAAATTTCTTGTCTAGCCCCCATCATGTTGCATTGCGTTAGTGAGAACTTTCTCATGTCCTTGGTTTGATACATTTTTGGTAGACCAATTAGCCATTGTAGCTTGCAACAAATCTCGTTGCCTTGGGATCATCAGTGATTCCCACATGGAAATTTTCACATGTGTCTTCTTCATTTGATCGATGATGTTGAAGGGGGATGAATTGTCCTTTTGCTACCCCTTACTTGGTGTAACCTTTTCTGGAGCTTGAACAGGTGCGTGCGTTGCTACAACAGGTACCTTAAGCTGATTTTGCACATTTGGAGTTGTGTTTGGTCTACTGACCCCTTGTTGTGTAAGAGCAGGTTGAGAAACAACTGGATTAGACAGTTGTCCCTCTTCTATGCTTCTCTTCTTTGACCGTGTGTTGGTAGCCATGCCTTGAAAAGGCTATTGGTTAACTCCACAGAAGTCTTCCATTTGCCAATTGTCCAATGTGGTTTCTGTTGGAGGTCCTTCTTGTTGCGTTCTTGCTGCTGGTTCCCTTCTTGGCTTAGTTCTTGAGGCACACCAGTGGTTTGTACCATCAAGGCCTGATTCAGTGCACCATTAAAACATGCTGACTGATTGTGAGGTAGATTGCAAGGGTAACACCAGTCGTACTCCTGTGCCATGTTGTTTTGCGTTGGAACCAAGGCTCTTGAGGATGTCGTTGTATTTGGATCATACAGCCGAAATGGCCTGGCAGCTTGAGGTTGTCCTTGGTTTTGGTTTTGATTTACAGCCTGAGGTGGTGGTCTGCTCTGTTGGTATGAGGGCCTAGCCTGGTACTGCGCTTGAGGCTGATATGGTCTAGCACTTTGAGCTTGTTGTCTTTTGATAGTCACTAGCTCATTTCCGAGGTTCTGTAGTTGTTTCATAACCTCCTGCAATTCCTTTGAAGTATTCGAAGAAGTTGACACTCATTATTGCTTTGATTTCTAGGAGTTGGAATGGGATTCAATTCTGGTGCTTGACTGGTTGTAGGATTTCCCATCTCTGGATAGAGAGGCATTGGCGGCCTTGGTGCAAGCTTGCCATCTTGGATCAAACAATTCTCTACTCTGATCGTTGTGTCATAGGCCCCTAGCAGCGTTGTCCCTCCCATTGATTGGATCATCATGGCTATGTCTGAATTTATAGCCTTTAAGAAATAAAGGAATGCTCCTTCGGTGGTTGGTCTAACGGCTATTGGAATCCTGTCCCATGTCCGTTAGAATCTGAAGTTGAAATCTGTCATTTGTTCGTTATGAGCCCTTTTGATTGTTGTCAGCTATTCCAATAAAGATAAATTGTCCGCCCTCTCCCCAAACTGGTTGCAAAGAGCTGAACAAAGTTGGTTCCAATTCGTAATGGACCCTGCTGTAAGGCTCCTAAACCATTGTAAGGCCTTGCCTTTGAAAGATGAAGCCAACAACTTGACTACAACATCCATTTCATTTATTTCGTGGATTGCACATGCATTAGCAATATCCTGGATGTGATCAATAGGAGTAGTATGATTTTCTCCTGTGAAATAGGGGATATTCTTTAGCGTTGCAACTGGAATTTGATTCTGAGCATTTAGGGAAAGTGGACTACTACCCGTGAAATTGAAAAAGGGATTCTGTGGTAGATGCGCCATTATGATTGGCCTAAGAACCCTGGTCGATGCGAGGAAAGGTCTACCAGGTGGAGGTGTAGACAAAGTCCTGTTAGGCGGAGATGGTGATCTTTGTGGTCCTCTTCCGCTCCTTCCTCTACCTGGTGATAGTTGCAAGTGGAAAAATAGCCCCTCTTCTCGAGTATTAGACCTGGTTCGAATTCTTCTCATGTGCCTGGGCAACTTCTGCTGCTACACTGTTGAACTCTATCCCTTCGGAGTCGCCAGATGTGTTAGAGAACGAGCCTCAAAAGACTAGATTTTGCCAAGTTACACACCAAACTTGACAGTATTGAAAATGGAATTTAAACTTTGAAAGACCCAGAGGAGAGAATCTTCAATTCGGAATTCGGGCCTTGTTGTGCAGCTGCGGATCCCCGAAAGCTACAGGCGGAACTCAGGTCATGCAATGCAACTCACAAAACCTGAATTGCCATGGTTGGAACTCGGGACATGCTCGACATCCCTCAAAACCCAAAATGACCGTTGTTGTGTATAGGATCATGCAATGCATCCCCCAAAACCTGAAAAGACTGTTGGGTCTGCTTTGATGTCTTCGGACCCCGAAAACCTGAAATCACTAAATACCCGAAATTTTAAAAAATCAAAATCTCAAAAACTAAAGATACCCTTTTGAAGATTTCCCTCAGATCTACCAACTGTTGAAATTTTGACCTGTTTTGAGCAAGATAAACCCTTGAAAAATGATTTCGGAGTTTGGCCTGGACAGAGAAAAATCTGAAATTTTAAAACTTGCAATTTCTCAGTCTGAATTTCGTGAAAACTCCTTCAAATTTTTATGGAATGACCTCTTGGTCCCACCGGGCGTGCCAAAACTGTTGGTGTCGAAACGCAGCACCCCTGGATGCTGATCAGACTTCTAATTTGATCGCTCAAAGCATCCAGTGCGATTGCACAACATGGAGCTTTTCCCAAGTGTGGGACCTTGCGAAATCGGAAAAGCTCTCCGGATGAAGGCCAGCTCCTATTCCTCTACTCGGATGCATGAATAAAACGTAGAGGGTTTACCAAAAACCTAATCTAACTTGTCAAGGAGACAGGGCAGAGAATGCATAAAATAAAACCTAAACTACGGAGGTGATGCACCGAGGAATGTTGGACACCCGCTTTGCAAAATTAAACACAGACCACATAGATGTAATACAAACACCATCCACAAGAAACCAAGCTGCAATGAGAGATCAAAAATAACAACAATGAATACATGAGATGGTTTAGAATCAATCACAGACATATATATATTGTTTGGGGGTCGATACAGTACATTGCAGTGGCCAAGAGGCACAAAATGGCATTACAATCCATATGGGAGGTTTGAAGGCTCCACGAATTCTCTTGCGAGCAGGAGAGAAGGGAGGATGCAAAATGAAAATGTCCAACCATTTGATTAGATCCTCTCCCCGCCAATTTATACGAGGAAAATGAGGGAGAAGAGAAGAATTTGGAGCTTCCCCAACCACCTCCAAAACTGCACCTAACTTCCACAAACCATGGCGGTAGGTAAAAAACTCAACAAACTCGAAACATGGCGAACTATCCATTTCCGCGTCGGGATTTTGTGCCTGTCGGGTTCGGGATTCCCTTGTGCATTTGCATCGGGCTTGGAGGATGGCTCGACATGCTTTTGATCCGTGTTTTCCCGACGTGTTTCTTCGCCTCCGAGACCCGATTTCCCTCTATGTCGGGTTTTCCAACCCTTGCGACATGCTTCTTTGCTGTCGGGTTTATCCGCCCCTCTGACATGCTTCTGCACCATGTTTCTCCGCCTCCGAGACCCGATTTCCCTCTATGTCGGGTTTTCCAACCCTTACGACATGCTTCTTTGCTGTCGGGTTTATCCGCCCCTCTGACATGCTTCTGCGCCATGTTTCTCCGCCTCCGAGACCTGATTTCCTTGTGTTTATCTATATTTACCCGGGGGGTAAATATAAACAACACACACTTCACAGGAGGGAATTTCATTTTATTCCATGCACACATTTCTTTACATTTAGCTACTTGCTCGCTATCAAGTGTATCTCGCACGAGAGCCACCCAGGGAAAAATTTTACACACACACACATAGAACTACATTAGGTATGAGATGTAGTGCAATGCTCAGTCATAACTTCACCATTTTGACAACTGAGGACAGTCTAACCCCTCATTTTGTATCTTTCTTTTTTTAGGATTTGATGTCTATTTGAGGGTTTTGTAGGTTCATATTTCATTGTAGGTTTCAACAACCTCAGCGATCTTGGTGTAACCTCAGTGATCTTGGTGAAACCAAAGAGTGACTAAAAGTGAACATCTTGTGACCACCTTAAATGAGGTTTCCTATGAGCTTTTACGCATACCTAGACACCCATAAACATTCCTAGGGCACCCATGGGCACCCCTGTCCCTCTCCAGGCACCTCAGTCTAACCTTTCTGTCCAAAACTATCATTTTTTCTGGGTCTCTATGTGACGCTCCTCTGAAACACCATTAATCTGGTCAGCACTTCAGTTACAGTTCAAAATATATTACGTTAATCAGCTAAGTACCTTCTTATCCTTTTTGAAACTAGGGTTTCACATTTTATTGCTTAGTTTGTTTTGGTTAATTTATATACTTCATTGCATATTTATTTTACTGATACAATAACATCATATTAGGATCTTATTTCCACATTTTAACTTAATGATTTTGGTGAACCTGAACTCGATATAAACACTCTTAGGATCCTTATACCTCCATTGTTCTTATCTTTCTAGGATCTCTTCATCATGAGTATCTTCATTAATGATTTCTTATTTATCAATCCACAATTAAGAGATATAATCAAAACTCTCTTCACTGCCACTCACATTCTTTCTAATATGCATCTAGATTCAGTATACCAAACATTTGTTGAGGCATTTTCCCAACATATTGCTTTCCCATCCAATCCTCATGTTGATATTTCTATTTTTGACAAAGATCCACCCTTGCATATCATGATTCACATTTACAATGTGGGTGTCAACCATACTTTAATCGATAATGGATCTTAACTTAATCTTTGTCCTATTTTATTCCTCAAAAAGCTTGGTATTTTCTACTTCCAATGTTATTCCATCATGTCTTTCTCTTCGTGGATATGATGGTTATGTTCATCCATATGTAGGTCACATTACTTTTCCTATCACTATAGGGACCAAAACCCTTAACACAGTTTTCTTTTTCATTGACTTTCCAGTTTCATATAATTGTTTACTTGGCTAGCCATGGCTACATGCCATGCAAGAATTTCCTTTTACATTACATCACTATGTCAAATTACTACATGAGGGCATAGAATATACAGTTCCTAGTGATCTTGACCCATTCGAATATTGTGATAATGATCCCCATACTAAAATTCCTACTCCACACTCTAATACTACCAATGAACCACAACCCATGGATACTCTGGATCATTTACCACCACTTCAAGGTGTTATTTAGATGTAGTCTCATCTACAGCACCGCCTCCTCCTTATACTGCTACTGCTATGATACTTTATCGAGGGCCTACACACACATTCAATGTCGTTCCACCTACTTCACTATCACATGTGCACCCACCATTAGGACGTCCTCCCTTTACATGTATGCTTTTCATGCATCATTCATATTGGGATCATATTCCATTTGATCCTACTTGTAATGACACTATATGCACACATGATGGGTTGGATCGATTAGGATTTACGGTTGATGATATTTTTCCTCCACCTCATGATCATCATCTTTACCATGGGGATGACTTTGAGTATTTTATCTCACATTTTTTCTTGCACATGCTCCTCACACTTCTCCATTCATACTCAAGAAGTCTTGGCTGGATTATATTGGGGGCATGTTAGATCTTGATCATACTGATATTTCATTTCCTATGCCTTTTTCTGCATCTTCATTTGTAATGAATCATTTCTTAGCTATTCACCTAATCTCACTCACTGGTATGCACATGGACAACCATTAACTCCTTTTATTGATGAGAAGTACACTATCAACATGTATAATTTATGGCTCAGCAGCTCCTTGCTCGATCAACCCAACACCATCGCTTATCAAGTCTCAGATGCTTCACTATTCAGTTTTGATCATGACAATGACGACCTCTTAGATGACATTACTTGATCAAAATCATCACCACATGTTTGGGGGGCATCACACCTATTTCTTATCCCCTCTAATGCCAACAAGCGTCTTATCTTCACTTACACATGTTACATACAAACCTTGGCGTATACACTAGTCACGTCATTCTTGGATGAAACACTCATGTTCTTATGGTTCTTACACGACTGTTGAGGGATCTCTTATAATAAGAACATTGTCTCATCTTCGCATTACATGTTTCATCCACATCTCTATCCATTACATAATTCTTCATACATGCATACATTTATTATTATCTATCGGTAGTCTCGCATACGATGCAATATTTCATCAACTATCACACCAACTATACACTATCAATTACACTTCATCATCTTGACATCTCACCTATCTATCTATTCCAAACATCATTCCTCGAATAACACACTCATCATCACACACTTGGCGGGAATTGCACTTACTCCCCCCACATCTTTTAACATTAACAACTTTCGTACATATTACACGCATCGCATCTATTTTTTTACATTCACCACACACATCTTGATACATGTGCATATTGTCATTTCCCAATGACACACTCTCATTCTTTGGCTCATACTTTACTATTGAGGGCATACCATAAACATGAACCTCACACATTGTACACTATACACACCATGCATTCTCACACACTTGACCATGTCATGTATTCTACACTAGACACATTCCCCACACATATCCCTAGTATTACTTAGTCACACTACACATTACACATCTCACACATCACGTATCATACACTTAGGACATATTCTCTCGCAGCATCTTCTACACACTTTGCGACATACTCGTTATACACATTCACACTACATCTACTCCTACATGATGTGATCATTTCCCTATGATGCACTCTAGTTTTGTGGTCCATACTCAACTGCTGAGGGTTTACATCTCAAATGGACCTCATCTCACTCACACTCACTCATTCACTTGCACGCTTATATTCTACACTTTGACAATCACATCTTTTTAGTACACACAATTCGAATCATTTCCCAATGACGCACTCTCGTATATGGTTCATTCTTGACTACTGGGGGGAATAAATAAATGAACCTCATTTCATGCATACAAATCCACTTGGGGGGGCATGCAGCTGCTCTTATTCACATTGCATTCCATTCTGCATCATCCACAACATACTACATATCTTAGCTGCACTTATTCTTGCTTACATTTACTTGTTACATGCTCACTTTATTACACATGCTAAATATATATCTTGTATGTTATTATCTTTATCATACCCACATGCGCATTCACTTACTTTCTAGTTGTGATCGCAAATTATACAGATGTATTACACACACCATGGATGCTTAACACAATACCTAATACTAGTCCCACAATGGCTCTTAGGGGCATCCACTTTTCTACACTATAGGTGTTATTGTTTCATTTTTATTTCATAGCACATTACTTTATCATATTATACACGCTTTGACATACTTTTTATCTTTCTAACATGCTAACAGGTGTTTCAGGTGCAACATTTTTTTGTAGGTCTATTTTATTCCATGGTTGTCTGCTACATTGCTTGTCATTTTTTCCATTGTTTGTGGGATTTTCCCTTTTTCTTGTGTGCAAACTTGTCTGCTTGTAGCCATTACAACCTTGATTTTCTTGTGACATCGTGACCCACTTTTCACAGTCCAGATTGTCTTCTTGCATGTTTACTTGCATCTTATATTACACATTGTCTGCTTAGCTTACATTTCATCTTATACATGTATGTATGTCTTTTCTTCTACTAACACTTGTATCCTAGCCACTTTTTTGTGTGTGCCTTGGTTTCTACCAAGAACATTCCCTTCCCCTTATAGGGCACAGTTTCAACACAGTCGTCAATCCTCTTTTGGGCCGCATACCCCTTCAGTGACGTCGCATGTACCTCAAATGAGGGGGGAATTATATGGGTGAATCAATCACCCCATACAAGCGATATACACAACATGGTATCGACACAACACAATTTTTTAGTTTCAGATAGGGCTCAGAATCAGGCTTGGGTCCTGAGCACAACGATGTCCTTCCTGGATGCCGGTAACCAAGGGGAATTTACACAATGATTGGTAGTTTAGCATAGTCTACAGAACTCCACACAACGGATTTTACAGGGTAGACAGTCCTTAGCACTTGGGTTTGTAAACACCATCTGTAGTGGTGTTTTCATTTCGAGGAGCAGTTAAAGGTTAGAGGATGACACCAGACTTTCCTATCTACACTACTTCTATCGTGGTGTAGGATCGCCCAAAAACCAACATTTCAGAGTGCTCTACAAATTTGGGAAGCGGTTAAAGGTTGGGGGATGACACTAGACTTTTCTCCCTATACTTCTTCTATCATGGCGTGAGATCGCCCAAAAAACTTGCCCTTCATTGACATCTTTAGGATCCTTTCTACACCCTCTTTCTCATCACAAATCAATTACACATGTTCCTTTTTCACATTTTTGACATTTTCACATACTTCTTTACATACTTTTTACATATACATGTGTATTTGACTACTTGACTGTTCTTCTCTTTTGCAGGTCTTTCCATATGGGAAACGATACTCAACATCATCCACATCATTCACAACAACAACAACATCGACATCAACAACAGGTACATCGTGACATCTACACATGCACTTCCACCCTAGGTTCGTTTTCATCATCAATTTTTTGCACTTTCTCCTTCTTAACATCCACACTTCAAATTTTTATCACTCCACACTTTGTCTAGTCCCTCGGCAGGCTTTCATCATCGATCTACATGGTTATTAAGTACGCATCTCTATCTACTTTATGTTACTAAGCTTTCTGCTCACCAACATAAAGTGGGGGCAAATGTAAACACAAAATCATGCACTTTGGGTAATTATCTAGTCCTAATTACATACTACTATTCATATGATTCATAAGTAAGAAAATTAGTAATCAACCCATGTCTTTAGCCACCTTTCTTGGTATTTTGTTTCTCCTTTCAGTCTTGCACCTTTACTTGCTCAGTCGGCCTTATTATACTTCAACTTTTATCATCCTAGACACTAGCGCCTAGCCAGGACGTCAACACCAAGAGCCCTCATCTCCTCTGGGTGCCCCTAACCCCTTTGTACTTTAATCACACTTTTTGGGTCCTTTCTAGCCATTTGAGCATCTTGTCTTTTTATTAGTTGGCCTTTTCGGGGTTAATTACAAAATTCAAGCAAAGGAATCATATAAATATAAATTTATGTGATCATAATAAGGGACCAAGCACTGAGCATTAGCTATCACCACCTAAGGTTCCATCCATGAAGCATCTAAGAGTTTCATTGCATCCATCTAGCACCATCACAAGGGACACAATGGTTGGTTATTCTACATACATGCTTCATAGGAGGGAAGTTCATTTTATTCCATGCACACATCTATTACATTTCTTTACATTTATCTACTTTCTCACTATCAAGTGCGACTCGCATGAGAGCCACCTAGGGCACAATTCTGCAGACACACACATAAAAATACATTGGGTTTGAGATGTAGTGCAGTGCTTAGTTGTAAGCTCACCATTGTGACAGCTGAGGACAGTCCAACCCCTCATTTTACATATTTCCTTTTTTAGGATTTGATCTCTATTTGAAGGTTCTGTAGATTTACAATGAATCAACGATCTTGGTGCGACCTCAGAGGGACCAAAGGCAAAAAAAGGTAAACACCTTGCGACACCTAAGGGGAGGTTTTCTGAGCTTTTTCGCAGACCAAGGCGCCTAGAAACAGGCCTAGGGCACCCGCGGGCACCCTTGTCCCTCTCCAAGCACCCCAATATAGCCTATTTGTCTAGATCTACATTTATCTAGGTCTCTATGTGACGCTCCTGCCATTCTATTCATTTGGTCAACACTTCAGTACACTTAATAATTTATTGTGAATCAACTAAGTACCTTCTTCTCCTCTTTGCAACTAGGGTTTCACATTTTATTGCTTAGTTTGCTTTAGTTAATTTATGTGCTTCATTGCATATTTATTTTACTGCTACAATAGCATCATATTAGGCTCTTATTTCCACATGTTAGCTTGATCACCTACTGTACGGTCTTAGACCTACTTAGAGTGGGGCTTAATTACTTTTTATTCCCTTTGGTTTCCTATAAATGTGTATTGTTGTTAAACCCTAAGTATCACATAGTTACAAAACGTTCTGAATAATCTAAATCAAACTCAAACCCTAACCATGGGTGGAAGACCGTGTAAGAAGGTTATCGTTTGGGTTGAAGTGCAATCTATGCACTACCTACGCCGACACTACTCCGAAGAGGCGTCAAACAACACATAGTTCTCCATCTAGCATGTGATATCTATATGGATGTAGCTAAATTGGAAACTTGATACACTTTGACAATACTTGAGATTAGTTACTTCTTCCAAAGACATTGGATTGGGATCTTTGGGTGCTTGGAAATGAGGGAAGCATAACTCCTTGCCCTAGTTGAGTGCTTCAAAACCTCCCTAATGGATGTCCATTAGTTATGGGAAGATTTAGGGCCTTTTGTATTAGTATTTGTAATGAGAGCTTAGGAGAGTGGCAGGTGAGTAAATGAAGTGAGATGAACTTGCTTATATAAGGTTTTGAAGGTAACTCATTATTACAAGGCCGACCTAGGAGGATAAAATGACCCAACAAAGATAATAGAATTGAGAGTAAATTTAGAGGTTGTGTTAGTCCAAGACCATACAGATCGACCAAGACATGAAATTGCATCTTGACCATATTGTACAGTTTTTGACATGGAGATTGTGAGTGTAATATGAAAGATGTATCATGATAAGTAGATGTTGGATATCAATTTTATGTATTTGTATTCAGAATGTGACAACACACTAGTATGTAGGGATAAGAAACTTAAGAGAGAGACAATAAGATGTATTAAGCAGGGATAGAATGTAGATATTTGTCTTAGCAAAAAAGCATTGTCGTGCAATCACCAATATCAAAAGGTAAATTACCAAATTTGATTGTCTACAAGGGTATGTAGAACACATTTATACTCCTATTTTAAAACTTCCATAATGGATGTGCATTAGTTATGGGAAGATTTAGGGCCTTTTGTATTTATATTTGTAATGAGAGCTCATGAGAATGGCAGGTGAGTAAATGAAGTGAGATGAACTTGCTTATATAAGGTTATGAAGGTAACTCATTATGACAAGGCCGACCTAGGAGGATAAAATGACCCAACAAAGATAATAGAATTGACAGTAAAGTTGGAGGTTGTGTTAGTCCAAGACCATATAGATCGACCAAGACAGGAAATTACATATTGATCATATTGTGTGGTTTTGGACATGAAGATTGTGAGTCTACTATGAAAGATGTATCATGATAAGTAGATGTTGGATGGCAATTTTATGTATTTGTATTCAGAATGTGACAACACACTAGTATGTAGGGATAGGAAACTTAAGAGAGAGACAATAAGATGTATTGAGCGGGGATAGAATGTGGATATTTGTCTTAGCAAAAAAGCATTATCATGCAACTGACAATATCAAAAGGTAAATTACCAAATTTGATTGCCTACAAGGGTATGTAGAACACACTTATACTCCTACATTAAAAAAAATTAATAAAGGAGGAGAAGGTATTTACATGCTTTTAAAACTTTCCAAAATCCCTATCTTGATGTGGAAAAACCATCTAAAAATGTATTTATATCATATGTTAGAGAAAAATCAAATAAAAAGTAGTGTGCGCTCATAACTACTAGTAGATGCCTTATAACAATGGCATGTAGAGGAAACCCTCTGAAATGCAGAGGCACAACACTGATTACAGCGTGAATTATGCTCTACTTTCTACTACACTATAACTAATTTAGTTCAATGCACATAAATATGGATTGAAAATATGGAATATGAGCTGCAAAGTGCTTTTGAGAATATTCCAAGGCCAATATTGTGATTTCCCTAATCAATGAAGATTAAACTACTTTGTTTACATGTTAATTTAACAAATATTGTGCTAGATTTATAAGGTTGAGTATTTGGTTTTGCAGTAATTTTGTATGAAAATCTCATAAACACATCTGCTAATTTAGTAGTGGAGTAACAAATAACAACATGCATATAATCTATTACCAATCGATTAGGAAAATAGAAAATGTTCTGTTATAAACTATCCATTTTGGGTACAAAATTCTCTGAAGTTGTACATACTACGTACTGATATGCTTTTGTACATTTGAACCCAAAGACAATGTATATATACACAAATCAAACAACATGGGCGTCTATAAATGTGCCCATCAATGGGATCAATAGTCACCACACTATTTTCTTGATCATTAGCCCCACACTATTTTCTTAATTGGCCTTGTAGGGGAAAATGGGTATATTGATGAATGGCATGATAAATACATTTTTATCATTGCTTACATCAATTGGACCAATTAGAGCTGAAAAAGTAAACATAAAAATAACCCTGCACTGAAAGAAGAAGAAGAAAAAAAAACTTTTAACGTTTAAGAGGTTACCAAAAACTACCTATGGGATAGCAGATCTTGCTAAAGATCTTTTTTGCATTCAAATTTCCTCTTGGTGAGTTTGATAATCAGCTCCCTATTTTTTCAACCATATTCTTGCTGAAAATATCATATAAGGATGTAGCAGCCACCGTACTAACAAACTGGTCCCTAATATTAGAACTTCACAATTCAATGACGCCAAATTAATTTATAATAGAACTCAACAACTTAAAAGACACGAGACTAACCTCACTTCCCTTTGATTGCCCAAAAATAAAATAGAAATCAATCCCACAAATACCTGGTTATGCTAATTAAAAACAGAGAGGATTAAATCTGTGGGTTGTTAGGTGGGGTTGAGGTCGTGAAACATAGATGCCCACCAAATATCGGTTGCATTTGCAGGAAGAACCAGTTGGGTATCCTTGACATGAGGGAGAGCATGCACGGGCGTGCCCCTGTAACTAAGACACCTTTCTGGGGTAGCGGATTTCAATCTCGCAGGGCTCTTTCCATCTTTGCTAACACTGCTCGCAATCAACATCCGATTCCTTTTCATGGCCAAAGCAGGGAGACACCCGGCCATCAAACTCATGTTATCTTTATGATACTGAGTACGGCCTTGGCCTTTGTAAACCAGTTTAGAGGGGACGACCACGATGCCCGCCTGCACTTGCTGGTCCTGCAGCCAAGTGTGAACAAATGTCCTCACACGCCGGTTGGTTTTCTTGAGAGAAGCTAATAGCCGGCGGACATATGGGGCTCTTCCCCTTTCCCTTTTGGCCAGTTTCAGTATCTCCAGCCTGTGCTTTGCTACTCCGATGCCCATGCTCTGCAAGAAATCATGGTTGAAAAATGTCATGTCTTCTTCTTCCACCTGGTTCTGCGCGAACAGAAGCCCGTATTCGTACACCAGACATGGCTCCAATTCTGTCTGGGATAGCCACGAAAACCAGTCCATGCCAGCGCTTGTTCTTGTTCTTCCTACTTAATGTGCGAAAGATTTCTTTGAAGAAGCGATTTAAAAGAGGGGTGCGCCGTGGTACACAGCTCACACCGCTTTTCCCGCTCCAAATGACTGAAAAACAAGCAGGCCCACCCGACCGGATGATTTTTCCATGACAAAAAAATAGGTAAGATCGAATGGACACGATCGCACTTGCTCTCCCCGCAATCAGAGGAGGAGGACGCGTGAACTTTTGAAAAGTAGAAGGAACATGGAAGATGGAGCTCCCGTGACAACTGCCCATTCCCCATGGAAATTGAATCATTAGTTTTCAACATACGACTCCTAATGTTGGTAAACTTTATATAAAACAAATATTGACAAATCCTTTTAACCAAACCTCTAATCCATGTGATAAGATTCGCCATGGCCACTCAACTTCAAACACATTCGAGCCTCTAGCGCTTACACCTTCCCCCCATAATCAATTAAAACATCAAGAAATACAAGAGTATTATAAACAAAAGAGTGGTTGGTGTTACGGTTTGATTTCTATGCCCATAAAGTAATTAAGAAGAATGACTATACCGATAAAATGTGACAAATATTTTAAAATATTTGTGGTGCTAAAATTAGGGAGAGGCATTAGATTGCTTTTCGAAGGCTGGACAATTCAAGTAGAAGTCTTTCTCAAAGGAGGATGGGGTAACTCACTCATCTTGAATTTTAATATTTATTCTATAAGTCATATGCGCTATAGTTCTCTATCAAGACGACAAAGGTCAAACCACCATACCATCTTTCTATGTTAATCATAATCATCGAAAAGATTTAACAATGAATTTCCCATAAGGCAATGTATTCCAATCCTTTTGATAAAGAGTGGAGAAATCACCATGAATAAGTACAAAGAACCGACTATGAGAATGACTCTACCTACAACTAACAAAGGGAGGTGGAGAGCCCAACAACAAGTCCAAAGGAACTCTGCCCATGGTGCACAGACACTCCCCCAATGATTAAGAAGCTACTGCGGTTGCTGAAATTCAAAATCCACTTCCTCAGTTTGTACCTAGATTAGAAAACAAAACATAAAAGTTTTTAAAGAAAGTTTTTCATTAACATAAAACGGCCAAGAATTTTGTATCATTATTGAAAATAGTTGCATTTCCAGCTTTCCATAGTTGAAATAATAGCTTTGAAAAAATCCATTAAAAACTACATGAGCCAACCAACACAAAGAGATTCTCCATTTTATGGTCTTTAGGTGGTAAGGCTAAAATAAAAACTAGATCCAATTCCAAGCACATCTAGCACAAAGATTATTTTAGAAAAATATGTTTAACACTGATAGGAAGTGTATGACACTTGGGATAAGGGATTCTGATACGCTTGAGTCTCTCCCCGAGCGATATATCTTTTTTAAATCAGACACCAAAGTAAATGGGTGATTTTGGGCTCAATCTTATAATTCCAAACCCGATCGAGGCATTTAAGCCATGTTTTGGGAGAAGAATTCAAACTCCATCGAGTATTAAGTTAACTGAGAGCTAGGCAGAAATGAATCATTATATGATAAAGAAATCCAGACAAGTAATGTTTGAAAATGGTGTCAAATTCCGCCTCCAATCCTACCTCTAAACAATAAGAGGATGCAACTCAAGCTCATGTAACATAACATCTAACAATTGCTCTTGAATTCTTTAAAACGAAGGAAGATTAGAAGTAATTAACTTGAATTTTTTGTTGGAGATCGACCCTTAAAATCCAATCTCTTAATTAGATAAGATCTCTAATGGTGGTGATGCCTTTCCTAAACAAGGCCTTTAATGCAATGAATTTCAGCCAAAGGAACATTATTGCCACAAAATATGTGAGACCACTAGATATTGTGGTCATTCAAAGACATGCTAAATCAAAACCCTTGCCCAACCCATTTCAAATAAAGCTTCACAACTTCAAAAGCTTTCCAAATATGTTTGGTAACAAAAGAACTTTCAATCCTCAATGGAGCTGAAGTGATCACCTGGATAAGCAACCCAATGTTTCTACAAAAATATTACCATAAGAGGGTGTCGTAGAGATGCAATGTCTTAACATGATCTTCCAAGCTTCCTCTCCATTGAGCACCCGAACTATCCATTTAGATCATAAAGCTATAATTTTCCTATAAACATCAATAATGCCCATGTAAGGATGCTTTTTCAAGGAGGAAGTTTCAGTGACACTGAGGACTATTAATATATAGCGACATATTTCTTGATCATATAAAGAATCACATTTCCTTTTATTACTTTGACCTGAAAAAGCACTTTGAAGGCAATTACAATCATTTTTATTAATATGAGTCTTAAGGGGAGGGGTTCATATAATTTTGGAATCAACACGAGTCTCATTGACAATCACCATTTTATTTTTTACACAAGCACTAATATTAAGTAGGGTAATTCAACAAGATACACATGATTGGAATTTAGCTTTAAAATTCTTCTAGTTGAACTCTTGGATCTATTCAATTTGGATGGTGTTGGAGGCCAAATTTGCACCTTGAGGAGTAGGTGAAGAGAAGACAAAGATAATTTAAAGTTGCAAGAAAGATCTTCATGAATTATGTCAAACTCGAGCAATAAATATGAGAAGAGGCTCACTTATCAATTTTTTCTAGTTCTACAAGGCCAAAGGGAGATACCCTAGCAATTTTCACACAAAATAAACTCAAATTAACTCAAAGGCTTTGTATACAAGTGCAACCTCCGTGACTAAGCACCCAATTAAGTGTCACTAGGAACTTAATCACACACATGTAGGATATAACGTAGATCATAATTTTTCTAATGCGGAAATACTCATGATATCCATAACTTGCATGATTTCTTTATAAGGATTTGAAAATAAACAAAAAAAAACCTAACAAACATGAAGCCAAATTTATAGAAAAGAGACCTCTAATGATGTATATAATGGAAATGGAGATATCTAAGAGAGGGATACAAAATGCCTTGATAAAATGAGGGAAAACATTCTAGCTTCATCTTATTCTTTCATCCATTAGGACAAACCTATAAAACTTTAAAAAAGAGTAAGAAATAACTGTTATATTTGCACCAATTTACACAATTAGTACAACCCCCCCCCCCCCCCCCCCCACAATTCATATAAATACATTAATATCTTACATAGGGATCTATTGTTATTAGATTAATGTAATTCAGACCCCAAACATATAGAAAATGAAATGTTAATAATTACAAATGACATCATAACTCCACAAGGATTTTATAACTCAACGTTTTAGTGATTACACATTATACCTTGACCTATTGTTACCAAATGGATCTCCTAATAACCAAAGTGATTACACATTTGAATCTAGCGACATCTTACTTCTCAATCCACTATCTCATATATTGATTCAAATTAATCCAACATGGCTAGTGTCCAAGACTTGAATTATAACATCCTTGAGTCGTGGCACCATTTTTCATGACAAAAAATTAAAATAGAGCTAAAATCCTATCTAAAGACCTAAGAAAATAAAGGGGATTGAGAAATCCAATCCAAGAAATGAAGGTTAAAATTTTGTAAGTTAGTAGATGATTTGATGAAGCAAATGCTTCATCTATTAATGCACATTTGTAGAATTTTTCAAACTAGAAATAAAAGGAATTCATAATTGATAAGAACTAATGAGAGGAAAGGTATGGACGATCACAAATTACTCAAGTATCTCCACCAGAGATCAAATGATAAATCATATCCCAATTATAGTCCACAACACATATAAGAGGCTCAATTAATTCCTAACGAGAAACAAGAGAGCACATGAGAGTCCCCACACGGGCAGAAGTGAAAAATATGAAAAGGGAAATATGACATGTGATAATGCAAAACAAATGGTCTGTGAAACTATGTATTGAACTACTCATAATCAAAACACCAATTCACCTCAAACTGATACCAACATGTATCTCTCTGATTAATATTTCCAATGCATTTAGTTGTTCCTCAATTGGAGCTACCAATTAAAAATTATGAATAAAAACCCATCACTTTGTAACTTAACTTGCATAGTTAAAATTGGAGTAATAATCAATTTTCAACTATTGTCCATTTCCCCCTTTTTCAATTCAACCATGTGATAGGTTTTGATTGGATTCTCAAAGCCACGTGGTGAGCTCCACTTCTTTTTTGTTTTAGAATGTTTTTCATGTTTGTAGATCAATTTTTCAATATAAGTTGCAAGAGGATCCTACATTTTAACATATGTAGTAATCCATGTCTCTTGGATCCTCTTGAACCTCCTACATTTTCCTTATATTCCCGAGCATCAAACACTATGAAATCACAAGATTATGTGGCATGGTGTAATAATAGAGTGCTATTTATCATACTTCCATAACCATTTCCCTTTCTTTTTGTATTCACTTGAACTCTCATTGGGGTCCTAGCTTCCTAGATTACACCAGATGACGCCATGTAGGAGAACCCCATCATGGTTTTCATAATCATACCTATTCATTATTTGTTTTCCTTCCATGTTCACTAACCTTTGAGCCTCCTAGATCTTTCCATGTGGATCTATCTAGGATCCTCTTCTATAGAATATGTTTCCTGACTTCTTTTCCCTTCTCTACATGGTATGAGTGCATTGGATTGCGACCCATGTCGCAATCTAGCAACTCTGAGTTACAAGCCATATTCAAATTTTTATAGCTTTCCTATGTTCTGTAAGGCCTTATGTCTACGAGATTGTGCCACATGGTGCAATCTAGTAGTTGTTGATGCTTTATCATTCAATCCAACCTTCAAATTTTCCTCACAACTAGCTCTCAAGATCATGCCACATGGAATGATCTTGGAGCCTCTCCAACTCTTAGTTTAACTTAGATTTTTTCGGTTCGATTCTTCTACTGGCATTTATGACTTATCCCTTCATTCCAAAAGTAATTTTAATCTTGTGGAGCCTCTTCTTCACTCCATTCTAATCTTAAATTATTTTTAGTATATACACACTTCATTCTCACCTTCCAAATCAATGTGGGATAGTTACCTAATGAAGAAATATAATTGACCTTTTCAAATGCAGCTCCAAGTGAACAAGGTGGAAAAATAGGGAAAACACATCTTGAGTTAAAATTACCAAGGCATCTCTATGCCTATGAATACCCATATAACTAACACAAGAGATCTCCACACATACCCCCCTCTACAAAGATTGTAAAGAGCTCTAATTTTGACTCTAAGGCCCCAAAATGTTACATGGATTTTTACGGTGCCAACATATGACATACAAGATATAACATCTAAAAAGTAGTATGAAACCAATATCACATAGAATAACTAGAGCCAAATATTTGAAAAAAATATAACTTACCCTAACATAATCACATATATCACGATGGGAGTAAGAGAAAATATCTAGAATGTTACTAGAAATGTAGTTTTATTAGAAGGAAAACCCTTGGGTTAGGTGTTCAACAAAGAGTGGGTTCATTAAAAAAGGAAATCCCTAAGGATTAAATGTTTGATATAATCTGGTTTACCAAAATGTGAATGTGGAAAGTGGTTTGCACCGACAAATACACTACAATAACAACATAATGAAAATAGGTTTAATTTTATATAGCTCAATAAATCAAACATAGTTGTATGCATGAGAGTGTTCCAAGATCATATGAGAATCGAAATAATAAAAATGTTAGAGATTATTAGTGTTCTATAGTGATAAATAATTATTTATGAATCTATAGAAAATTGTTAGCAACAAGAAATATAAAACTATTCCAGACAAAAAAGTGACCCACGAGTGGAAAAATTAGTGAAAACTAAGCACCTTGATCGAAATTGAACCACTCCTTTAGTGGCATACCCAGAACCATAGCAGTATAGTTCAAGAAATTGTCAAAAATTGCAGTGTGATTTGATGACCATGATCTTATGCTCATAGGCTTCATAAACCTCATTATGGTTTTAAGTCATTATTAGTCACTGTGAAATCGATCTTCATCCTTAGAACCCTAATCTAACATTAATACCTTGTAAAACAATAAAAAGTGAGGTATGGATTGAGGGCATGTGTCAATCATGTTTTCTTAGGGATCACATCTTGAAATCAACACACAATACAATTCAATAAGATATCCAATGTAATGTAAGTGCCCCAACCCTTATTCTTTCAATGGATGGACCATGCTCTATAGATGTTTGAATTCTTCTCTTGGCATGATGATGCTTCCAAAATAAATAAATTTTCTATTCTTACAACTTCAATACAATAGTTATTATATGGATGTGTGTCGCAATTTGTCTTAAATACACTAACACTTGGGATTTTTTTTATATCTATGTTGACATGTAATGAATGATAACATCTGACAAAAAATCCTAGAATAAAAGATAATAGAGGGAGAGAAAACCACGAAAGAGAAAAAATAAGAAGTGAAACCAGGGACAAATAAGAAAAATCAAATAATCAATAAACAAAAGACACAAAACAACACATGGCAACAAAAACTCAATCTAGACTAATAATCAATAAACACACAAATATACAACTCTCATTAAGAATGTAATGATTGTTTAAGCTCTCCCTTGAGTTAATAACAATCATAAAAGCATGCAAATAATAGTGGCAACGACTTTGTTTAAATTTTCTTAAGAACGAATCCATGCTTTACATTTAGTTCATGATTTTTATCCTTGTGACAAAAACAAACCCCAACTTATAGGGGGCATTTTTTTGATAAATAGGGTTTTTTGTTTTTTTCCTCCGTATTTTCATTTCTTTCACCGAATGGAAGGATGTTTTTCTCATAAATCTTTACGTTAAATTGCTTGTTTAAGTAATCTTCAAAATAATATGGCTTGTAATTGCACCTACACCCACATGTTATTGAAGTACTTTGCAAGGAAGGAATTCTAAAAAGGTGTGGCTTCCGTAGTCAATGGTGGTTCACCGGTTTGTGATGGGACAAGCGAAAAATGATTAACTGCTCCCTTGTGAAATGTATTTGTTCGCAGGATAAATATATATATATATATTTTGTTGTCAACTCGAATGACTTTTTGCATGTTCAACAACATGGGTTGCCCTCCACCAAGCTAGAAGACAATTGACCCGTGATGATGCGGTCCGAGAGAAAACAAGGGCTTCGGCACCTATATGTTTGAGTGGGAACTAGTTTTACATTCAATATTAATGTCTAAAAGGTCAATAGGAATTGAGTATCTAAAAAAGGTGTCAAATGCATCTATACAAAAGATATACAAAATAAACAAGAGATTTTCTTTTTTTTTGAGGGGTTTGTTTCTAGGTTACAAATCTTGAAATTAATAAAATTTATATCGTTTTACAAATTTTGATTATATCATTTGGTATGCATTGTCTATTTTCTGGAAGTGAATTGATATTTTTAGAATTAATTGTATACGAAAAACTTATTTTGAGTGATCTTTGTCGAAGTTGAAATGTTTCATGAATAAACAGGTGTAAACATCTCTAATCCTCATAGTGAATGAAGCTTCTTAAGGACCCATATAAATAGAATATTGTTTTCCACAAATCTCATAGTAGATAGAAAAATTGAATACAAGATGCTCTTCACTTTCAAGTTCTAGATACCACAATTGGCATAAACACTCATCATGTAGAAGGTTATTAATAGATTCCATCTGGAGTTGTTGAGAGCAAATATGAAACTAAGCAAAATGGATCTTTAGGCATGATGCCATCTTCTTCATGTACTGAAGAACTTCATTTCGATCCTCATGAAAACAAGAATAAAAGTAGAAATAATAAAGAAGTTTTAGTTTTAAAGACTCTTTAGGATTAAACCATGTAACTTTAAAATAAGATTTATTGATCACTGCATGCATATCTCTGTTGATTTCATGTTTAATGAGATTAGGAGCATTGATAGAAAACTTAAGAGGGGAGAGTCTTTCTATAACAAAATCCAAGTTTTGGAGGATAACCGTATAGTTCTTACATGCCAACAAGATTTACATCCTTGAGCATATATCTCTTACATGCCAACAAGAATTACGTTCTTGTTTGACAAGTTGCATAAGAGAATCAAGTGCCAAATATAGATACTTATTCTGACTAGAGAAAGAATCTTCGATGCATTGGAGCCTATGCAACATAGTGATGTGTGAAGGATTAAAAAATAGTGGACATACCCCAAACTTTGCAAGAATAATTCAACAAGGAACTGTTCTTTTAGTTAGAATGCTCTTTGATAACATGGAGATTAAAACTATTTCTACATGTTTGAAATCATTTTGTCTCAAGTATGGGCCTCAAACCTCACATCTATAAAATAGTGTGGGAGTAACTAACATATATGAAACTTGAATTTTGTCCGGATATATTGAATTTGGAGCTGAGAATTCTATCTTTCGAAGGATGTCAATGTCGCATATCATTTGTTAAGTCTTGCTTCTACTATAGGTACAAGGCTAAAAGGCGGTCTAGTTAAAATCACACCCAAGTAGGTGGGAGAGTGCACTACCCCACCCTAGTTTTCTTTGTAACTCAAATCGAGTGTAGATGCTACCTTCTTGGTTACAGTAAAAATAAATCAATACATCTACTGATATGTGTGTGTGTGTGCGTGCGCGCGCATGCACGCACAGGCCTGCATGCACGCACAGGCCTGCATGCACGCACAGGCCTGCATGCACGTGTATATTAGACTAAAATGTACATAAAATATTTGCATGTGGAAAATTTTCCCAATCCATCAATAATCTACTAAAATCTAGAAAGAATAAAATGGAAAGAATACACTTAGTTTGGCTAGATGTTTGGTAGCAATTCTTACATGATTCCCTAACATATATGGATGTGTGTGGATGTATTTGTGAAGCATGCAAGAAAAAGTATACGTGAATGAATTCTCACAACAATAAATACTAAAATATAGGAAATATATATTAGAAATGAAACTACTATATTTGTGCAACTAACACCACCATTGGGTTGAGTTAGCATCACCATGCATTTTTTTAATTTTTATTCATTGTTGATGCCAAAACAATGCTAATTGTCAATATTATTAGTTTTGACTTTGCATCGCCACTTAATTCATTAAAATTTATGGCCTATCATAAAATATCTCTACATAAGATGTGTTGAAGTCAATTCATTTTTCATTTTTATTCCAAAGAGGAACAATGGAAATGATGTGATTTTGTTGGAGGATAAGAGTTTTCAAAATCATTTTAAAGAGAAATAAGTGAAACTAATTGAGTTTTGTGGAGGATAGGGTAATGATTGTTTTGTTACTTAATTTTATTTATAAATATTTTGAATATGTTAATTTACTAGTGCATGAACACATTTTGTAAAACATTAAGAATTTAAATAGAAAAATAGAGATATAATATTCTAGAAACCATATATTTCTTTAAAAGGTGTTACTTGGTTTAGATCCATCTCTTACAATCCCTATCAGTGGATCATCAAGTATACATGTAGTTCCCATTGCGTTTCTCCATTTACCTTCATTACGATGCTCTTGGTTTAGTTGAGAGGTAGTGCTATATTGACGATTCTAGGGTTTAAATAGTTTACTCTACCCTTAATTTCCCATGTTGATTGATCCTCTGTGTATTGTTAAAATATTTTTTGAATCCAAATTTATGCTTCCCTCTTAGAGTAAGCACATTAATATCCCTCTTTTCTCATGAAATACGTTGTTGGTCATCATAAGGTTCTGTTAATGCTTATTCTTACTTGGATAAGTGTTGGAATGTGATGCCCGTTAAAACAACCCACTTGAGACCCAAGAAACAACCTAGGGTTAGTTAGGAAAATTATGGAATAATTTTTTTTATTAGAAGTGTCTACAACTAGGTTGCAAGACAACAGTTGACACTAACAGGTTCCGGAACAAGTTTAAAATTACTAGAACATACTTTTCATTTATTAACAATTTTCAGAGGTCACATGGTCCAAATTTTAGGGTTAGAAGTTTCAGTTAGGTTCAGGGGGTAAATTAACACCATACCCACTCTCTAACAGGATCAGAGTTTCAACTTGATTTTTCTCACACTTAACACATTCAAAATTTCCCTAAATCATTTCCATTGGATAGGAAATTTTCTCACCTTTCCAATGATATAAAGAAGTCCTCCTAACTCCTTGTAAAACTCTAGATATGGACCGGTGGACTTTAGGGGTCAAATTTTCCCCCAAGGGGACACATGTCGAGTGGGGAAGGAAGCCCATTTTTTGGGTTGGTGGGTTGCAGGGTGGTGTTGGAAAATTTTCCCCGCACGGGTGCAAATTCAAAATTTATCCCATGCCTCCACAGGTCCTCCAAGGACACGTGTCAGGCTCTAAGCCAAGGAGAGAAATGAGGGAAGTGACAGTAGGGGGGGAGGGCATTTAGGAAATTTCGCCAAGGGGAAGAAAATCCATTTAGCGCCCACATGCCATGTGGGTCCACCAAGGACACGTGGCACTCCACAATTCAATGTGAGGAGAAGGGAGAGGGATGGGCGCAGTGGCGGAGGAGTTGGTGAAATTTTGCAAAGGGAGGGAAAAGGGGTAATAGTTTAGCATGCACCGGGTCCACATGTCTGCGGAGGGAGACTTTGACACCGAGGGCGAGGGCGGGAGTGCGGGGCCACGGGGTTTTAACCCAAAATTTTCCATTTTTAAATCCCAAACGAGGGTTTTTTCACCCCCATGCTGCCACGTGGCAGCCTGTGATTGGCTGCGGGCTAGCAGGGAAAAAGGTAAAATTTTCCCAAAATTTTAAAAAAATGCCCAAGGGAGAAAATGATGTCACCTCCACGTCGTTGCCCCGTGAGGACATGTGGCAGCCTCTGATTGGCTGCGGGCTGGTGGGGAAATTTCAAAAAAATTTTCCCTAACAAATTTTTTCAAAAAATTTTCTAAGGATATTTTTAACGGGAAATTTTTCGGGCCGCGGGCCCGCCAGGGAAAATTTTCCCAAATTTTCTTGCCAAGGTAGGAAAACTTCAAAGTGCCATAACTTTTTCTAGAAAGATTAGTTTTGGGAAAACAAGGACTTTCTGGAAAGATCTCGATGCCCTCTTTGCAAAGGAATCATAAATTTTACATTTTGATAAAGTTTAAGGGGTCAATTTTAAAAAAAAATCTGCAGGATTTTAAATAGCCAACTGGTAAATTTTAACTTATAAAATTTATTCAATTTGGTCTCCTTCTTCACTCAACATGCCAAACAGACATGGAGGATTGTTTTAGGAACGATTTAGGATGTTTTAGGAAGGTAATTTCACTCAATTGATTTCCAATTTGAATTTTGTCCAACAATTGACAGAAAATGATTGTGAAAGGGATTGGGCTCGATTTTGCAATGTTTAAATTGTTTTCTTAAGTTTTCTTTGTCAATTTGAGTTCATTGATATCATAGCATGCTAAATTATATCATTTCCAAGTTGATTATAATGTGCAGGCCTGAACTGTACTTTTTTATTTAATTTATTGTCAGTTTTAAAAATTTACAAAGAGATCAAGTTAAAAGAGGTCCTAACTTTTTCATCATTCAAGTATGAAATTTCATTTCTAATCTAATCTAATACATTCAGTTGTTTTAAATCAAACCATTCTAAGCCCAAAATGCAACTCTGATTTTCAATTTTATATATTTCCAAAAGAGACAAAATTAACTGTATTTCCTTACATACGTTTCTTCTTTTCAAACAGAGATTTAACTATCTCTTTTGCCATACAATGAAACATTGAATTCAATCCAACAATGCATATGAGAGAAGATCTTGCAATTCTTTATTGACTTCAATTATAAAACTTTACATCTTTACAATGTTTGAATGCTTGAATGCAATGTTTAAATAACAGAATTCTATTTCTTTCCAATAAACAGAACAGAATATAAATTATCCTTCACATTCAAATATACAACTTTCATAATCAATTACAACATCTTTTCTTCACAAATATATATTACAATTTCATCCACTTCAAGTGGGAAAGGTTACAAATGAATTTGTTTCACAAGGACTGTCAAAACTACATTTTCCTTTGCTCCAGAACAACAACATGCAAGTTTTCTTTTTCTCCAAGTTGATCACAACAAAAGTGGGGGAAAGGCAACGCTCTCCACCCAACCAAGACATCCAATGAAAGGAGAAGCCATCCTTCATCATTGGCCCCTGAGCCCCAACCAAAATACAATAAGAGGTGTGATTCAACCCATGGCAACAACTGGCTTCCACAACACACAACATTCTTTCAACATGCATAATTCAATATAAAACACAGTCCAACACAAGACAACAGTTTACAACTGCATTTGAAAACAATCAAAACAAAACTCAGGCTTGATCATGCAAGCCAAAGGAGCAAGGTCTATGGGGGAAGCTACTTATGCCTCCCAATGGGAATTGGGCATCCACCTGTAACAAACCGCCAATAAAAATTTCATGCCCCCCACAATCTCTCCTTATGCCCCACACTATTTTCCTTATGCCCCCCACAAAGTAAGAAATGCAAGCTATTTCTTTTCCATGGTGGATCCCAAACCAAAACTCCCTCCACAAAATATGATGCCAATGGAATTCCCTTATGCCCCCACATGGATTACACATAGCCTTCTCCTACACCATCCCTATGGCAATCTACCCAACCAGCCAACAAATGACATAAAACATTCACCATTCACACAACACAACAAGAAAATAACAACATAAAAGAAGAGTTAAACTCCTACCTCTCCATGGTAGCTTTTGTTTCCAAACAACAAGCTTCAATGCCCAAAACACAGTCCCAAAACAACAATCTCCAAGCATGCAAAGTTTCTCCAAACTCCTTCCAAAAGCAAGAGCTCCCAACACAAGAAAATGCGCCCCCAAAGAAGTTTGCAAAATGATTCAACAACCCAAAACAAGCAAAGAGTTTGAATTTTATAGAAGAGGGAAGAGAAGAGGATGATGTGGATCCATGTAGGATGCCACATCACACATCCTCAACTCCAAACACAAAAGAAAAAATTTCATTCTCCCAAGCACAATAAAGAGGTGGGTGAAAATATGACAAATTACTTGCACACTCCAAAAAGCCCACACCCCAAAGGACTGCAAATTAAATAAAATGTAAGAGAGTGCAATCAAAACTTGCAACATGATTAATAAAATTCATTATAAAAGTCTAAAATCACCCCTCCAACCATAAGTATGGTTGGTAAATTAAATTGAGAGGTATGGGACAAGTTTTACTTGTCCCACAAGCCTCCAAAAACAGCCCCCAAGGAAAAATTCGAATTTCCAAGGAGGTGGAGTGTTTCATACTCCAAAATCTGACTTACACACTCTTACACAAACTTACACATCCCTTACATATTAATACAAAGAGCCAAAACTTCCATTATTACTTTCCCATATCCCAATTTGATTTATTTAAATTTTAACCATATGATTTCTCACATTAATCTACCACAATTTTAATTAAATAAAAGAAAGGAACACATCACTAATAAAATACATACAACAATAAATAAAATTTAACCACATTAATAAAATACACAAACCCATGGTCACATATAAAGGTGATCCCCCCCATGGGAATCCCTAACAACAACAAACACAACACAATAAAACAAGTTGCCATGGTGACCTTGTCGAATTCACCTAGAATTCCATTGTGGTTGGTCTCCAATCCCCCGATGTTTGTTGTGATTTTTAACCTACAAAACACAAATACCTCCTTCGGCCTCATGGCCATATCAGAACATCCAAAATGAATATAAATAAAATCACAAAATCATCTAAATATGTGAATCACAACAACATCAAGGCAATTTAACATTATCACATACAATTTATATCAACAACTATATCATCATCATATAATATCCATTTTCTAGATCTACTCATAATATCCAAAATCACATGTCTGAACAACATCCATAAAACATCCATGTCAAATAGTATATCATCATCCACATATGAGTGTCTCTAATAATCATCATGCATCATAACCAAATCAAGATCAACAATAATCCATGATCAAATGTCTAACATCATACTAAATCAAAACATAATAATGTCCATAATGAAATCAACTGTATCAAATAAGTATCAAAAGGTGTCAAAGGGAAGTGGGCACTACATCCCCCTCCCCTTAGACTCGACTTCCTCCTGGAAGTCACTGGAACAAATGTGGAAACTGAACTCGTAATGAAGTAGCATCCTCCCATGTAGCTGCAGTCTCATCATATCTGTCCCACTGCACCCGAACCTGATCAACCTCTCTACCTCAAAGGCCCAGGGTCCTATGATCTAGGATGTGAATGGGCTCCACCATCACCTACCCCTGATCCTACACCTACAATGATGTCCAATCTAACACATGAGAAGGATCTGCAATATATCTCCTGAGAACTGAAACATGAAAAACATCATGTATGCGAGACAAGCTGGGTGGCAATGCTAGATGGTAGGCCAAAGGGCCGATACGCTCCAAGATCTCAAAAGGACCAACGAATCTAGGAGATAACTTAGAACCTTTTCCATAATGGATAGGGCTCTTGTGTGGCCTGACACGAAGGAACACCTTCATGCCCACATCAAAACTACGGTCGATCCTATGCTGATCTGCATACTTCTTCTTGCCTGTCCTGTGCCTCCTGTAATCTCTCTTAATCAACACCACCTGCTACTCCATGTCCTGTAGAAGAGCTGGTCCAAGAGAAACCCTGTCCTCTAACCTGTCCTAGCTAAGAGGTGTCCTGCACTCTCTACCATACAAATCCTGAAAAGGAGCCATGCCTATAGAACTCTGAAAACTATTATTGTAGGAAAACTCCACTAAGTACAGGTACTCCTCCCATTTAGACTGTTGATCCATCACATACATCCTGAGCATGTCCTCTAAAATATGATTCACCCTCTCAGTCTGTCCATCTGTCTCAGGGTGATATGTTGTGCTGAAGTTGATTCTCGTCCCGAGGACATACTGCATGGTAGTCCATAAATGTGAAGTGTACAAAGGATCGCAGTCACAAATGATCTTCCACGGAATAAGTGCAACCTGAAATCTCATCCAAATATACTCATGCCACTACTCTAGCTGTATAAGTGGTCTTCAGAGAAAAGTGAGCCACTTTTGTCAATTTATCAACCGTGACCATGGCGTCGTGGTGATATCTTGACATCGGTAGCCCAACAATGAAATCCATGGAAATGGTGTCCCACTTCCATTCTGGTATAGCATGAGGATAAAGAAGGCCTGCTGGATGTTGAAGCCTTAACTCTCTGGCACTCTAAACATCGTGACACAAACTAGGCCAATCTATGAAGTCCTCTCCAATGATACACTGCAAGGTGGCATGCATCTTCTTCACCCTGGGATGGGCTGAATAGGGTGCATGATGTGCCTCTACCAAGATGTCCTACCTCAAGCCTCCATCTCTGGGAACATATATCCTAGCCTCTTTGCCACCATCTGCCTCTAAGGAAAAACCATCCTTCCCCTCAAGGGGTCTCATGACTCGATCTACTCTCTACAATGTAGAAGCTGTCAAGAGGAAGCTGCATCCTGCTTTGTAAATCACAAGTGGCCATAGCCACATGTCTCCATCCTAAGAGCATGCTACCACATTCTCCTTCCCCTTCACATGCTCTATCTCCATGTCATACTCACAAAGCAACTCCATCCAATGCGTTGTTGAGATTGGGTTGCGTGAAGAGGTGATGAAGACTCAAATGATCTGTCTTGAGTGTGAATCTCCATCCAAGAAGAAAGTTCCTCCATCTAACCAAAGCATGCACAACTGCCACAAGCTCAAGATCATGGGTTGGATAATTAAGCTTGTGATCTTTGAGTTTGCGAGACTCAAAAGCCACTACTCTACCCTCCTACATCAACACACCTCCAAGCCCTACCAAAGAAGCATCCGTGCAAACAAAGAACTCACCCTGTGGATCTGGCACTACAAGAATAGGTGTTGTAGTGAGGCACTCCTTCAGTGTCTTGAAGGCCTGCTCACATCTGTTTGACCAAACAAACTTCTTCCCTTTCCTCTGAAGGGAAGTGATAGGGTGCGCAATCTGAGAGAAGTCCTAAACAAATCTCTGGTAGTAACCTACTAATCCCATGAAGCTGCACACCTCGGTCACTGTAGTGGGTGCTGGCCAATCCATAATGGCTCTAATCTTGGAAGGATCGACTGTGATACCTTCCCCAGAAATGATATGACCCAAATACTACACCTCTGTCTGAAAGAAAGCACACTTCTCCAAGTTCCCGTAAATTGTACTGCTCCGAAGACACTGAAGAACCTAGTGAAGGTGCCCCTCGTGCTCCTCACGCGTATGTGAGTATATCAAAATGTCATCTAGGAAGATGAGCATGAAGTGATCTAAGAAGGTCCTGAATACCCCATTCATCAAACTCATGAACACTGCGGGGGCATTAGTCAAACCAAAAGGCACCACTGTGAACTCATAGTGCCCATATCTCATGCGGAAGGTGGTCTTATGAATGTATACCTCCGAAATCCTCAGCTGATGATAGCCTAACTTAAGATCAATCTTAGAGAAAACTGTGGCTCCCTTCATCTGATCAAACAAGTCATCAATACAAGGAAGGGGATAATGATTCTTGATCGTTACCTTATTCAGCTGGCGGTAATCAATACACAACTGCAAGGATCCATCCTTCTTCTTCACAAAGATCACTGGTGCACCCCAAGGGGATACACTAGGATGGATAAGGCCTTTCTCCAAAAGGCCCTCAAGCTGTAACTTGAGCTCATAGAGCTCTGGGGTGGTCATTTGATAAGGTGCCCGTGAGATAGGCTCTGCTCCAGGAACTAGATCTATATGAAAATCAATCTCACGTGGGGGTGGTAACCCCGGTAGCTCCCCTAGAAAGACATCTGCATACTCTCTCAAAATGGGATGATCATCTAGCGATGGTCCACTAGACCCATCCTCTGATCTATCACTGACTGTAACGGCATACATCTGATAACCCCATCACACACACTACTTAAGCTGCATAGTGGAGATGGTGTGAATAGAAATGGGTCTCCTGAGCCCTGATATCACCGACTCAACTCCCAAATCATCTACACAAGATATAGTCTTGTGATAACAATCCATCCTGGCCCTGTGTACAGATAACCAATCCATACCCAAAATGACTCCATATGAGCCCAAAGGAAGGATACAGAGATCTGAGGTAGTGGTGAAAGGTCCCAAATCCACTACACACTCCTTAACTAAGGAGTCTATAGAGATCTTGGCTCCAGAAGCCATCTCGACATCCCAACTAAGACCCTACCTAACTGCCACCAGCCTGCATCACTCTACTAAAGATGGTGCAATGAAAGAATCAGAAGAACCAGAATCAAACAATACAGAGGTAGGAATACCACCAATGCTACCTGTGGTCTCAATGACTGTGCTTTGATGCTCTACCTGGTGGTTCTCAACTACTACATAAATCATGTGGCTACATCCCATGTCACCAACTAGTAGGCTCGGAGATCTGTGTCTTACCCTTGTTGTTAGGGTTCTGTGGGTAGTCTCTCCAAAAGTGTCTAGTAACTCCACAACCAAAACATCCTCCTGATCCTCCCCAATGAGTAGCACCTCCAGTAGGTGCCCTGGAAGTCTGTGGCATGGATCTGATGATCTGGCTATGGTCTACTGAGGTCTCTGCTGGCGAGCTCCCACTGACTGAGCTCTAGGTCCACCCTGTGTCCTGATGGGACCCCTAGGAGGAGGCCCCATACTCTGACCTCTCTGTGCATCAGCTCTCTGTGGAGGTCTATGAGGTGGGTGGGACTACTACTGTTGCTCCTGTTATGGCCTAAATGATGACTGTGTTGAACCCTAGCCACCACGAGGAAGAGGTACTGACCCCCTCAATCTACTATCCTGCATCTGTTGTATGTGGCTCCGGACTCGGTCTCTAGCCTGCTGGGTCTTTCCCCGAGTCTCCTCTGCTATATAGGCCTTCTCGATGGCCTCAGCTAATGTCTGTGGGAAGTGGATCTACACTGCACCTCCAATATCTAAATTCAGGCCCCAGATGAACCTGTGAATCCACACCTACTCATCCTGCATATACTCAACATACTGGAGTAGATCCAGAAATCTACTCTCATACTCTGCTACTGAAAGAGATGCCTGTCGGAGGTCATGGAACTCATCGATCCTCTACTGTATGAACCTCCATGACAAATACCTACTCCTGAATCTCTCCTCAAATAGCTCCCAGGTCACTGTCTCAGAATCTACATGGAGCTTCTGCTCCTCTATCCTCCACCATACTCCTGCTCCATCCCTTAGTAGATGGATCACAACACGAGCTTTCGTGTTGCTAGAACAAGGACAAAGCTTGAAGCAACCACTCAAGCTCACTAGCCAGGCCTCTGCCTAAAATCCACCCATGTCACCTGAGTAATGTGAGGGTCTAAGCTTCAGGATCTCCCTGATGTGATCTACAGTTGTGGTCTGACGGCCTCTAGGTCTCTCTGTGTGCTCATCCCTAAGCCTAGGGCTCCGAGACCTCTCTCTATGCTCTGAAACTCTGTCACCCTGTCCCCTCAGTGGTGACTCTACTCTAGCTGACTCCACATGGGAGTTCTCTCCTCTATGCTCCTCACTGGGTCAAGGAGATACCTGACCCTCAATGGAAGGGGCTCTGTCATGACTGGCTGCATGTCCTCCTCCTAATCCTCCACGTAGAGTGGCATTGACATCCTGAAGAGTCTGCAAGATCTGGGGTAGGATAGCTGCTACACCCTGATCTGGTGGTGGTGGTGGTGGTAAGTCTGAGTCTATGTGAATATTCCCCCCACCCCATCTTGCACCTCCTACACAGACCAAAGTGAGAGTTAGTTCATTTTTCTAAGTTTTATTCAATTTCCATGTTTACTAAAATATGTAATTTCTAAACTAAGTTGTTTTTTTTAGATTTAAAAATGTGCTAGGTTTAAGTTTCATGTCCCAAGTTTTCTAGTGTGCCCAATGGTCCAAGATTTTGAACCACTGCTCTGATACCAAGTGTGATTCCCATTAAAACAACCCACTTGAGACCCAAGAAACAACCTAGGGTTAGTTAGGAAAATTATGGAATAATTTTTTTTGATTAGAAGTGTCCACAACCAGGTTGCAAGACAACAGTTGACACTAATCAGGTTCTGGAACAAGTCTAAAATTACTAGAACATACTTTTCATTTATTAACAATTATTAGAGGTCACATGGTCCAAATTTTAGGGTTAGAAGTTTCAGTTAGGTTCAGGGGGTAAAATAACACCATACCCACTCTCTAACAGGCTCAGAGTTTCAACTTGATTTTTCTCACACTTAACACATTCAAAATTTCCCTAAATCATTCCCATTGGATAGGAAATTTTCTCACCTTTCCAACGATATAAAGAAGTCCTCCTAACTCCTTGTAAAACTCTAGATATGGACCGGCGGACTTTAGGGGTCAAATTTTCCCCCAAGGGGACACGTGTCGAGCGGGGAAGAAAACCCTTTGTTGGGTTGGCGGGTCATGGGGCGGTGTTTTAAATTTTTATTATGTGGGAGAAAAGGTCAATTTCTCCCACGCCTCTGTGGGTCCTCCAAGGACACGTGTCGGGCTCTAAGCCAAGGTGGAAAGGATGAGGGAAGGGCGGGGTGGCGGGAGCGTTTAGGAAATTTTGCCAAAGGGGAAGAAAATTAATTTAGTGCCCACATGCCTGTGGGTCTGCCAGGGACACGTGGTGCTCCAAAAACAATTGGTACAGATGCCCGAAGGAGAAGGGAGAGGGTGGGCAAGAATGTGGGGCGGAGGGAAAGGGTTGGTGGAGATTTTTTAGGAGGAGGGAAAAGGGAAAGAAGGCACGTGCGGGTCCACGCGTCCTGCGGAGGGACTAACACCAAGGCGAGGGCGGGAGTGCGGGGCCACAAGGTTTTAAAAAAAATTTCAAAAGCCAACAAGGTCATGAGGGTTCCACCCCCTCCGCCAACACCCCATGCTGCCATGTGGTAGCCTGATGATGGGATTGCGGGCTGGTGGGGAAAAAGGCAAAAATTTCCCAAAATTTCAAAAGGCCCAAGGGACAAAAATGATGCCGTGCCTCCACCGTTGCCCCGTGAGGACATGTGGCATCCTCTGATTGGCTGCGGGCTGGTGGAGGAAATTTAAAAAATTTTCCCAAAAATTTTTTAAAAAAAATTCTAAGGATTTTAACGGGAATTTTTTGGGCCGCGGGCCCGCTAGGGAAAATTTTCCCAAATTTTCCCGCCAAGGCAGGAAAACTTCAAAGTGCCATAACTTTTGCTAGAAAGCTCAGTTTTGGGAAAACAAGGACTTTCTGGAAATCTCTCGATGCCCTCTTTGCACAAGAATCATAAATTTTACATTTTGATAAAGTTTAAGGGGTCAATTTTACAAAAAGATCCTTTAGGATTTTAAAAAGAAAACTGGTAATTTTTAACTTATAAATTTTATTCAATTTGGTCTCCTCCTTCACTCAACATGCCAACCAGACATGGAGAATTATTCTAGGAAGGATTTAGAATGTTTTAGGAAGGTAATTTTACTTGTTTGATTTCCAATTTACATTTTTCCAACAATTGACAGAAAATGACTGTGAAAGGGATTGGGCTCGATTTTGTAATGTTTAAATTGTTTTCTTAAGTGTTCTTTGTCAATTTGAGTTCATTGATAATACAACATGCTAAATTTTAACATTTCCAAGTTGATTATAATGTGCAGGTCCGAACTGTACATTTTAATTAAATTTATTTCTCAGTTTTAAAATTTACAAGAAATCAATTTCTAGAAAGGTTTGTCTATCACTTTTCATCATTCAAGTGTGGTATTTCATTTCTAATCTAATCTAATACATTTAGTTGTTTATAAACAAACCATTCTAAATCAAATTGTAAAGTCTGATTTCCAATTTAATATATTTCCAAAAGAGACAAAAGCAATATATTTCCACATACATTTCTTCTTTTTCATTTTCTAAGATTTAATTATCTCTTTTGCCATACAATGAAACATGGACTTCAATCCAACAATGAACATGAGAGAATATCTTGCAATTCTTTATTGAATTCAATTATAAAACTTTACATCTTTCCATGTTTGAATGCAATAACACATTTCTATTTCTTTCTTTCCAATAAACAGAACAAAATATATTTGTCCTTCACATTCGAATGTACAACTTTCATAATTAGTTACAACATCTTTTCTTCACAAATATATATTACAATTTCATCCACTTCAAGTGGGAAAGGTTACAAATGAATTTGTTTCACAAGGGGCTGTCAAAACTACATTTTCCTTTGCTCCAGAACAACATGCAAGTTTTATTTTTCTCCAAATTGATCACAACAAAAGTGGGGGAAAGGCAATGCTCTCCACCCAACCAAGACATCCAATGAAAGGAGAATCCATCCTTCATCATTGGCCCCCGAGCCCCAACCACAATACAATAAGAGGTGTGATTCAACCCATGGCAACAACTGGCTTCCACAAAACACAACATTCTTTCAACATGCATAATTCAATATAAAACAGTCCAAAAAAAACAACAGTTTACAACTACATTTGCAAACATTCAAACAAAACTCAGGCTTGATCATGCAAGCCAAAGGAGCAAGGACTATGGGGGAAGCTACTTATGCCTCCCAATGGGAATTGGGCATCCACCTGTAACAAACCACCAATAAATTTCACCACACATATCCTTATGCCCCCCACAATCCCTCCTTATGCCCCCCACAGATTTCCTTATGCCCCCCACAAAGTAAGAAATGCAAGCTATTTCTTTTCCATGGTGGATCCCAAACCCAAACTCCCTCCACAAAAATATGATGCCATTGCATTCCCTTATGCCCCCCCACATGGATTCCCCATAGCCTTCTCCTACACCATTCCTATGGTAGTCTACCCAACAGCCAACAAATAACATAACAACATTCACCATTCACACAACACAACAAGAAAATAACAACATAAAAGAAGAGTTAAACTCCTACCTCTCCATGGTAGCTTTTGTTTCCAAACAACAAGCTTCAATGCCCAAAACACAGTCCCAAAACAACAATCTCCAAGCATGCAAAGTTTCTCCAAACTCCTCCAAAAGCAAGAGCTCAAACACAAGAAAATGCACCCCCAAAGAAGTTTGCAAAATGATTCAACAACCCAAAACAAGAAAAGAGTTTGAATTTTATAGAAGAGGGAAGAGAAGAGGATGATGTGGATCCATGTAGGATGCCACATCACACATCCTCAACTCCAAACACAAAAGACAAAATTTCATTCTCCCAAGCACAATAAAGAGGTGGGTGAAAATATGACAATTTACTTGCACACTCCAAAAAGCCCACACCCCAAAGGACTGCAAATTAAATAAAATGTAAGAGAGTGCAATCAAAACTTGCAACATGATTAATAAAATGCATTATAAAAGTCTAAAATCACCCCTCCAACCATAAGTATGGTTGGTAAATTAAATTGAGAGGTATGGGACAAGTTTTACTTGTCCCACAAGCCTCCAAAAATAGCCCCCAAGGAACAAATTCGAATTTCCAAGGAGGTGGAGTGTTTCATACTCCAAAATCTGACTTACACAACTCTTACACAAACTTACACATCCCTTACATATTTAATACAAAGAGCCAACAACTTCCATTATTACTTTCCCATATCCCAATTTGATTTATTTAAATTTTAACCATATGATTTCTCACATTAATCTACCACAATTTTAATTAAATAAAAGAAAGAGACACATTACTAATAAAATACATACAAACAATAAATAGAAAATAACCACATTAATAAAATACACAAAACCCATGGTCACATATAAAGGTGATCCCCCCCATGGGAATCCCTAACAACAACAAACACAACACAATAAAACAAGTTGCCATGGTGACCTTGTCGAATTCACCTAGAATTCCATTGTGGTTGGTCTCTAATCCCCGATGTTTGTTGTGATATTTAACCTGCAAAACACAAATACCTCCTTCGGCCTCGTGGCCATATCAGAACATCCAAAATGAATATAAATATAATCACAAAATCATCTAAATATGTGAATCACAACAACATCAAGGCAATTTAACATTATCACATACAATTTATATCAACAACTATATCATCATCATATAATATCCATTTTCTAGATCTACTCATAATATCCAAAATCACATGTCTGAACAACATCCATAAAACATCCATGTCAAATAGTATATCATCATCCACATATGAGTGTCTCTAATAATCATCATGCATCATAACTAAATCAAGATCAACAATAATCCATGATCAAATGTCTAACATCATACTAAATCAAAACATAATAATGTCCATAATGAAATCAACAGTATCAAAATAAGCATCAAAAGGTGTCAAAGGGAAGTGGGCACTACATCCCCCTCCCCTTAGACTCAACTTCCTCCTAGAAGTCACTGGAACAAATGTGGAAACTGAACTCGTAATGAAGTAGCATCCTCCCATGTAGCTGCAGTCTCATCATATCTGTCCCACTGCACTTGAACCTAATCAACCTCTCTACCTCGAAGGCCCAGGGTCCTGTGATCTAGGATGTGAATGGGCTCCACCATCACCTACCCCTGATCCTGCACTTGCAATGATGTCCAATCTAACACATGAGAAGGGTCTGCAATATATCTCCTGAGAACTGAAACATGAAAAACATCATGTATGTGAGACAAGATGGGTGGCAATGCTAGACGGTAGGCCAAAGGGCTGATACGCTCCAAGATCTCAAAAGGACCAACGAATCTAGGAGCTAACTTAGAACCTTTTCCATAACGGATAGGGCTCTTGTGTGGCCTGACATGAAGGAACACCTTCATGCCCACATCAAAACTATGGTCGATCCTATGTTGATCCGCATACTTCTTCTACCTGTCCTGTGCCTCCTGTAATCTCTACCTGATCAACACCACATGCTGCTCCATGTCCTATAGAAGAGCTGGTCCAAGAGATACTCTATCCTCTAACTTGTCCTAGCTAAGAGGTGTCCTGCACTCTCTACCATACAAAGCCTGAAAAGGAGCCATGCCTATAGAACTCTGAAAACTATTATTGTAGGAAAACTCCACTAAGTACAGGTACTCCTCCCATTTAGACTACTGATCCATCACATACATCCTGAGCATGTCCTCTAAAATCTGATTCACCCTCTCAGTCTATCCATCTGTCTCAGGGTGATATGCTGTGTTGAAGTTGATTCTCATCCTGAGGACATACTGCATGGTAGTCTAGAAATGTGAAGTGTACAAAGGATTGTGGTCTTAAATGATCTTCCGTAGAATCTCGTGTAACCTGACAATCTCATCCAAATATACTCGTGCCACTACTCTAGCTGTATAAGTGGTCTTCACCAGAGAAAAGTGATCCACTTTTGTCAATTTATCAACTGTGACCATAATGGCATCGTGGTGATATCTCGACATCGGTAGCCCAACAATGAAATCCATGGAAATGGTGTCCCACTTCCATTCCAGTATAGCATGAGGATAAAGAAGGCCTGCTGGATGCTGATGCTCAGCCTTAACTCTCTGGCACTCTAAACATTGTGACACAAATTGGGCCACATCTCTACGAAGTCCTCTCTAATGATACAACTGTCTCAAGGTGGCATGCATCTTCTTCACCCCGGGATGGGCTGAATAGGGTGCACAATGTGCCTCTACCAAGATGTCCTGCCTCAAGCCTCCATCTCTGGGAACATATATCTAGCCTCTGTGCCTGAGAAGACCATCTGCCTCTAAGGAAAAACCATCAAAATTCCCCTCAAGGGGTCTCTGTGACTCGATCTCTACTCATACTGCAATGTAGAAGCTGTCAAGAGGAAGCTGTTGAAGGATCCTACTCCACAAATCTGTGCTCACTGAGGTGGCCATAGCCACATGTCTCCGTCTACTGAGAGCATCTGCTACCACATTCTCCTTCCCCTTCACATGCTCTATCTCCATGTCATACTCACAAAGTAACTCCATCCAACACCACTGACGAGCATTGAGATTGGGCTATGTGAAGAGGTGACGAAGACTCAAATGATCTGTCCTGAGTGTGAATCTCCATCCAAGAAGAAAGTGCCTCCATCTAACCAAAGCATGCACAACTGCTGCAAGCTCAAGATCATGAGTCAGATAATTAAGCTCATGATCTTTGAGTTTGTGAGACTCAAAAGCCACTACTCTACCCTCCTGCATCAACACACCTCCAAGCCCTACTAAAGAAGCATCTGTGCAAACAAAGAAATCACCCTATGGATCTGACACTACAAGAATAGGTGTTGTAGTGAGGCACTCCTTCAGTGTCCTGAAGGCCTGCTCACATCTATCTGACCAAACAAACTTCTTCCCTTTCCTCTGAAGGGAAGTGATAGGGTGTGCAATCCGAGAGAAGTCCTAAACAAATATCTGGTAGTAACCTACTAATCCCATGAAGCTGCACACCTTAGTCACTGTAGTGGGTGCTGGCCAATCCATAATGGCTCTAATCTTGGAAGGATCGACTGTGATACCTTCCCCAGAAATGATATGACCCAAATACTGCACCTCTGTCTGAAAGAAAGCACACTTCTCCAAGTTCCCATAAAGTTACTACTCATGAAGACACTGAAGAACCTGGCGAAGGTGCCCCTCGTGCTCCTCACGCATACGTGAGTATATCAAAATGTCATCTAGGAAGATGAGCACAAAGTGATCTAAGAAGGTCCTGAATACCCCATTCATCAAACTCATGAACACTGCGGGGGCATTAGTCAAACCAAAAGGCACCACTATGAACTCATAGTGCCCATATCTCATGCGGAAGGCAGTCTTATGAATGTCCACCTCTGAAATCCTTAGCTGATGGTACCCTGACTTAAGATAAATCTTAGAGAAAACTATGGCTCCCTTCATCTGATCAAACAAGTCATCAATATGAGGAAGGGGATAACGATTCTTGATCATTACCTTATTCAGCTGGCGGTAATCAATACACAACCGCAAGGATCCATCCTTCTTCTTCATAAAGATCACTGGTGCACCCCAAGGGGATACACTAGGATGGATAAGGCCTTTCTCCAAAAGGCCCTTAAGCTGCAACTTGAGCTCACAGAGCTCTGGGGTGGTCATCCGATAAGGTGCTTGTGAGATAGGCTCTACTCCAGGAACTAGATCTATATGAAAATCAATCTCACATGGGGGTGGTAACCCCGGTAGCTCCCCTGGAAAGACATCAACAAAATATCTCAAAATGGGATGATCATCTAGCGATGGTCCACTAGATCCATCCTCTGATCTGTCACTGACTGTAACAGTATACATCTGATAACCTCCTCACACACACCGCTTAAGTTACATAGCAGAGATGGTGCAAATAGAAATGGGTCTCCTGACCCCCAAAATCACCAACTCAACTCCCAAATCATCTGCACAAGATATAGTCTTGTGATAACCATTCATCCTGGCCATGTGTGCAGATAACCAATTTATACCCAAAATGACTCCATACGAGCCCAAAGGAAGGATATGGAGATCTGAGGTAGTGGCGAAGGGTCCCAAATCCACTACACACTCCTTATCTAAGGAGTGTACATAGATCTTTGCTCCAAAAGCCATCTCGACATCCCAACTAAGACCCTACCTAACTGCCACTAGCCTGCATTGCTCTACTAAAGATGGTGCAATGAAAGAATCAGAAGAACCAGAATCAAACAATACAGAGGTAGGAATACTACCAATGCTACCTCTGGTCTCAATGAATATGCTCTGATGCTCTACCTGGCGGTTCTCAACCGCTACATAAATCTTGTGGCTGCATCCCATGTCATTAACCGTAGGCTCAGAGATCTGTGTCTTACCCTTGTTGTTAGGGTTCTGGGGGTAGTCTCTCCAAAAGTGTCCAGTAACTCCACATCCAAAACATCCTCCTGATCCTCCCTAATGAGTAGCACCTCCAGTAGGTTCCGTGGAAGTCTATGGCATGGATCCCAATGATCTAGTTACGGTCTACTGAGGTCTTTACTGGTGAACTCCCGTTGACTGAGCTCTAGGTCCACCCTGTGTCTTGATGGAACCCCTAGGAGGAGGCCCCATACTCCAACCTCTCTATGCATCAGCTCTCTGTGGAGGTCTATGAGGTGGGCAGGACTGCTACTGCTACTGCTATTGCTGCTGCTAGGGCCTAAAGGATGACTGTGTTGAACCCTATCCACCACGGGGAAGAGGTACTGACCCCCTCAATCTACTTTCCTACATCCACTATATGTGGTTCCTGACTCGATCTCTAGCCTGATGGGTCTTCCCCCGAGTCTCCTCTGCTATATAGGCCTTCTCGACGGCCTCAGCTAATGTCTGTGGGTAGTGGATCCGCACTGCACCTCCAATATCTAAATTCAGGCCCCAGATGAACATGTGAATCCGCACCTGCTCATCCTGCATATACTCAACATACTGGAGTAGATCCAAAAATCTACTCTCATACTCCACTACTGAAAGAGATGTCTATCGGAGGTCATGGAACTCATCGATCCTCTACTATATAAACCTCCATGAAAAATACCTTCTCCTGAATCTCTCCTCAAATAGCTCCTATGTCACTGTCTTAGAATCTACATGGAGCTTTTGCTCCTCTGCCCTTTACCATACTCCATTAACATATGGGTACACACACATATGTATGTATATGTCTATAATGTATGTATATGTATATGTATATGCATGTGTGTGTGTGTGTGTGTGTGTGTGTGTGTGTGTGTGTGTGTGTGTGTGTGTGTGTGTGTGTGTGTGTGTGTGTGTGAGAGAGAGAGAGAGAGTGTGCGCACGCGTGCATGTGAATATAGTAGTAAATAATTTTATGAAGAAAAAATAATAACAGTAATAATAAAAGTTATAAATGGAATTTGGTGGAGGAAAAAAGGAAGTGGCTGGGTGAAGTGACAAGAGAGGAATTGTTAGTGCCAAGTGGGTTGGCGAAGAGTTATTCTGGAGGTAAGTTTGTGTATGAGAGGAATAGTGATGGTTGTTATTGTCTTGACATGAATGTAAATGAAAAGTGCAAATTTAGAATCCAAAACCATACCTATATCCTCCCCATCTCACAACTTTGGTGATATCATAAAAGCATAGATGTGGAATTATTGAATCTTGCAAAATGACTCAGTAGGGAGTTTGTTGGGTTAAGAAGAAAATGAATGTGATTTTACACCATAATCCCTTTAATACCTATAATGGGAAAATACTATTCTTTGGATGTTTCTACAAATTGGTATGCCATATCTTGGTAGTCATTGTAGTTTGCAATGAGCTTGAGTTTGAAATTATGTTTCCCCTTCAAGATCCTTCCTAAATTTTTCCATTATGTAGAATAAAATATTGGAATATTAGTTTTTATTTATAGTGGTAATTTTGGTGAATAGGCATGGGTGAGTAGTTCAATAATGATTTTTATGTGAGATATGTAAATATCTCACTTTTAAGAAGAATGAATGTGATCCTCATCTAACCCATATAAAACATGTGCTTGGTATTTTCAACTATAACAACTATGGTAAAAATTTATCCTTGGACGACTCTAACCTTTGAGATTCCTATTGGAAAAACAATAACTGGGGGGTGAATAAGTGTAATTATAAACTTTTACTTTTACTTCAATCATTCATCAATCTGTCATTATATAAGTAATGTCAACTAGTTTATCAAACCATTAAAGTAACACAACAACCATCCACATGAACATGAAACATGAGAGAACATGCACATAAAAAGTATGGACATATAATATATGTGGGAAACACTCATGGGGAATAAAACCCACTTATCTCTATAATCAAACTACTGTCCTATAAAACAAAAACCAAGATTTAGTGAAACAACAAATCCACATGGTGCATCAACCCCAAATTTCCAAGCACCCACTTGAAAAAACCTTTATCAAGCACCCACTTGCAAGGAAGATACAACTTACCTTAGTGACTCAACACCAAATCATCCAATTTTTGACCAAGAACCCAATCAGCTAAGTAGACATATTCCCTCCATCTTTATTCTCACTACTATCTCAACAAATGATGCTCTTCATTGCCCTTCTCTATCTTATGCTCTCTTGTTATTTGTTTTCTCTCTTGAATTATTATCACATAAACAAAACATATCTCATATATCAATCAGATGATCTCAATAATATTGCACATAATCTGATTATTAATCATCAAATGATATCCATACCCCTTCTCCTCTACTCTTAGACATTGTCAAAACTGCATATCATACTCCTTCTCTCATCAAGCTTCTTCACCTTCAATAGGTCATATAGACATTGATGTACACATGTAGCTGTCCTATAGGATGTTCATAAAAAACCATCTTCTCTCCTCATATGGTCCATACGACCTCACTCTACTCAAACATGCATCATTTTCTCGCCATTTTCATCCATCCTCAAAAACTAGTCTAATAGGCCTAATCCGCCTTGTTTATATACAAATATCTTCATCAAGAAAATTCAAATAATTAGGTCAGCCATGAAAGGATCTTATAGTATTATAAAATCATGTTAGAAACATGAATCAACCATAATCTTAATCAGTCATAACTCAAAATAGGCCCAATCCTCCATTAGGTCTCAAGAAGACCTAATTGCATTAGGTTTTCCCCTAACGATACACTTTGCCTTTCTTGGGTCCAAAAATCCTTCTTCAACACTCAAAAATAATTTCAAACATATTAATAAGGAACTCTTATAACCTCCTCAAATCTTGAATAACTCTGCATATTGTTCGTTTACACAATGAAATTCTTCATTAGGCATGCCTATCTTATTAGGTCTATATACCCAAAAAGTCTGTCTTCAAGAATGAAGCTTGTATCACCTTGAGCCACTAACCATGAAAAATAAAACATGTAGAAATATACTCCATGACCTAAAAGACATAACCATATGAATTATACATTCTCACTTAGGGTATAAGGGCTCAAGAACTTCTCTGCACCATGATCACTCAAAACTATGAACTCACCTCACAAACCAGTCAAGAAACATTAACCTTCAACACCTGTATGACCAATTTAAAAGACTCATGATGCATGAAAATTATCCTTAGAGACATTCAAAACATCTTCAAATGTAACCATGACAAATAAAACATGTAGAAAGATACTCGATGACCTAAAAAACATAACCATATGAATTAGACATTCTTACTCAGGGTATAATGGCTATAGAACTTCTCTACACCATGATCACTCAAAACTGTCAACTCACCTCAAAATCCAGTCAAGAAACATTGACCTTCAACACCTATATGAATAATTTAAAAGACTCACGATGAATGAAAATTATCCTTAGATACCTTCAGAACATCTTCAAACACAAAAACAATAAGATATTAATGGAAAATATTAGACATGTAGACCAATCTCTAGACCTCTCTCCTCATAGTCACACCAGAACCGAATAAGCCATTTTGAATTCAATGTTTTCACCACTGTACCTAACTTTAAAGCTTCAAAAAATCATGAAAATTACTTATAGATCATAAAAAAAACTCCATACACTTGAATACATCACTCTACCATGAAAACATACTCAAATTCATATTTTCATTTCTACACTATTCTCACCATTAGGGCTATTAACAACTACCTGACTTGGATCACCAATTTGGAATACTTAAGAACTAGAAAATGTCTAGAAACCTTTATGGACATGAAACATGTGTCTCTACATTCTTCCTTCATCCATTTTCTTAGTATGTCTAATGCAATTTTTGACTTCTACAACAACATCTTCATAAAGAATCCTTTTTTATAGGGTCCACTCACTCATTTGACAAATCAATACCAAGTGGAGGTATTTGAGAGATTTTAATACAATATCCAACCATTAAACTAGGAAATACAATCCATTCTAATTTATTTTAAGAAAATTCTTCCATACCAGGTCCTTATGAGGGTTTTATGATGGTTTAAGAGTGGGTTTGTTAACATTTATTCATAAAGTTCTGGACCTTAAATCCCAAAATAATGCTTGGAAATATTATTTAGGACCCTTCCCTATATCTTCTTGATATAACATGCTCCCATGTAGAGGATTAATGTGCCAATGAGTACGTAAAAGTGATTCTTGGGATTGTACACTTCATTTTGAGAGCTTGATAGACCTCAAAATCATTTTTCATGTTTTTTCCTTAAAGCCTTGACCTCAAAATTCATGAATCCACCTAGGACAACTTTTTACACCTATGAAAATTATTTCATACTAATAATTTCCTTAGAAATTGGTCCTCATACCTCATTAGACCAGGGTTTCTACACCTTGGTCTTCATGCTTCAATTGACCTTCACACCTATGTCCATGCAATCATCTCACCAAGCCACCATACTCGTACCTTCTGACAAGGTCTCTTCATCCCATGACTAAGATTTTTGCACTTGACCTTAATTAAAAAATTTCCACATCATCCTTTGAAATCAATTACCTATGACATCAACCTTTTGAAATCATTGACACTTGCCTTCAAATTCCTGACTCATCAATCTAAGACACATCACCATCTTGACATTTGACATCAATGACATTTTTCTTTAAGTTATTGACTCATAAACCTAAGATCTCAACAAGGCACATCATCAATCTTGACATCAATGAAAACACTCAACAATTCCATATTGTGGTTATTAAAGTAACCTATAAGGAATTTGCATTTGGAACATGTTAGTAAGTTTTAAAACATTGTTTTCTTTTCATGATCCTATGTAACCTTGTACACTCTGTGAAACAAAATATTAAAATCTTAGCTTAAGTTTTGTTTTCAAGTGGGTGTGTTGGAAAGTGAGTTAGGTGAGTAATTACTCCTAAGCACCATTATATCACCAAATACAAATATCAGGTACCTAACTAAGTCCCCTTGCTACATAATACTGTGAGGTAGAAATTGGAGGTGGATGGTGTTGATATTATTTAACGAATCTTGAAGATCTATAAATTATCATTTTTCATTAAAACTATATTATGCCCTTAATTAAAAGTCATATATTAGGATATGTATGGCAAAATTGTGGCTTACATAATCTCTTAATATGTCATTTATCATTTATTTATTGTTTCATATGCTTAATAGATTGGCCTTGGTATTTTATATGGCATAATACAATATATAAAAGAGGTGGCAACTAGTATTCAATCATCATATTAAGCACTTGAGTCTTCTTGTATGGTTTGGAGGTTAACCCCTCAAAGTGGATAAGTCATTCTACTTAAACATATTGTGATAGTATATCTCTATCTTAGTGTTATAATTTTGTTAATATTTATATTTATATAAGTAACTTTCTTACAAGTCATAGCATAGCTTCAGTTTGGGCCAAAATCATGTCAAACCCCTAATTTTTAGGATTCTCCTATATCTCACAAAATCTTTTGATTTTTTGTAATTTGTTTACTAGAGTTAATAAAAAGATAGAGGAAGTTTTCCTCAAATTTCATCTTATTTTGATCTATTTTGTGGAAGTTATATATAATTTAGAGTTTTTCACAAATTCACTCCCTAGGATGTAACTTGCGGAATTTATCTGAATTTTATACTCTTTTCAAAATCCATTTGAATTTGAATTTGGTTTTGTTATTTTATTTTGTATATATGACCAAAATCATATTAAGAACCTAAACCCTAATCACCATGGCAAGGAGATTGACTGGAGGTATAGGAAAAGGTTCCACTACTATAGAGAAAAATCCCAACAAGGAGGATGGTAGATACGAGTTGAAATGGGATAAAATTTATGATGTTATTTCTTCTTTGGTGGATTAAAAAATAAAACCCCTAGTGTAGAGCATTCAAACCTTGAAGGGATATGCCGACCATATGGGTTGTAACATGCAAGGAGAGGTAGAGGTGCTGAAAGGATATGTGGCTAAGATATTATAGAATATTGAGTTTTTTTATTATCCTACGAAACACTTTGAGGTGGATCTAATGGACATAAAAATGATGATTTAATTAATACATAGCATTGATATGGGGAAAAAATTGATTTTAGGCCATGGAACCTACTACCAAAGGTAAAAATGTGTAATTTTTATGGTAAGGACGTACTTAATTGTATTAACCAAATGAAGAATTTGTTTTGATCTACATCATATCTTAAATGGGGAAAAGGTTACTATGGTATATGTATATATAGAACTAGAAAAACTCACTCAGTATCATTGAGTTTGTGCTCAAATAAAGAACAAGGATCTCTTTGTCACTTGGTAAGTTTTTACATATGATCTACATTCACTTTAATAGTAGTGTGTCTAAGACCTACTTCATCCAACTAGAAAAGATGTGGAAAATATGGTTAGTAAAGGATTATATAAAACAATTATAATTTTTTTTATTGCATGAAGATATAATAGCAAATGATAATATAAATTTCCTATTTTTAGGAGGTCTTAAGGATCACATTAAATGTTGAGTTGTGGATCTCAATTACTTCGGATTAGCATGCAATGTGAAACTTGCTGGAAAACACAGTAACCAACATTGGTTATGGATGGACCAACATCAATCAGGCAGGGTTCATTTTAAGAGACCTCTTGGAAATCGGAGGTGGAGAATACCTGGCGAATATCCCCGGAACTGGTTTCGCGGGAAGGAAAATTTTTTGGGGGTTGTATGAAAAAATTTCACCTGATTGTCAAGTGGCCCGACAGAAGGCTGCAGACGCGCGACAGGAGATTTTGCTGTCGCGCGTCAAGAAAATGCAGTGACGCGCGTCAATAGACCTTAGTGACATGCATCAATAACCTTGTTGACACGCGTCACTGAGGTCTGTTGACGCGCGTCACTAAGGGTGCTGTCCGACACTGCATTTTCTTGACGCACGACAACAAAATCTCCTGTTGCGCGTCTGCAGCCTCTGACATCTGCTTTCTCATCAAAAATCTTTGTGTCTGAGGTCTTTGTCACGTGTCAACTCTACACTTGTCTCGCGTTAACACCTCCTCTGTCGCGCGTCAAGACTGTCTGAATATACTGTCGCGCGTCAACACTGCACTTGTTGCGTGTCAACACCTCCTCTGTCGCGCGTAACCACTGCCCATGTCACGTGTCACCACTGCACATGTCACGCGTCACCACTGGACATGTCGCGCGTCACCACTACACATGTCGCGCGTCACCACTGGACATGTCACGCGTCACCACTACCCATATCGCGCGTCACCACTGCCCATGTCGTGCTTCACCACTGCCCATGTCACGCGTCACCACTTCCTCTGTCGCACGTCAACACTTCCTCTGTCGCGCATCAGTACAGCTGTTGTCACGTGTCAACAATCACAAGCTAATAGTAATCTGAATCTCTGGTGCTTAAGGGTATGCGAGTTAAAATTTCACAGTATTGGTAATTTGTTAAGCTACTTGAGGTATACTACCTGGCGAATCAGCTAGGTTTTTATAGGAGATGTTTTCAAATGAAGGTGAAGCCGACCCCCAAGAAAAAATATACTATATATTTTAGGCGAACATGACACCGACCCACTTCGAATAATTCGCCTTTTCAAATTTTCATAAAATGAAATTTTTGCCATATTACGAATATTCGCCGCTACAATTATCCCTGCAATCAGGAAAGGAGGAACCGACATCGGTTAGGGCCAATTGACATCGGTTACCTGTGCAGGAGTGTTTTAATTAACTCTCATGAATTAGATCTATTTTTAACATTAAAGAAAATCTATTAATTGTAATTGCATGGCTAAGTTCCCTAAGTTTATATACACCTATATAAACATGAAAGCTAGGGTTTAGAAGTAAGAATTAGTAAGAATTTGAAAAATTTGATGATTATTGTGAGAATAATTGTGTGAGAGAGAATTCTTGGAGAAGAAGCAAAAGCTTGAGAAAAAGAAAGTACTGTACATCTGAGAGGTGTGGAAGATTATAAATCTTCAATTGTATACCTTGTTAAAGATTTGGATAATAGATTGGATTGTTTCTTTGTGGACACAGCCTACAGTTGGTGAACCATGTTAAATATGGTGTTGATTTATATCTCTTGTTTTGTATATTTCTTCTGGTAAAATATCTTCTTTTATTTGCATGTATGCTTAGATCTGATATATTATCTGTACAACCGGTGTGCTAGCCCCAACAACTGGTATCAAATATTTTTTTGAGGGTTTTGTGTGTTGAAATATTTATTCACAGAGGTTTTTTTGATTGAGTGGGAGGTACAAAAATGGTAGAAGATAAAAAATACAAGGTAGAGAAGTTTGACGGTCGAAATGATCAATTATGGAAGATGCAGATTGAGGATTATCTGTATCAAAGATATTTGTATTTACCTTTGGATGAGAAGTCTAGACCTATGAAGATGACTGATGAAGAATGGAATATTATTGACAGAAAGCTTTAAGATCTATAAGATTGAGCCTGACAACATCTGTGGCTTCCAGTATTACAGAAGTGACTTCTATGGTAGGGTTAATGAAATCTCTTGCTAATTTATATGAAAAATCTAGTGCTTCAAATAAATTTTATTTGATGAAGAAACTATTTAGTTCTAAGATGCATGAAGGTGGATTTGCATCAATTCATTTGAATGATTCTGATCTATTGTAAATTAGGTAAAATCAGTTGATATACCATTTGACGATGAAGTGAACGAAATTTTATTCTTATTTTATTTGGCTGATAGTTGGGATAACTTGGTAATGGTTTTAGTAATACAACATCTGCTAATAATATTTTGAATTTTGATGTGGTAAGTATAATCTTGAATGAATAAATTAGCAGGAAGAGTACAGAGGAATCATCATCTGGGAATGCTTTGAATGTAGAAATCAGGGGTAGGAAGAAGGAGAGATCTAAGAGTAAGAGTAATGGGAAATCAAAGTCAAGGGATAAAAGATATAAATCTAGACATAAGGTAATTACTTGTTGGAAGTGTGGAAAGAAAGGACATGCAAAGAAAGTTTGTTGGTCAAAGGATAAAGAGAACCAACAACCAGACAAAGGTAAAGAAGTAAATTTTGCTGCAACAGAGGTAATGCAAGATGCTATTATTATTTCTTTAGATAATATAATTGAATCTTGGGTTTTAGATTCAAGATCTTCTTTCCATGCAACCCCTAACAAGGGTTATTTCAAAAATTATGTCCAGGGTAATTTTGGGCATGTTTATTTGGGTGATGATGAACCTTACAATATTATTAGAAAATGGGAAGTCCATCTAAAATTGTATAATGGAAATACATGGGTATTGAAAGATGTGAGGCATGTGCCAAGCCTTAGGAGGAATCTTATTTCTGTAGGGCAACTAGGTGAATCTGGTTGCATGGTTACTTTTACAGGAGACTCTTGGAAAGTCACCAAGAGTAATTTTGTTATGGTAAGAGGTAAGAAGGTAGGAACATTATATTTATCTACATGTGTTACTGATTATTTTTCTGCATTATCTACTTCATATTTAGATGCATGTATGTGGCATAATTGGTTGGGCCATATGAGTAAAAAAGGAATGCAAATCTTAAAGGCTAAGGGTAAGTTATCAAATTTGAAATATTTATATCTTGATTTCTGTGAGCATTGTGTCTTTGGAAAGCACAAGAGAGTGATATTTCTCAAAGTTGGGGCAGCTAAGGAGCAAAAATTGGAGCTTGTACACTTAGATGTGTGGGGATCATCTCAGGTAGCTTCTCATGGATAATCCCAATATTATGTTACTTTCATTTATGATGTTACAAGAAAGGTATGGGTTTATTGTATTAAATGTAAATATGATGTTTTTGATACTTTTAAAAGATGGAAATCCCTTGTTGAAAATGAATCAAATTCAAGGTTAAAGTAAAGTGCCTTAGATCTGACAATGATGGTGAATACTGTAGAAAGGATTTCAATGATTATTGTTTAGTGAATGGGATACGTAGAAAAAGAACGGTTCCAAGAACACCACAGGAGAATGGTGTTGAAGAGAGAATGAACATGATAATCATGGAATGTTCTATAATTATGAGGATACATTCTGGATTACCCTTACAGTTTTGGGTGGAAGCAGTTGATACAACTATTTATTTAATTAACCATGGGCCTTTAAGTTCACTAGATGGAGGAATACCAGAGGAAGCTTGGAATAGAAAAGAGGTAGATATTTATTTTCTTAAAGTTTTTGGTTCAAAATATTTTGTGCATGTTGATAAGGAAAATACGAAAATTTTGGATGCAAAATCCAAGAGATGCACTTTCATTGGTTATGGATCTAGTGATTTTGGATTCTTTTTTTTGGGATTTAGAGAATTCTAAAATTATTAGGAGTCGTGATGTTGAATAGAATGAAAAAAGAATGTACAACGATAAAATTTTGGTACCCAATGATGAACTGGTTGAGAATTTTGTGAATGAAAATGAACTCTCAGATTTAAAAGTAATACCGACAGGGTTACACAGTAACCGGTGTCGGTTGACCCCTAACCAACAATGGTCAGCAGAACCAATATCGGTTATAGAAGAGAAGAACCTACATCGGTTAGAAGAATCGACGTCAGTTACATGTGACCAGCATTGGTCACTGACAGATTTGGATACAAATGTCCAAGAGGTCCAGAATGAGCCTCCAGTACCCCAAACTCCTGTGAGAAGGTCACAAAGGGTAAGTAAACCTCCAAAAAGATTTACACCTTCTCTATTTTATTTATTATTGAATGATAATGGTGAATCAGAAAGTTTTGAAGAACCAATGCAAGATAAGACCCACATATAGTGGGAGCATGACATGGATGAGGAGATGGACTCCTTAGAATAGAACCAAACTTGGGATTTGGTTAAGTTGCCAGCAAGTAAGAGGACATTGCATAACAAGTGGGTTTACAGGATCAAGGAAGAAGAGGGTGGATAGAAAAGGTACAAGGAAAGGCTTGTAGTAAAGGGATTTACACATAAATTAGGTATTGACTTTGGTGAAATATTTTCTCCTATTGTAAAGATGACTTCTATTTGTATTTTATTGATTTTAGTTGCAGTAAAGGATTTTATTTTAAAGCAACTAGATGTGAAAATGGATTTCCTTCATGGTGATTTGGATGAAGAGATTTATATGCAACAACCGCTTGGGTATGAAGTCAAGGGTAAGGAGAAATTAGTGTGCATGTTGAAAAAGAGCCTATATGGGCTCAAGCAAGCTCCAAGGAAATGGTACATGAGGTTTGATAGTTTTATGCATGAGCATGGTTACTTGAGATGTGAATTTGACCATTGTGTTTATTTCAAGAAGCTTGAAAATGGGAGCTATATTATTTTTTTACTGTATGTGGATGATATGCTTATTGTAGGATCTAGTATGCAAGACATTGGTGAGCTTAAGGGAAAGGTAGCTCACACATTTTCTATGAAGGATTTAGGAGCTGCAAAAAGAATCCTTGGCATGAAAATACATAGAGACATGAAGAATAAGAAATTGTATTTGTCTCAGGAGGATTATATCTACATGGTGTTAGAAAGGTCTAAAATGTAGAATGTAAAACCTATTAGTACACCTATGGTTGGAAAATTCAAATTGAGTAAAGATCAGTGTCCATCATCACATGAGGAGGTCAAACACATGACATGAGTGTCATATGCTTTAGCAGTTAGGAGTCTCATGTATGCTATGGTTTGTACCAGACCAGACATTGCACAGGAAATGGGAGTTGTGAGTAGATATATGGCTAATCCAGGTAAAGAGCATTGGAAAGCAGTCCAATGGATACTTAGGTATTTGAAAGGGACATCTAGCATGTAGTTATGTTATGGAGGTTCGTATAGTTCATTATGCGGTTATGCTGATTAGAATATGGATGGAGATATGGATGGTAGGAGGATCACTACTGGATATATTTTCACATAGGTAGGTGATAGTTACGAAAGATTACATAAGGTTGTGGCTTTGTCTACTACAGAAGATATGTTACAGCTAAGGCTAGTGAGATGATATGGATGAGTAGGTTCTTGGAACAGTTGGGAAAGGAGAAAGATGATTGTAAATTGTTCAGTGACAGTCAGAGTGTAATTCATTTGGAAAAGAACTCAGCGTTTCATTTGAGAATGAAACACATTCAGTTGAGGTATCACTTCATATGGCAGGTATTAGAGGATGGGTAGTTGAATATGGAAAATATTCATATGAGTGAGAACCCTGCGGATATGCTAAAAAAGTCATTAGAAAAGGAGAAGTTGGAGCTACACTCCACTTCTATTGGTCTTTGAATTTGTGACTTGAAGAGGAAGAAAAAAATCTAAGGATCCAAGAATGATGTTGTACAGGTATGGTGCAGTAATTAATCTCCAAGTGGGATATTTTTGAGTTATGGAGCTCAATTACTTCAGATTAACATGCAATGTGAAACTTTCTGGAAAACAAAGTAACCGAAATCGGTTATGGTGGGACCGAAATCAGTTACCTATGACCGACATCAGTCAAGCAAGGAGGAACCAGCATCGGTTAGGGCTAACCGACATCGGTTACTTGTGTGGGCATGTTTTAATTAAATATCAGGAATTAGATATATTTTTAGCATTAACACAGATCCATTAATTATAATTGCATGGCTAAGTGACCTAAGTTTGTATACACCTATATAAGCATGAAAGCTAGGGTTTATAAGTAAGAAGAACTTGTAAAAGTTGATGATTATTGTGAGAATAATTGTGTGAGAGAGACTTATTGGAGAAGAATAAAAATCTTGAGGGAATGAAAGTACTGTACATGTGAGATGTTTGGAGTATTGTAAATATTCAATTATATATCTTGTCAAAGCTTTGGATAATAGATTGACTTGTTTCTTGGTGGATGTATCCCAAACTGGGTGAACCATGTTAAAATTGGTGTTGATTTATATCTGTTGTTCTATATATTTCTTCTAGCAGAATATCCACTTTTATTTACATGTATGCTTAGCTACGATATATTATCTGTACAACCGATGTGTTAACCCCAACATTAAAGTGAGGTAAAAATGTCAATTCTGCCAATGTTTTTGATTCTATTATCATGACACATAAAGAAGAGGAAAAAATAATTTCCATGAAGAGGAGTATATTCACTAATATTATAGACTCTAATACTTAAGTACTATTAGTGTAAAATCACAGCACCCCCGAATGGCCAAAGATGCGAAGTGGTTAAAATGGGGCATTCAGTGTGATTGTATAACATTGGATCATCTCTCAAGCTGTGGGACTTACAAACCTGAGATGATCCTCCAGAGAAAGCTAGTTTTTGTTCCTAAACTACCTACCATGAGCTACTCTAATGCAAGCAAAAACTAAACTATCCTAATCTAACCATTCCAAGGAACCAAAGAGAAAGAGAGGGTGAAAGAAAATCCTACACTAAATCGGTGATACACCATTAGAATGTATGTGAATGAAATGTTATGTTGAGGGAGGATGCTACAGGGGAGTAATAGTAAAATGGGAAGGTCAAATAGATTTGTAAGACACGATTAACCCAGACCCTCAATCCATTTTTCTTCAAACAATTCATGAAACTTTATGCTTTCACTCCTATATACACGTTTTTGACATACTATTTTTATTTCAGAACATGGATTTGAACGGGTGTTCCATGAAGTAGATAACAAAACAATGCAAAGGAATGATGTACACACCATGGCAAAATCTATCATTACTTGATTGCTCCATATGGGTGCACTTACCATTGTATGTTATTTTTTTCGAGGCTATACCCTATGTCTTTCCAAGTTTATCACTATTTTTTTTCTTACGGTCGCAACGACATTAATTGTCTTGTGAAACAAATTGTGAGTAGAGTGTCCCATATTTGAAACCCCGATTTTTATGGTCCATCTTGTTTGCACACTTGCTTACTATAGTGTTCCTTTCTATTGCATGAATAAGCTATGTTTACTAGGTAACACATGTTACTATCCTACTTTCAACTACCATGTGACTTAGTTTCTATCATGACATCATCCCCTGAAGACCCCCTGTAGGTATCAATCACTACCTAACACAACATACGGTACCCTCTCAAATTTGGTCAACACACTGGCTACAATCTGTTGCATGCACCCCAAACGTATTGGAGAAGCATACAGTTGGGTGAAAAAATCACCCATAGGATCAGCTTAGAACTATAGTAGAATATCAGGCATAGTATTAATGGCCTAAAACATGTTTTCCCAAAGTCACCCACCAATGACCTACAAAAAATGATATTTTCACTTGGGTCCTCAGCACAGAAAAAACACCAGTGCCCCACATCAGAAAGCAAAACCTAGGTCTCCTATGTCCCGGGGGAAGTTACAATCATTTTCTCTGTCACAACATATGGTCTAAAAAAAATTTCATGGGTTACATACATAGTAACTTCAGTTAAATGATTACATATTTATACTCCCTTCAATCGTGTAAAATCAAAACTAAATCTGGACGCATCATCTGACTCCTGGTGCGTTCACTCTTGGAATAGAGCCCATGTGACACGTGATGAGTAAAACTACACCTCTCTCCCTAATTTCTTTTGTCTTCTGGCATGAGTATCTCCCAAAAAACGGGCATACTTTGGCATGTGATATCTGACCCAAGAAAAATTGAGGCTTTACGCATGTGTAGATACTAACCCAAAAAACTCATTACCTTTGGAGTGAGCATTGCCCATACAACAATTTGAGACTTGGCGTGATATCACCCAAAAAAAAATCATTTTTGGAGTGAGGTTTCACCAAAAAAAAAACTCTTGGCATGATATCGCCAAAAAAACTGCTCGTCTTCACATTTTCATTTCAGGACTGTGCCTTTGAAATCCTTTACACTGTTTACATCAGGTGTACACTTTCCGCTATTAGCCTACCTCTTCTACAGACTTTTACATACTTTTTCATAATTTGCTCCAATTTTTTTTCCATATACTGGGACTTTGTAGCAAGTCCTTCACTTATTCTGATTCTTCTGCCTAGGTTCATCGCTTAAGACACAACGATAAAAATCCTAAAACAAAAAATACAAGCACAAATTAGGTATAAATAACGTATATGCTTCAGCCATTTAGGGTCACATTCTCTTTTTGACCTAGTCTTCACACATTGGCTAACTGGAGGGTTGGCGCAAGTTTCAGCCTCCACACTTGGGTTCCCACTTTGGAATAGTCATTGAGCCGACGCTTGGCACCTTCTTCCTAGTCGACAGACATGTTATTCAACGGCACGTGTACACTCTATGGGGATCACAATGTGTACAAAAATGGCGCTTGTTTGGGTCTACCCTTTGATGTTAATCGAGTATTCACTCAACAACATAAAGTGGGGGAACACATGTAGACTTCAAAACCATGTCTATACTTGGGTACATTTATAGGTCCTAAAAGCATCCTAGCATTTACATGATTCTTAAGAAAGAAAACCGAAGATGGTTGAAAACTATCACCGTTTACCTCTTTTCTTCTGTCTCTTGTTTCTATTTGGTCTTACACTGCTCCTACAACCCTGATCATAACTTGTATTTTTTTTTTATCTTTCATGGCTTCAGATTGTTAGTGCCCAACTTGGACAGTAGCACACATGCACTCCTGGTTACCCTTGATTCATTTCATACCTAAATCTCTCTTTTTGCAGGTATCGTTTTATCTTTCGCAGGCCCCACCACTTCCATTGTAGAGTCTCACTTGCAACCTGATTGCAGGACCTTTCAAATGTCAATTATCTGAAATTCAAACACTGTGCGGAATCATGGCTAAATACAATAGTTATTTTTGGGGGGGAAATATCAAGGACCAAGCAACTAAACTTTACTATCATCAACCTAAGCATTTGAATCAAAAAATTGAAGCACCAAAGCGACTCCAAAGAGCTATGTCATCTAGTCATCCATAGAAAGGGAAGTAAGATGATATAGCATACTGTCTGAGAATATTTATTTCTACATTAAGGGGAAGAACAAGGAATAATATTCTATTCCATTTACAATCATTCTATTACATTTCTACAGGTTCTAACTACAATTTGACTATTCAAGATGATCAACCATTTCAGAAGGGCATGCAGTTTCAGGACATTAATTTCTACACACACTCACTCAGAACTACATTGTGATCATTAAGATGTAGTACAATGCTCGGTATGTATTAGTTAACTCTAGAAGTACTCAAAATTCCATCAATCATAAGTTGTATTTAGACTTTTTGTATTTGATGTTGTTCTATTGGACCATGTGTAGGTGAACTTCTCGGTTATAAATTTAGGTTACAAGTTACCTTTGGTAATGAAAGTGGGAGAATACCAAGAAATCTATATGGGAACAATGATGAGACCCTTACAATACAACAAAAACCATATCTTGTAGCATTTTCACATTTCACATGGTGCCCATATCTAGTCACCATCATCCATGCAAACCCTGTCCTACTACGAGATTACTACTTTCTGACATCATATCCTGAGACTCTAAAATTCACAGGGAGCATTTGTTCATAGACATTGTTTGCATTCTGAGGGGAGACACTTTACCCTGTCTAGATCACTTCTAGGATTGTGTTGTATATTAGCTAAGTCTTCTTGTGCTCTCTTCAAATGTGTCTTATGTTTCATAATGATACATGCTATGTTTTCTTGTAAACATGATTGTACTTAGTAGCATTTATACATCATTATGAACAATAATATAACAACAAACCTTTCCTCCAAATTTCTCTTGCAAACCTTAATTTTATGATTGCTGAAGTTTTAAACTTGTAGAATATTCAAATAATTATATTGCAGATGCTCTTGAATTGATCTCCAAAATGTAAAAATGGCAATGCTACAAGCACAATTTGGACATAGGGAATGCAAAAGTTGAATAGAAATTTTGGCAGATAGTTTAACTGCAATTGCAAAAAGCTTATAGGGATCATTTTGGAAAGGATATGCCCTATTTGTATATTCGAGGGAGAAGCCATGAAAAGTGGATCAAAGTTTGAATGAGTTACAAGATCATGAATGCATCTCGTAAAATAACAAATGAATTTGGTCTATGTAATTACATATTTAAAGGGGCAATGAATATTTGGTTGGTAATAAGATTCCATCTGAGAAAGTGGTTGTACGTGTAATTTTATTGCCCCCACCTTTGTAGGATTCTAGAAGTGGAATGGAGTGAAGTGGTCTAATATAGTAAAGTGGATTTTAAGTGGAGGATGACAAGGAAAATAGATTTAATTCTATATAAATAATTAATTTAATTAGTTATGAGGTGTGAGAGGATAAATTAACTATTTAGTTAAATAAATATTTAATTAAATTATCTAAAGGGTGTGGGAATTAATTTAATTAATTCTAGAAGTATAGTAGAATTAATTTAATTAATTCTAAAGGGTATGATATAACTAATACCAAGAATAGGCTAGAAATAGGTATGTATTTTTAGGGTGTCTACATTTGCCCCTCTTTAAAGTGTTATTACAAAGTAATGTCATTTTAAATATAGTATACACATGTAGATTGGTGGGTGGAAGATAGGGAATTTGATGAAGAAATTAGATGCCCCAATAAGTGTGGATGTGATGGAACATTGAGATGCCCCAGTCGAGTGTAGATGTGTCCCCTTAATGGAACATGAGATAGCGAGTGTAGATGCTAATGGAATGTCCCCTTAAGCAGATGAGTGACACAACAAAGTTGTGGACAACCACTTGATAGGAAGATGGGAAAGGAAAAGGGAGGTAAAAGAAGAGGGAAGTAATTTTTCTCATAACATGAGATTTCATTTAGAGAGTGAAAGTTAGAGCAACCTTATTTTGTTATTACACAATAGAGTTGTCACTATGATTATGAAAGAATCATGATGTTTAACTTGTTATGTGTGTAAAATAAAGACACACAACAAACAAAAGTGAAAAAGGAAAACAAACCCAATATACACATTAGATGTAGGCACCATGGTTATAAATGAACCAAGATGTTAACATATTACTTGTAATTGGTCCAAAGTAAAACCAGAGACAGCAAACCCAATATGCATTGTAAAAGTATGCATAATGGCTATAAAAGAGTAGGGAAAATAAAGAAATACGTACAATTGGTCCAAAATGATAACAACAATGCAACACAAATTTTGAAATAAAGACAATTGACTTTTCCCTTAATGTGTTCCATAAGATAAGTAAGCAGGTTTGAATACCTCTAAGCAACAATAAATGCAAAGGGATTGAATCTGACCAAGGAGAAAAGTAATCTTAGATACTCCTCATGATATGCTTATCGGATCCCATTAAAGTGTAATTTGAGATGGAAAGGGATCATTTCCCCAAATCACGAGAACTAAAAATGCATTGGAGAGAATGAGATCTGAAATTTCCCCAAGGATACGTGAAAGAAACAATTGATTTGACTTGCCCCGAGATATGATTCTGACATGCAAGGGAAAAGAGTAGTTGGAATGATTGTGTTGATTTTTTTGGTTTTTGGATGTATTTAAAAAATAAAAATTGGAAGTTGTGAACTTCACATGTGTGTGTTTGAATATTTTATATTTTATTGATTCAATTTTAATATGGCATATGTTAATTTACACTATGATTAAAAGCATACACAAAAGAAATTGTAAAATAATGACAAGGTTGCAAAACAAACCCTTATGCATACAGTAATATAGATGCATCAAGATTATAAACAAGCCAATATGCTAACAAGACTACTTGCACAAGATTAATATCTAACAACAACAATGTAACACAACTAATAATAACAATATGTGACTATTCTCCTAAAGTGTTCCACCATGAAGAATAGATAAATATGAATGCCCCTGAGAGATATCTTAGAAACACAAGGGTATTGGATCAGGCTGAAGAGCAAAGTAATCTTAGATACTCCTCATACTACTCCCTTCAGATCTCATTGAAGTTTGATTTGTATTGGATTAAATCAGTTTTCAATGGAAAGACATTAAGATGCAAGGAAAACATCAAAACCAAGTGTGCCCCGAGAGAAGTGATATTATGAAGGGTTAATTGATTGTTTTTCCTCCGAGCATGGATATATGTCACGGGAAATAAAATATATTAAGATGATCTAGAAAAATCAGTAGGAGTATCGTCAAATAGCGATATTCTTGAATTGTGTTATGCAGTTGCTGAGATTTTTTCAATCAGTTTCTGAATGTTTTGCTTTTTGATCTATATAATTTTTTTATTTTTCCAAGTTTAATATTGTTTTTAGGATTTTGTTGAACATATTTGAATTTTTTTGGATTTTACATGTCAACAAAAAAGGAAAGGTGTTCTTGATCAATATTAAGCATGACACAAATGGACAAAATCGATGAATACCATATGATGGACTAAAAATGGAAGTGGGTGAAAAGGACCAGCATAGAAAGAGACTCACATCCTAACTAGGAGGAACACGCAACATAAGATGATGTAGGATGAAACATGAAGTAGAATAGGGGGAAAGGATGACACAGAAAGTTGTACTAATATGCCCCCAACACTAAGGATACTCTTAGAGGATCAAGAATAAAACTTCTTCAGATGAACCATATTTATGGGATCTTTAAACTCTTTTGCATCTTTATCAGACAGTCTATATGCCCTGGATCCAAACTTGGTAGTAATAATGTAAGTTCTTAACCAATTAGGTTCGAACTTGCCTTGTTTTCCTTATTCTTTAGTAGTATTATTTTGATTCTCTTTAAGAATAAGGTCACCGACCTCAAACTATCATGGTTTAATTATCTTGTTGTAGCTTGATTGGAGTCAATCTTGATATACCTTTAAGTGATCCAAGGCATGAATGTGCCTCTCATCTAGGAGTTCTAGCTTTACAAGATGAGCTCGGAGGTAATATTATTCATGCACCAAGTGTTAGAGTGACACACGGAAGGAAGGAAGCTCAAATTCTATGAGTAATACAACTTTAGGGCTGTATATTAGGGAAAAGGGCATGGATCTGGTTGGATTATGAAATGAGGTTTGATGAGTCCAGAGGGCGGGATATAGTTGTGTGTGTCGATTATGACTATTCTTGTCAATGGTTTTTTCCAATATTGATTTTATTATTTTATTGGAAGATTTTAATTGGTCATTGCACTGTGGATAGTAAGGAGTTTCCCATTTGAGCTGGATATGGAATTTTTTAGTCATCACTTTGAAATTTTTGTTCTTGAAGGATGTACTATTATCTGTAATAAGATATGTAGGGATGCCAAAGAGGAAAATGTTGTGGTTAAGGATGAACTTGGAAATATTTGAACTAGTAACGTAGGTGAGGAGCATGGCTCCACCCACTTGGTTAAATATTCTATGGCAGTAATGATAAAGGTGTAGCCGTTAGAGGATGTGGGTTTTATCTTTCCTACTAAGTCAAGCCCCCGTCTGGAAAAAGGCCATGGTAAAGTGATAGGTTGGAGGGATTTTGAGGGTGCATGAATTGGATTACCATACAGCTGACATGCCTAGAACTATTTGACAAAGTTACATGCATCATAATCCATAGTAGGCCAATAATAGCCTATGCATAAGATATTTTTAGCCAAGACCATTCCACTTATATGTGTACCACAAATACCTGAATGCACTTTGACTAGTGTTTGATTCACTTCTTCTTGATTAAGACATCTTAAGAGAGTACCATCATAGCCTCTTCTTTAAAGGGTGTCAATGAGGATGGTGTGGCATGAAGCACATTATGCTAAGGCTCTTTTATGGGATGAGTTCATGTTTGAGGGATAGGTTTAGTCGTAGATAAATGTATAGATGTATTGAGACCAAGGGATTTTAGGACCAACAATTTCACACACCATGGTGGAATCCTATAGATCGTATGTGGGCATCAAAATATGTTCGATGGGAAATTCATTGTGAGTTTGATTTGTATCAAATCTAAGAAGAGAAGCGATAATATATGTTGGTTTATTTTATGTAAGAGGAACATGTTCAAATGTTATAAGCTGAAAGTATCCTTTAAGGTTGTTGACCATAGCATTTAAATGGAACAAGATTATCATCCTTTACTTTATATTATCCATTTACCTACTTTATGATCAGAAGGGAATATCTAAAAATTGTCATCTCTTGTAGCTGCCAAGATATAACAAAGCCTAAACCCGATATTAGAGCTTCATACTCTGCGATGTTGATAGTGCATGGGAAACCGATGTGATATGAATTAGGTATAGCATCACCATCTAGTGTGCACAACATAATGCCAAATCCATATCCATGCATACTACAAGAACCATTAAAAATCAAATTCAATGAGGGGATGAGTCTATATATAACAAATATTCATTAAGGAACTCAAAATGTGACAGTTAATAGCCCAACAGTGGCATTGCATCTAGTTGATTTGTCAGAGCTTTCCCTTTGATTGCCTTTTGATTGAAAAATTCTATGTCAAACTCACTTAGGAGGAAACCCCAGCCACACATTTGATTGCTTAAGACGGGTCAGGAAAGTAAATGTTTTAATGGATCTACTTAGTCAATAAGGTTGGTTATGTGATTTAGTAGGTAATTTCCCAACTTATGAAAAGTGAGCATGAATTAAAAACATATATTCTCTACCCGAGAATATTTGAGTTCATGGTCAATCAATATTTTTCTAAGATAGTAAACAACTTGCTATTGTCCTTTATCATTGTGTTGAGAAAGAAACACCCCTATAACATATTATGTATCTAACGTACATAATAATATGATCTTATGACATTAACATTGGTGGAGTTGATAGATATTATTTGAATTTAGTAAAATAGTCTTGAAATTCTTGTGTCCATTTGAACTAGACATACTTCTTGAGAAGCTAGTTAAAATGGCAGCACTTGTCTATAAGATGAGATATAAAGTGCATGATAGACTGAAATTTTCCTTGAATAAATTGTATCCGATGAATTTTTTGAGGTGGATGCATATCCATACTTACTTTTACCTTAGTAGGATTAATTTCAATTTCTCTCCCTGAGACTATAAACCCTAGGAGCTTATCTGAAGTAACACCGAAGACACACTTTTTTGGATTAAAGCGAACCTTGTATTCCCTTATTTGTTCAAAAATACACTACAAAATAGTGGGATGATCTACCTTGGTATTGGATTTAGCAAGGATGTCATAAAAATAATCCTCCATAATGTCATGAAGTAGATAATGAAAAATAACAATCATTAGACATTGGTATGTTACCCCTATGTTCTTAAGGCCAAAAGGCATGACATTATAACAAAATGTACCCTAGGGTGTTGTAAATTTTTTCTTGTATTGATCCTCCTCATCTATCTGAATTAGATTATATCCTAAAAAACTATCCACTAAGAATAACATCTCATGTCCTGCTGTAGAGTTGACAACCATGTCAATGTTGGGTAGAGGAAAATTGTCCTTAGGAAAGGTTTTGTTGATATCTCAAGTGTCAGTGTAAATATGGATGTCTAATGTTTTCTTTACAATAGGCACCATGTTATATATCCACTCAGAGTAATCTATAGATCTAATAAAACCAACCTCAAGTAATTTTTCGAGTTCTACCTTGACTAGTAAGGCAACCTTAGGATGTATTTTTCTCAATTTCTATTTTACAAGATTCACATCTGAGTGAACCAAAAGGGTGTGTACGAAGAGAGAAGGATCTAACCATGGAATAACATTATAAGACCATGCAAAAACATCTTCAAATTATATGAGAAGTTTTATGAATTCCTCAAAATTTGATTTTGATAAGCTCACACCAAGATGCAACAGTTTGGGAGTATCAATTATTCCAATGTTGATTGTAACGGTCTCCTCTACTAACATTTTTAATGTGCCATTTTCTTGAAACTATGTTATAGGTTTGTGTAGATAATTTCTTTAATCTAGAATTGAGTCTCCTCTCTCTAACACCTTAGAAATTTTTTCTCTAGGAGATACATCCTTTTCTTTTTTCTTTTTTTCTCTTTTTTATTTTTGTTTCTTGAATAGAGCCTTGGTGAGGTTTTCACTATAAGAGATTTTGTTTTTTTTTTCTTATATTTTTTCTTGATTTTTGACGGATTAGATCACTCCAATTCCTCTCCAAAGTAAGATGAGACATAAAGGTCTATATTGAACCCCTTCTTGTGATCTGATGAAGGAATAGGGTCCTGATTCCTAAGGAACTCCTTGACGGCTTCATTATTCTAAAAGAGGTCCATAGTGATATGATTTTGTTGGTCCTGATGGATAAGGGATGGATAAATAACGTCAAGGGTATGAATGGATAGGTTTTCAAGGAAGATAGTGGTTTCAACTAGGTATTAAAAAATGCTATGTGTAGAATTGGTCTTAACTTTGAAGTCAGAGTCCTCTTCACTATTCATTATATCAAATATTACAGGAATATTTTCAAATGTTTCATAACATAAACCATGAAGATATATATTATATTCATTACACACTGGTTCGAGATGACCTATTTTTATGGACAAATTCCTTTTCCCTTCTAATTCATATTTCTCATCATCTTATGGGATTTTTTGTAGTCTGAATATTTATTCCAATTAACCATATAATAATTGTATAACCAAGATCCATCAAAGCCATGAATTTTTTTCCTCCAAATATCCATACCATTTCCATAAGGTATTTCCAAGAAGGTAGACAAGAGCTTCTCTTAGGTTGGGTGCATTAGGTCATCTATAACTATGTGGAGAAAACAAAAGTTTGCCAACATGAAATGCAATCTCTAGAGTATACTCACCAAGACCTTTATGAGAAAACTTAAGTTCAGGAAATGATTTGGATGTAGCTAGTTTTAAAATGGATACAAAGGATTAAGGTTGAAAAGTGTGCCAGGATCGATACAATTATCAGTAATGGGTATGACACGAGGTTCAAAATATTTGTCTGTAGAAGGACAATAATTTCAATGCATGTATTTTTCTTTTGGAAGATTATAGTATTCAAAGGGTTTTTCATCCATGAGTAAGGAAAACTATTTACCATCATGTGGGAAGTTGATACATTAATGAAATGTGGAGGGAAAAAAATGCACTATGTGTATCCAAGGCTGACATAGAAGGATGTTATATGAACTCTTTATGTAAAAAACATGACAAATGGTTTCAAACATCCGTGGGCCCACTTGTATAGAGAGGGTGTTAGTTCCAACAGATTTTCATTCATTGTTTTTATAACCATGAATAGTTATAATGTTATCTCCTAGAATCACTTTTGTATGGCCAAGACATCTTAACGTATTTATGGAAAAAATGTTAAAGAAATACTGTTATCAATAACAAGTCTCTTAACCTTATGGTGGGTGATATAGGATTTAATAAATAGAGATTTTTTTTTGAAGATTGGGGTTTAGTAGGTCTTAAGGAAAAAATAAAAATATAGGGCCGTTTGGTGAAAGATTGGAAAGTAATTACTAGAATTGTTGAGAATAATGTCCTTAGGAACACATGCTTCTTATAAAGCACAAGTAAGGATTCTCTATAGTGTGGGATATGACTTGAGTAACTCCATGAGAGAGATATGTGATAACATCGTCTCAAATTGTCTTAAAAGGTCATATGAATATGAAGTGGAAGATTTATTAATAGTTGCTGGTTTAGGATTGCTAGAAACTATAGGATCAATCGACACTTGAGGCATAAAGGAGGTTGATGGTTTCATCATGGCGAGCACCCAAACCTTATTTTTCCTTGTGGCTATTATATTGGTAGGATATTGAAAGTTAATGGTAACAATGAAAATGGACATTTCTTCAAGTAAGGATATGCTTGAATTAAATTCAACATTATTGGATGATTATCTTTTTCCAATAGCTTTCCCACTTGTGACATACTTAGGAAAAGGGTTTTAAAACACCTTTAAATTATTGTTAGTTGTCTTATTATATAAGGGTATTTTTATCGTTATGTTTCTGCTATCAATGGTATTTTGAATGTAGTGGTGAAGCCTTATGCAATGATATGTAGGGTGAGCGTCGATGAAATGAAAATCATAATACTAGTTTTCCTTGTACCAAGATGGTTCTGATTCCTCTTCGACCCAAGGATTTGTGATCGAATAAGTGACCATGTAGAAAATTATCAATTATCATAAAATACTTGAATTTTTTTCTCCTAATGGTGTAAAGTTTCTTTTCTTATTATCACAAGGAGGGAAAACTTCTCTACTAGGCACCATAAGGGATTGTTTAGATTCACATTTGCTAGTTTGGTTATTCTTCACATTTTGTACGTTGTGGTTATTAGTTACACCATCATTGATGAAATTGAAATTTTGATTTATGTATTTGGATTTATCTTGATGAGTGTTATTGTTATTGTTATTATTGGTGTGATTGTTATCCTTAGAATGAGGCTTGATTCAACCTTTTGTAATGAGGGATTTTTTAATTTAAGTTCCTTTCTTTATAACCTCCTAAAAAATGTTGAGGTAGTGCATGTGCACGTGAAAGGAAATTTTTTTGTTAAGGTTTAGTATAAATATACTAGTTAGTTATTTATCAGGGATCGAACATGGGAACCAACTTTCGATTCCTCTCTACCATTGTAAGAATTGTGCAAAGATTTCATTGGTTTGTTGTATTGCATTATAAATATCCATCATGGTTATTTCCAAGTCAAGGTTAAATGAGAAATGTTTGAAAAAATTATCTGAGAGGTCTATGAAAGTGTTGATTGATCCCTTTGTGAGATGTAGGAATCAATCTAAAGCTTTCCCTCCTAAAATATTAGGAAAGATACAAAGAGAAAGATATCATTGTATGCCACTTCTTGACATGCCATGAAGAACTCTTTGATATGCTCTTGTGGATAATGTTTTTCCTTGTATTTGTCAAACTCAGGTGTCTCAAAGGATCATTAGAAGGGTATGTGTAGGATGCACTTATCAAAAGGTTAAGGAAACAATCCATAAAAATTTAATTGTTTACATTGTTATTGCATGCCCAAGATTGTATCCTTCATCATTTTCCATTCTCAAGAAAATGGTGAGTTAGTTTGGGGTTTGTTGGGAATATTGTCAATGTGTGGATTGGTTGTCTCCTTTTCTATTTCAATATTTGTTTTTGATTCATTGTCACTTTTTATATTTGTTTCATTGTTGTTTGTGTTATTAGTTAATATTGAATCCATAAATGCTAATTGCTTGTCATCTCATTGATATGATCTAATAAATCTTGATGAGGCTTGAATACAAAAGCATTCAAATTTCCTTTGTCATCATTTTCATTCTTATTTGATTAATTATTATTGTTATTATTGGGTTTGGGTTGACCTCGTAGTTTTTTCAAAGTATCATCATAAAAATTTGAGGGATTTTTTTCTCCTATTTCTAGGAAACGGAGAAGGGTATATTTCTTAGGGTCTAGTGCTTAAAATTTAACAATTTTTATGTTAAATTAAAAGACTTAGAAAAGTGATTAAAGAAATAAGATTGTGATGGTGCTTGACCATGATAAAGTGAATATCAAGATGTCAAGACTTAGATTGAGAATTAATGCACTCAAGTGAGGACATGGGTATCCACAAATCAAGGATTTGAACATTGAATGTAAATTTATAAGATGGGGAAATAAAATGTGTATGATAAGATTATGAAACACAAACCTCATAACACAAAATAGATGATGATAACGTTATGTAAGGAGTTCCTATTAAATTAATTTGGATTAGTCAAGGAGGGGATTCTTATAAAAAAATTCTCTCCCTAAATGATGAAAGGTTACTCGAGCGAGTGAGGTATACTATTGCTAGTTGTTGAATTTACTTTACCCCTCTTGATATGATAAGCTAGATTTTAATACGCTTAAAGGACCAAACTAGGGCTGCCACTATGGATAACATTGAATCTAATCCTCACAATGGTGTACTATTCAAGTAGATGGGGATCCCATTTTTTTAGCCAACTCACTCAAGGTGCCAACTACTTTAGGGTTATGTAGACAAAAAATTATGCACTTTACACATAATTTAACATGGTCTTATACTACTATTTAGAAGGTTCTCAAGTGGATAAATTATTAATTAATCCCACCTTTTGGCCACCTTTATTTTATATTTTATTTTTTCATTCCCGCATATTTTATTGCACTTATCCACCCATTCCGTAACTGCCCCTTCATTCTTGCCCAAAATCAGGGCACCCTATCCTATATTGGAGCACACTGGTCCAGCTTTGGGCACTCCAGTCTATGCACATCCTTTGCCGCTTCTTTTTTGGGAATTTTTAGTCATTTGTTGTCTTTATATTTTTCCCAGTCGGCCTTGTTAGGATTAATTTAAAAATTAAGCTTGAGAGCCCTATAAATATAAAGCTATAAGATCATAATAAGGTTCCTAGGTCATAACACTACTATCACTCCATCTAGAGTTACATCCATTGCATCGCTTACATCCACATAGTGCCATGCATCAAGGTTAGGAGATTTGCATCACACACACTGCATAGGGGTAGAGATTCTATTTTATTCCATGCATACATGCTATTTACATTTTCTATAGTTACTATTTCTCTCTACTTCACAAAGTGCGATTGGCACGAGAGCACCTAGGGCATGACATGCACACACACACACACACCAGAACTAAATCTAAGTCTAAAATGTAGTGCAACACTTAGTGATAAGACCACAAGTTTGGTGGCTAAGGTCAGCCCAACCCATTCATTTACATCTTTTTATTTTTGTAGGGTTTGATACTTCCTTTTGCATTGCAGGTCATTTCCCAGCTCATCTGGAAGATCTAGCATAAAAAACATGAAGCACTGAAAGACAACTTGTGACCATACCATAAGTAGTTTTTGAGAATTTACAGTGCTCAGAGTGCTTAAATTGCAGACAAGGGAACCATGGGGTGTCCCAGTACACTTCTAGGCTCCCCAGTCATCTTAGATCCTCCAGATATATCCTTTGCAGGGTCTTTAAGTGTTTGTCTGCACTTCTTGATTTAATTTCTAGATCTGTGACAACCTACGACAATCACTACCAATCAGATAAGATATTTCTCTTCCTTCCCTTGCAAATTCATGGTTTTATTTGACTTAGAATAATTAATTACACTTTATCTTTATTGTTTCAGTCTTGTATTAAAATGTTTTAATCCTCTTAATTAGATTAAAATTAATACCCTAGTTTCCCCTTTTAGGTCAACTAGATCCTTATTTTTTAAAATCATTTTTGTGAAGCCAAAATGAACTTCTAGCACCTTCTAGGGATTTCAATTTCTTGCCATTATGATTTTTTACTTTCCTCTTTAATTTTTATATGCCATTTCTTCGCTATCATTCCTACCCTCCTCCCTCATGTAATTACTGGTACATTTAATGAACCATGAACATATCTATTCATGAGTATTTACAAAAATACCCAGATTATTTCCTTTTCCTCCAAAAATACTTAGCTAACCATTATGTCTCTCAGCACATATCACCATAATATGGTTATCATAAATTTGTTTCGGCTTTATCCCTAAATGAATATCAAATCACTTTCACATCTGATGATCTGCCACCACTAGAGTTCTTAGCCCATGAACCTCCCCTATATATCTAGGTTTTTGTTAAAAAAGTAGGTGTTAAGCGTGCCTTAGTGGACAATGGATCTGGCCTCAACATTTATAATATCAATTTTATCGATCATATTGGCATGTCCCCAGCATCCCTTTCTCCTTTCACCATTTCTATTCATGTTTTTGATAACATCCCAAAATGTGTTTTAGGTATTGTCTAGTTATCCATTACCATTGGTCCATGTATGATTACCATCCCATGTCATGTCATGCCCAATGACCTTAACTATAACATCCTCCTTGGTAGGCCTTGGATCCATGCAATGCATGCAGTTCACTCTACGCTCCATGCCTGACTCAAGTTTTGTTACTAGGGAACTATTTATGATGTACCCGTTGACCCTTCCCATTTTGAATATTGTAATTCTATTGAACACCCTTTGGACTTCCATACTTCCCCAAAAATTAACCCGCTCTCTCCAAATACAGTTTAGGATACGACTACCTTCGTCGCTTTGGTTTATCTCACTACCAAGACCAAAAAGTCACCAAACTTTTGGACCTCCCCACATGTCCACATAAATTTGGGCTTAGATATCATCCTTCTCCCCCATTGCCTTTAAAAGTACAAACCATGTGTCATGTTACATCTCTTAGATACCAGCCTTCACCTTCCATTTTATAGTGACATACACTTTAAGCTAAATCGTCACCCATTTTCACTCCTTCATCTCATAGTGATATATGCTTAAGGATAAATCATCACTCATCCATTCAAAAAGTCACGGTATATGATTAGGCTATAGGTTCCACACATATATTTCCATAAGTCTCCTCACCATCCCCTCATTCTATAGTGATATACAATTAGGGATAAATCATCACTCACACATTCCACAAGTTGTGGTATACGCTTAGGATATAGGGTCCACACATATCTTTCCATATATCTCATTCCCATTCACTCATTCTATAGTGATATAAGCTTAGGGATGAATCATCACTCCTCTGTTCAACATTGTTGTGATATATGCTTTGGCTATAGGTTTCATGCACATCTTCTTCCCATGTCACATTTCATCACCAGTACACATGCACATTTATTATAGCGTGCTAGACACAACCTACACTACTCAACCATTTCCTGATGATGCACTCTCATTTCTAGTTCATTCTTAGCTTCTGAAGGGGAAAATAACATGAACCTCACTACATGCACTTCTATCCATTTGAGGGCCATGTTGCTCCTATCATTCCATCTTGCATTCCATTCCATCAATCTACAACATACTGCATTATCTTGGTGGAAATTAATTTTGCATACTAGTGTTTTTCATGCTCACTTTATTACACAGGCTATCTTTCTTTCTTATATGTCATTATCATATACATATGTGTGTTTATGCTTTTGTTTAGTGTGATCATAGATACAGGACCCTACACGTGACATGGATGCTCGCCTTCTACCCTTCCTATACTGGTCGATGGGGGCATCCACTTTCATCTTTTCTAGGTGCTATTGTTTCATTTTATACTTAGCATCTTATACTACTTTCTCATACACCCTTTGATATATTGGTTATCATTCTAACATGCTAATGGGTGCTCTATGTGCTAGACACTTGTTTTGCAAGATTACATGTCTCCATGACTACTTGTTTGTTTATACTTGTCTAATTTGTTTTCCATTGTATGTGGGCCTTTCCCTTTGCTATTGTGCACACTTATCTACTATTTATGGCTATGATGGTGTTACGTGTCTTATGACATCATGAGTGATGTACCATGTTTGAAACCAACTTTTTACAGTTTGCTTGTTTTATTACATGTTTACACTACTTTTTTTGGTAGTTACTACATTGTCTGTGTATTTTACACTTGTATTATTGCATGCATGTGTTTTTGGATTAACATGTGTATTGGCTAGCCATCCCCTTTTGTGTGCACCTTGGTATCTACCAAGTGTTTCCCTTTCCCCCTGTAGGGAAGAGTTCTATAGGTCAGAGTGTGGTTGGGTCCTCTTTTGGGGCCACATTCTCCTTTTTACGACATCACATGCACCCCCAAATAAGGGGGAAATAATTAAGTGTTTTCTACTAACACACCATATTTACACTAGTTCACACACAATGAGTGAGTTCATACCAGTCTACGAAATCCATACACAATGGCCATAACAAGACATGATGTCCTTTAACAATTTTCTTGAAGCAGTTACAAGCTTTGGGGTTACAGTGGGTGTGCCTCTCTACAATTATACATCCACTGGCATTGGATCACTCAAAAAACTAGGATAGTATAGATATATCTTCACATATTTTAGTAGAAGCACTTAAAATTAGAGGAAACAACACATTTCCTCCCTATACTTCTTCAACTAGGGTGGCATGAGATCACCCAAAAAACTCACGATAGTACATGATATCCTTTTACACCCTTTTTTTCTCAACATGGATCAGGTACACATGTTCCATTTACACTTTTATTCTAGCATATTTCACATTTTCATACTTTACACATGTGTATTTTACACAAATTTTTTACATACATGTACATATTTGACTACTTGATCATTTTCTCCTTTGCCGGTCTGATGTATGAGAAAAAAATAGTCAAACTAGGGGAAAACAACAACAACAATGACAACACACTGCTACAGGAATTTTTCTTTACTAACCATGTAGGTACACTACACATAGCAACAACTACACACACGTTCTACCATAGATTCACTCTCATCACATTTTATGTGCATTTTTCATCTTTAGAATCCACACTCCACATTTTTATTTTTTTGTCATTCCATGCTTGAGTCTAGTCCATTGAAAAGTCTTCTTCTACACTCTACATGGATATCAGGTACACATCTCTATCTATTTTATGTTACTGATATTTCTGCTCACCAACATAAAGTGGGGGAAAAATGTAGTCATAAAATTATGCACTTTACACATAATTTAGCTTGGTCTTATACTACTATTGAGAAGGTTCTCAAGTGGATAAAGTATTAATTAATGTCACCTTTTGGTCAACTTTATTTTATATTTTATTTCATCATTCCCTCATATTTTATTCCACTTATCCACTCATTTTGTAACTCACTCATCATTCTATCCCAAAATTAGGGTTCCCCAACCTATACTAAGGCACCTCGGGTTCCCCGGTCCCACTTTAGACACCCTGGTCTATGCACATCCTTTTCCGCTTCTTTTTTGGGCCTTTCTAGCCATTTTCTGTCTTTATCTTTTTCCTAATCAGCCTTTTCAGGATTAATTATGAAATTAAGCTTGAGATCCCTATAAAAATAAACCTATAAGATCATAATAATGGTCCTAGGTCATAACACTACTATCACTCCATCTAGAGTTGCATCCATTAAATCACTTACATCCACATAACGCCATGCATTAAGGCTAGGAGATCTACATCACACACACTATATAGGGGGAGGGATTATATTTTATTTCATGCACACATGATATTTACATTTTCTATAGTTACTATTGCTCGTTACTTCACAAAGTGCAACTTGCATGAGAGCACCTAGAACATGACATGCACACACACACCCAAACTACATTCGGGTCTAAAATGTAGTACAATGTTCAGTGATAAGACCACAAGTTAGGCCTCTAAGGTCAGTCCGACCCATTCATTTACATCTTTTATTTTTCTAGGGTTTAATACTTCCTTTTGCATTACACGTCATTTCCTAGCTCATCCGACAAATCCAGTGTGATAGACAAGAATCACTCGAAGACAACTTATGACCATATCAGAACCCATTTTTGAGCATTTATAGTGCTCAGAGCACCCAAATTATAGACCAGGGCACCCTGGGCTGCCCTAGTACATTCCCAGGTGCCTCAGTTATCTCAAATCCTCTAAATCTATCCTTCATAGCGTTTATGAGTGTTCATCTACACTTATTGATTTTATTTCCAGATCTGCAACAACCTGTGATAGTCACTGCTAATCACCTAAGCTATTTCTCTTCCTTCCCTTGCACATTTAGGGTTTTATTTCACTTAGAATAATTAATCAAATTTTCTCTATACTATTTTATTCTTGTATAACAATGTTTTATTCATCCTAATTAGATTAACATTAATACCCTAGTGTCCCCTTTTAGGTCAACTAGATCCTTATTTTTATCAATCAAGTTTCTTTGGCACTCCTCAATAAATATTTTCTGGCCCTTGACCATGTACTTCCTATAGTTATAGCCGGAGGTGGAATAAACTCATCTCTGAAAAATTTAAATAGAGAAAGTTTTTATAATGTTTTAAAAAAGAAAGTGATAAGGTTTGTTTGAATCCCTAAACAATGCATCCTATAGTTTGTAGTTTAAAGTAAAAATTCATAGAGATGGCCCTGTAAGTAATGGGTTAGAAGTTTTCCTATGGTAAACAAACAAGAGAAAACACAAAACACAAACCCACATTTTAGATTTTCAAGATCACTCATAAAAGTGAGAGAAAAGAGTGTACATGTGAGCTTACTGAGATTAGATTCACAAAAATAAACTCCCGAAACACAATAAACCCCCAAAAAATATTAATATTGTCACAATATCCTCTAAAAATAAGTTAATGGAAAAGCAACATCCAATACCCTTAGTTTATAGTTTCAAATTTATCTTATTTAGTCTAATTTGCTAAAAACTTTAAGTATGACCTAATTTACTAAATAAACCTTAACTAATTAAAATTTGATTAATTGAATTAAAAAATTAAAATAAACTAGAGTAGAAGTAATTAAATAAAATTAACCCTAATTAAAGGTAAATGGAAAACCCTAAAAATCTAAAGACAAACAAAGGAAATGGTGAAATCTTGGGCTTAGCTAGGACAAGTTGAGTTGCAGGAGAGGATATATATTTCCAATTCAGAGATCAAGTTGCAAGGGCTGATCAAGCTTGGTATGGGTTGGAGGACACTAGAGTTAGACCATTACTAGAGTATAGTGAGGGGCTCAATCAGAGGTCAAGCTAAGTTATAGTGGAAGCACGTCCATGGGAGCTCACCTCTGGTGTGGGGTTGCAAGGGGTATGGATGTTGAATGGATTAACCACTATGAAGGATAGCTTGGGAGTGGGGTTCAATGGTGAGGTGGGTTATGGGGTATGAGATCGGGATTGATAGGGAGCCAAGTTGGAGGTTAAACGATGCAACAGGTTTGATGCGAAAAAATGAGTTTAGGATGACACGAAGGACATATCAGAGGAAGGGTAGATCCAAGTTATCTTGATAGTCAAAGGTGAGTATGGGGAGCTCGGGGTTGAGCTTGGGTCCATAGGGTTCGAGGAAGGGTTTGTATATGGTGAGGGGGATCAATTAAGGTAGAGAAGATTGTAAGCAACTCAGGTGAGTTGAGTAGGGTGTTGGGACAATGAGGAACTCAAATAAACGAGTTGAGGCAAGGTTGAGCTTGAGTTGGATCAGATGTTAATGTAAGGGGTGAATTGAGTTAGGAGGGTAGATCGATGGTGAAGGGGAGTTAGAGGAGATCTTAGTTAGGTCTGTATGGGATCTTGATGAGGAGGTGTAGATAAACTTAGGATCGAGATCTATGGGATTAGACTGGGATCAATAAGCCGACAAAAATGTTGGAATAATGGGGAGCTCGGTTCGATAAGCCGAGTCAAGAGGGGAGCTCAATGATACAACATGGAGAGATGAGTTTGGAGAAAAGGGTTTGAATGAAAAAATGTGGTGAGTGAGGAAGGGATGTGACTGTGTTGATGGAGGAAGGACCAAGTAAGCTAACCAAAATTAAAAGGTGGAAGAAGGGAGAAATAAAATCTAGTTTTGGGAGTAAATAAACTCGACAGGGGAGATGTGGAGCTTGGAGTCGAGTCAGAGATGGTTCAATTGATAGAGATAGTTCGGTAGGGAAAAGATGAACTAGCTCGATGCAAAACAAGTAATCATTTGGTTTAGGGGGTTAAGAGTTCCATTGTTACAGTCCTCTAAATATAGAAAAAATGGTAAATGTGGTAGAGACCAAATACACCTCTAAATTTATAGGAGAAACCCCTACTTGGGGAAGTTTTTTTTCTTTCTTAATTATGACTTATTTTTTGATTCTTCCAAATATAGAAAATTTGCAACCTACAAACAAAACAAAAACACAAAACAAAACTTCCCATCGTATAAATTTGAACCAAATAATTCCAATACAACGAAAAATACGAACTAAGAGATAATAACAAAATATGAAATCAAGAGTAAATTAGAGTATGAGTAAGTCCCACCGGGCGTGCCAAAATTTAATCACGAAAAACTTAGCAGAAGTAAAAGACAAATATATGAAAACAAAAATTCCCTCCAAGTTTCTCTTGCAAACCTAAATGATAGTATTTCCAAAGTTTTAAACTTATAAAATCTTCAAATGTTTAGATTGTTGATGCTCTTGAATTGATCTCCAAAAGTAGAAATGGAAATTCTATGAGAAGATTTGGTCATGGGGAATGTAAATTTGAATACCAATTTTAGTCGAGTTTAGTTGCAATTGAAAAAAGCTTACAAGGATCATTTTGCAAAGGATATGGCCTATTTTATAGCTGAGGGAGAGGCCATGAAAAGTGGATCAAAGTTTAAATGAGTTTCAAGATCATGAGTGCATTTCCTGAAATAACAAGTGGATTTGTTTTGTGTAGTTTCATCTTTGAAGGGGAAATGAATATTTGGTTTGTAGTAATATTTCATCTAATAAAGTGGTTATACATGTAATTTTATTTCCCCCCTTTTGTAGGATTTTATATGTGGAATGGAGTAAATTAGTCTAGGATAGTGAAGTTGAGTCTAAGTGGAGGAATAATAAGAAAATAGATTTAATTCTATTTAAATAACTAATTTTATTAGTGATGAGGTGTGAGAGGATATAATAACCATTTAATTAAATAAATTTTTAATTAAGGTAGATAAAAGGGTGTAGGAATTAATTTAATTAATTCTAAAGTGTATGATATAATTAATACTAAGAATAGGATAAAAATTAGTATGTATTTTTTGGGTGTTTAAAGGTTTGTGGCATAAATATTATCAATGGATGTTCAAAATTCCAAAGATCATATAAAATTACATTTGCAAGTAATTATTAATGAGTAATCAATAATTATTGGGGATATGCTAAAGGTTTTACCTCCTAAAAGAGATCATGACTATGCTATTGATCTAGTACTAGGAATCCAACCACCCAAATGTTTCTCTTATCAGTATCCCTATCTATAAATGAGTGAGATTGTAAAAATGGTATAGGATATGTTGGAAGTAAAAATTATTTTCCATGGTTAAAGTGCTTACTATTCTCTAGTATTGACGGTACAAAAGAAGAAGGATGAAACTCAGTGCATGTGCCCAAACTATAGGGAGCTAAAAAAATACATGGTAAAAGATAATTTTCCTAGTCCTGTTATTTATGATTTTCTAAATGAATCACATGGTTTTGTTTACTTAAAAATAGCATATCTTCAATAAGGATATCATGAAATCATAACTTGAGATTAGGATGTTCATAATTTAACATTTCAGGCACATGAGGTACACTATGAGTTACTTTTTGGCATTACATATGAACCTTATACATTCTAAAGTTTAATTAATTCTATATTTCAACCATTTATACAAAAAAATATTCTCATGTATTGTTTTATTATATTTTAATCTATAGCAATACATGGGAGGAACACTTACACCACACCAATAAGGTTTTGGACACTCTTGAACAATAACACATTTATGCCAAGCCATTCAAGTATTATTTTGACATCATGGAGGTATAATAAATGGATCATATCATTTATCATGAAGGTGTAAACGTGGATCTACATAGGATCCATGATATGGTGGAATGAAAGACACCTAAAACCCAAAAAAATATCAGGGGCTTCTTAAGGATTATAAGTTACTATTGGAAATTTATGAATAATCATGATAAGATTACAACACCACTCACATCTTTATTAAAGAAATATTCCTTTTATTTTGTTGAGGAAGAAACCTAGGCATTTGAGAAATTACAGAATGCCATGCATACCCATATTGTTTTGGCTATGAAAAATTTCTTCAAAACCTACATTATAAAATGTTGTGCTTGAGGGTGTGGCATAGGCGTAGTACTCTTGTAAGAGGGATGACCCATTAAATTTTAAATTTTTCATAATAAAAGGTAATAATCTATAAAAACCAATATATGAGAAGAAAATGATGGATATTATTCATGCAACCAAACAATGGAGACCATAACTTACGGGATATCACTTCAAGGTGAAGACATCATGGAAGTTTGAAATAATTATTATAACAATGCGTACCATCTGGAGAACAATAGAAATGGGTCATAAAGATGTTGGGTTATGAATTTAAGATCATTTATAAGAAAGGAAAGGAAAATTTGGTTATTGATACACTCTGTAGGAAGGATGAGTTCACATAAGAATTGTTATATGCCATGTCCATATTCCAGGTACATTAGGTTGATCATGTAAGATCAAAATGAAAAACTGACATAGAGACCCTCAATATCATTCAAAATATCCAATATGATCTAAACATTTTAGAAAAAATGTATGGAAGGGGGATACATTTTGTACAAGGATAATTTGTACTTATGAAATAAATCTACCCTTAAAATTAAGTTTCTTTTTGAGCTATACGATTCTTTAGAGGGTGGCCATTATGGGTTCTTGAAAACTTATCATGAAATTAAGAAGGATTTATTCTAGGAAGGGATAAAAGGGGATGTCCATTTTTTTGGCAAGATTCTTGGTGTGTCAATGTAGCAAGGGATAGAATATTAAGACCTTAGGTCTTATAAAATCTCTATCTATTCTTAGTGAGTAGAGGAAAATGGTTTCCATGGATTTCATCATAAAATTGCCAAAAATTTGAGGGGAAAATTGTAATCATGGTGGTTATGGATAGAATAACCAAATATACTCATTTTTGTGCCTCATCACATCCCTTTGTAGTGAGTATAATTGAAATATTTTTTATGGATACCTTTTATAAATTGTTGGTTCATGATTTCATCTTATTAAAATCTTGGCATTTTTTGGGAGTTTTCTATAATGAGTTGAAGTAACCGAGCCATTTCATCATTGTTCATATGTTTTACGAGTTGTTTTATGGATCCTTGATCTTTAAAGTCATGATTGTATCACCGTTCAACCTTATAACATGGATTTATTCTTACATCTTAAAATTTCCTTTGATTTTTATGTTTTGAAAAAGTTGTAGGTTTAATGGCGTAAGGAATGTGTTTTGAACCTGGATGGTTTTATCAACACTTTTGAATTGGATGTGTCCATGTGAAGGACTTGGTATTTTTACAAGTTTGTAGCTTTGCATTTGCAAGTTTGCAAATTGTAAGTTCATCCTCGAGGCCTGCAAAGTGGAATATTCGAGGTATGCAGGGAAAGCAAGATAATGACTTAAATTTATATTTTTACAAAAGTTACAAGTTATGAATAAAATTCAAAACCCAATGAAAGGAATATCCTATGAATATTCCTCTTCCTTGTTATTTGTTAAGAGATTGTCAAATTTGATGCAAATTGAAAGTTCTATGTTTGTCTATGATCCCCTAAATGAAATAATCGAAGAATATAGAGACAATAGAGAGAGAATGTGACTTTGCAATTTTACATGTTTGTAATGTTGCATTCTTACAAGTTTACAAACTGCACTTTCATCCTTAAAACTAGATAAGGGGGACACATGTCAACATCTCAAGACTCTAGAGAGGGAAAGAAAATTCAAATTTTTGTAACTTTTCATTCTTGAAATTTTAAAAATTATTTGTGAAACTCCAAATCTTAAGAAAGATGAATAAGAAAAAGTAAAATCTCACATGGATGCCATGTTGGTAGATTATGTAGCCTTATCCAATGAGAAATACAAATTGTTTAAGTGAAAATCAAATGTGGATTTTTTAGATTCATGCGATGGATCCCCTTGTAGGGATATAATTCAAAATTTAAAATTAAAACATCGACGACTATGAAAGTATGTGACATCATTAATGAAAGCATGCATGAAACAATATATTGTTAGAATTTACAAAAAACTACCAGTTTTCCTCTAAATTTTCAAGTTTGTAAAGATGTTTCAAAGCCTTAAGATGAGAAGAAGATTGAGTTTGTGTAATTGAGATATATGAAGGTTGTGTTGAGCTCTAGAGGGGTTCTTACTGGTGTTATTAATATGATAGAGTGTTGCAAAGGTGCTTACATAGGTAAGTGTTTTTTCAGTTCCTTTGAATGGTTTGAAGTGTTGGAGTGTAGTATTTGGTATTATGGGAGGTGTTTGGTGTGATTGAAGTGTAAAAATGATTTCTATTAGTAATTTTAAACTCCTACTCTATAAAAATTAATATTCAATTGTCTCATGTTCAAACTACCTCCCACCTCACCTTAGACTTGGATAAAGTCATGAATACCAACCTATGCAATGCAGATATAACTAATCTCTTACAAAGGTTACATGCAGTGGATAGAAAATAAACCATGGGAAATATTGATTGTAGTGTGCTTTCCTTCCCCACTACTTTCCCCCCTTTTGTCATGTATCTAGATTTGGTATGAATTTAGGCTCAAAATTACAACCCAGAAATAATAGAAGTCAGGGATGGGAGTGGTGTATTTGTATTATCCTTGACCATTGATACCTTTGAAGAGTTTCTAGGCCTCCCTGATGTCCCATAAGTTGTAGATGTAATCATTACAAATGAAGAAGAGTATTGGAATGCAAACAATGAAAACTGTTTGATGATATTGAACAACAATTAGATTGAAAAGCCAAGATTATTCACCACAAGTATCCCTAAAATCTTGAATAGGGATGATATCATTGAATTGATTAGAGATATTATCACCTTCCTAAATAGGGTTATAGGGAAATAATATGCATAACCTTATCATGATTGGATGTTAAAGTTTATCTAGATTATCCTTATGGGAAATATGCAAATCCAATGGGGAAAGATTACTAGTAATTACATTCATCAACAATTGTTCAGAATGGTGGTATAGATAGAGGAGAGATCAATAAGGAATTTTTTATATAACCTCCTACTTGGTCTACAATAGATCGTTTCTTGGATTATATAGAGAAAAGGATTTTGGAAATTTTAGGATCTATGATGTGTACCCCGAATTAAACCCTAGAAATTACATTTATCATTTCAAAAGGGTACATGATGCCTTCTTTTCTCCCCTCCACGGGATCTCAATTTTTAAAAGTATGGTATACCATGTTCGTTCAAAGGTTATTAAAGAATACCCTTAATGTTATTCTATACCTCCAATTATATAATTGATAATACCCCCTCCCATTATATTATTATAATAAAAATGCCCCTTATTCTTCCATGTAACTTTCTTACCCATTTTTCCATTACAGTTTTTTTTAACCCTTTTTATTTCTACCTTAATATATATCAAATATAAAAATATATTGTGTTTTCTACTTAATTATTATTTCTTAATACACCTTTCTCTAGAAAGATATTTTGAAGCCATTCATGGCATATTACCAATTACCTTAAGTTACATTTTAATCATTTATCAATAGTTCTTCATATAAATAAGATGGTGAAATAATATCATTTGTGTTGAAAAGTATACTTAGTCCCAAATTTCTAATAGATATTATTATTTCTTGATTGAGAATCTCCTAATTGAGATTTCCTTATTCGAAAATATATCATATTTTAAATTTGTGACAAAACTCCTTTTACAAATTTAAGGTGTTTAGTTTTAAAAACTAGGATTCAAATGTTTAAGTTTTATATTGAAACTAATGCTACCTCTCCTTTGGCCCACCTCTCTAACCTACCCTAGTACCTGAGTCAAAATATTAGTAAATTAACCCCTTTCACCCCCTAATGTATACTAGTATATTAAATTTGATTTTATTAATTTTAATTACCTCAATATGAATGAACGTGCTAGGATATTGCCTAGTTAATGAACCCCCCATGTTTCCCTCATATGTTTGTTTAATATTAGATGGAAATGCAACACAATATATACAAGGGAAAGGAAATTGATTATTGAATTTGGATGCTACTTAATCCAATTTAGAACATTTACTTACATTAGAGTAAGTGGTTTCCATGATGCCCCATATATGTTATCCAAATATTTATATGACAAGAGGGCATTGTTGGAGTTTTCAAGGAAATTGGTGGCAGACCATAGGTTAATTATAGGGAGCACAAGGCCAATATAAAGTTCCCTGTTAGTATTTGGAGGTATTCATGTCCCTCTTTGGTCAAAGACGAATTCCTAGAAGTAGACATGAGCAGGATTACATTGCAATTTTTTACTCATAGACCAAATTATGATATCAGGTGGATTTTTAAAGGAGATTTGGGGACTTATCATGAATATGAGCCTCATTATGAGGATTAATGTGTGGATTTCAGAGGTGAGGAGGAGGTGAGATTCAAATATTATTCAAGGATAAACCTCACCCATGTTGTGGACTGCAAATTTGTGGTTATACTTTAGGGACTTCCAGATGAAAAGGACTTATTAAGTAAGTACTATGTCGATAAGAACATAACCTCAAATCCTCTACCAAGTATCGATTGGAAAAATCCAGAAAGTTCATCATTTCATGAAAGACCATCTCACATCATCAAAATAACTTTGGGATGACTAACCAGAAAGGGAAATTATTTGACTCTATAAAATATATAAGTTCTAAAGGAGTTCCAAGAAAGTGATGTTATAAAGGATATAATTCCCCTTTTGAAGAAAGGAGCTCGAAGTTTAGATCTATTAACAGGAAAGGTCACATAGATTTCAATTAAGGGACCATTAAATTTAAAGGTGGTAACCCTTATTTCACTAAATATGGACTTATTTCAGTCCGAGGTCCTTAAAAATATAAGCAATATTGGAATCTAATATTACTAGTTTTGGATTCCAGAATGTGCAATATTAGAATTTAATGTTCTCTAAAAACACATATATTGGAATCTAAAATCACATATATTGGAATCCAAAATCACATATATTGGAATGTACTTTACTCAAAAATCACATATAATGGAATCTGAAAATCAAAATATTGGAATCTAAACAATAAAATATTAGAACCCTTTATACCTCCTTACAGAGTCCAATATATCAAATTACGGATTAAATTAATGAATCTTGGAAAAAATGTTTAATGATTTTAGGGAATCTAACATTTATCTTAGAAATAATGCCTGATATTATGAAGAAAATAACATAGGGTGACAATCCAGACTACGAGAATGCAATTAACTGTAAAACCATTCAAGATATATTTTCATATTTAAATATAGACATCAAAGTAACTGCAAAACCCTTCCAAATATATTTTCATATTTAAATTTAGATATTAAAGTAACTGTAAAAACATTCCATACATATCTTTATATTTAAAAATAAATATAAAAATAATTAAAATTAACTGTAAAACCATACCATATATATTTTTGTTTTTAAATATAGATATAACATAAAGTAAAACTCCTTTACTAAAGGTAGCATTATAGTAAATAATTTTAAGAATTGTTTGAATTTTATTGTAACACTAATCCTAAAGATGGGCTCCCAAATTAACAATAGAAATCATACTAAATATCCAAAAAATAAGCTCCCTATAATTGGTTTTTGATCTAACAAGAAATGTATTTTTACAATGGTATGATGTATTAAACTGACACCAAATGGAATTAAGATTCTTCAGATATAATTTCTAATTCCCAGAACCTTCATAATTGGTGCATTTGGACTCGACACAATCTTCCCATGTAAGTTTGATCTCAAAGCTTCTAACATATAAGACAATGTTTTGATGGAATGAAGGCATCATGTCATCAACTTTTGACTTTCTCGTTGATGTCCATAGTGCTATTTTGATTTCTTTTGCAACATTGTAAGAAGTATTTCACATTTGGTCTAAGAAAATAAATTTTTGTTTTGAGCTTGACACCACCATGCTTTTTTAACTTCATGTGTGATGAATAATCCTTGTGGATGGTGTGTGTCAAAACACCATTTATATAATATATTATCATTTTCATGTTGCATGTGTTCTTATATGAAAATGAAGAAACCAACCAAATCAAATGGTTGAGGGTGGTGAACCAATTCAAAAATAAAAACATGACCCTTTTTTTATTGTTATATCAAAAATTAAATGGTTGTAGATGGTGAACTAGGTAAAAAATAAAAGGGCATTCCTCATTTCTTAATCTATTAGGAATATTTTTTTGGAGAATCTTTTTAAATCAAATGTAATGTTTCAGGGTGACGAATCTTTACAAACCATATTGTAGTTATTTCATTTCATATGAATCTGGTATACATTTTTTTTATTTTGGAAGAAATAAATAGTATTTAAGAATGCTCATAATTAATTTAAGAATACATATTTGATTAATAAAAACTACTCAAATTTTGTTGCAATAAATTTTTATGATAATTCACACACACAACTTATAAAATCATACCCTCAAATTGTAATCAGTGAAAATATAAATACTCCCAACTTATATTTGTACAATCTTAGTATATAAAATAGTTAACCAATAACTTCATAATAATATATGAATGTATCTTCTTTAAAATGTTAAGTAGTATCATCATAATAATACTTTAAAATGATAAATAGTTATTTAGCATTTTTTTGCTCCAACTATTTGATTCTCTCTACAAAATTCAATCTCTGAGACACTATTAGTGATAAGTTTTTATACAAATCAGTCATTAATAACATATCTTTTGAACAATATTATTCTCTTCTTTTCATCCCAACCATAAAAGTTTCAAGAGGGTTTCCCTTTGCACCTAATGTAATACACAATGTGTATTTAGAACTGAAGGAAGTATCGTTTCTACTCTAAACATTTTCTAGATCTCTTATTGCAATTCCATCAACCATATTGAAATGTTTATTTCCCCACTTGAGTACTGGATTCAGTTCAAGATTTTTTTTTTATGGAAGGCCTTTGTCAAATTTTCAACATCAGCATAGGAGAGATTTTCAGACCATAATCCCACTTTAAAATTTGGTGATAATAATTTTATAAATTATTTTAGGCCACCTCACAAGGTGAAAGTCTCCTTGTAGAGACTGAATGAAATATCCCTATTGTATGTTTATTATTTCTCATATAGAAAGCCCTCCATATCTAAAATAAGTAAATTATTCTTGTCTCTATTTACAAGGAAGTAAGTAAAATTTATTTTAATTGGTCGTATATGAATTCTAACCAATTGAAATAAATAACATTTTAACTTGCAATTACTACTTACCGATTGAGCTTGTGGTTGGAATTGCATCACCTTTACCCATTGATGGATCGGTTGATACATGATCTATTTCAAATAAACATTAATCTATTCATAATATATTTATTGCTATGGAAAATGAAAGCATAATTGAAAAATCATAGTGGTCTCCGTGGTAATATGGTAAGTTCAATATCAACAATTTAGGAGGCTACCACTTACCAACTGATCTCATAGATTGGCTTGTATCACCCTTACATGTTGATGGTTCTTTTGATGTAAGATGTATTTCAAATAAAAATTAATCAATTCATATTTGATTTCATGATATGGAAAATGAAATATTAATTGAAAAATCACACTTCTCTCCATGCTAATATGGTATGTACAATATCAATTGTTATTTGTCTTATGAATGAAGTGTAGCAGCCACTTTGGTGGACAAGATTTTTGAGCTATTGATTTGGATTAGTGATGACTAGGATATGCCACCATTGTGTGGACTAAGAATTGAAACTAATGTCCATTAGTTATGAAACAATAACTATAAACTGTGGAGCATTAGATGCCACCATGAACATTTGAAATAGGTTATTTGGTTATTCCTCCTTTGAAAATGGTACGTATTTTAGAGTTAGTTGGTATCATTTCCTATAAATTTTTGGGCCTTATAAATGGTTTTGTTTAAAAACACACATGGCTAACAATCTAGGTTCAGAATACTTATTTGTGTTGGATACGCCTGTGCTCTTCGTGTTTACTTTCTTCAGATTTCGGTTATCTGCATAAACATTTAATGTCTTATAAATTTATGGGGCCTATTAGTGGTTTTTTTGATTAATACACATGACTAACATACAAAGATTTAATTCCATATTCATGCCAGATGTACCTGGGTTCTCCTCATCTATCATCGAAACTGTAAAAAATCGAGTATTATTAAATAAATGAAAACAATGGCAATTGAAAACAGATTTCATTAAACATATTTATAAAATTATTTAAGGTCAATCACACTATTGAATTGGTTATGTAGCATCAATTTAAAAGGGTTCTACATCGGTTACTTATTATTTATTTGTCTTCATAAATAATGAATGTATAAGTAGCCTATATTGGTTCAAATCCATTAAACAAAATCACTTGTTCAAGTTTTCCTCAATGAAAAATATTTCTTCAAATGAGAATATTAATGTTTCAATTTTTTTTGACTATTTGTCTCAATAATAAAAAAACAGATAAATTAGAATCAACTAATTCCTTTAGTGTGACACTACCTCCGTAAAGCACTATTATTAGTGAATTTTGTGAACAACATCAAGTGAGCATCTCAGACCATAACTCATAAGATTATTCACAAGGAAAAGGATGAATGTTTCCTTGTAGGACAATTTTTCTTGTAGTAACTAATTACTCTAGCAGTTTCTCCATCCAATCCCTAGTGAATTTTCTATTATCATCATTATTGTCGCAGTTGTGCACACAAATTATTGTGTATATGAGACACACTTTTAAATTTCCCTTTACTGACATAGAATATGTAGAGTCCATCCAGAATTGATTCTCCACCATATTTAACATTTTCCATGTATCTTTTTTAATGTTTATCTTAACATTTTTGAATAATAAATTGGTATGAGAACAATAATAATACAATCTAGCACACCTGTTTTGATAACTGTTAGTAACTCCATTATTACATTAGAAGAAATATTGCTAGAAAAATTACAAAAATTAGTGATCACACATTCAAAATTGAAAGGTTTAGTCGCAGGAATAGTTGATAGAGTTGATAGAAGATGGGATGGATATGCACATTGACAAGTAAATTATTTTGTGTCTTCTGTCCTTTCTGCTATATTTCCTTCCATTGACATCACATGGTTGTCTAATGTTGTTTGAGCCTTGATGGGAATAACTTCTTCCACATTAGGGTCTTCTTTTCATTTTTCCCTTTTCCCCCCTATATGTGGATAACATTTTATTTTTCCTTTTCTCTCTTCGAACAATGGTATAGAAAACTGGTGGTAGTGTGATTCATGCAATTTAAAATTTTCAATTACATTGGATTCACTAGAGGCTGTCAATATAATATTATTTGGATGTTTATGTTTCAAATATTTTAGAAAATTTTCTCTCATTTTATTCTCCGGAAGTAAGAATCAAATGTCTCTGCTATGACGCCTGCCTCAACAGAGCTAGATAACCATACATCCCACAATTTTACTTTATCATATAGTATTGATAGTTATTCATTGGCCATTCCTCTAGCAACACTGAATGAATTAGATGTGAATCTTTCTAGTGAATTTGGATGAAAGTTAACATCATTATCCTTAATAGGTGAACAAGAAAGGCCACCTGATGCAAACAACTGAAATTTTGTTGTCCATTTAGTCCATATATCATAGGAAATAATAGAAAATTCCATCTGATGTATTGTTGGTCTGAAAATCTGTCGGGTGGACAGATCTATGGATAGACGAGCCAACACTGTGTAGGGCATAGCCCCTCTTTGAGAAATCAAAGTGAAACTGGTTTATTGCTATTCTACTAGCAGGAATCTACACAAGTCCTACAATATTCCACCTTCAAGGGTTTGGGATATTGTCCCAGTTGGGGTACTTTTGACTGTGGAAAGAAGGGAATGAAGTGGGGAGAGGAGATATGATAGATATGAAGGGAGAAAAGAAATGAATTCCAAAGCAGAAAGGTTAGAAGGTTTATGTTTTGGGCTGGTAGTAAATAGAGCCAAACCTACTTGCATAAACGAACAAAGCAATACTGATGGGAAAATGACAAAAAATTAGAGATAAGTCTAACATAATAAACATATAGATCTAACATAAGAAAGGTCTGATGCATAACACACATATTCAACACAAAGTCTTAATATTTGTATCAATTTTTTCTTCTATTACAAAAAGTACAAAGAATTTTCTTCTCACTTCTATCTTTCATCTAAAAAGTGTCCACCACCTGAATACAACAAGTATTCAAGTATATATAGAAGGAGAAGGAGAGAGAAGGAAAAAAGAAACCAAACACTTAATTACAAAATATCTAAAATTCAAATGTTGACTTTGGGAAACTTGATGGATAACAACATCCCATGGTGCAACATGGATGATGTCATCGTTTGTGCCAACATACTTTTAAATATTACAAAAAGAAAGCCAAGAAGAGGAAGGCTATTCATTGTCGTCTCGCGGCTGGAAGGGAGTATCCTGCTTCTAGTCAGGAGAGGCAATGTGGAATTGGGCCCGGTACTCCATGAATTTACTGATCATTGGCTGGAGTTGATCCTGTGCAGGACCCTTGGTGTGATCGCTAATGACTTCACAAGTCTCTTGTTCATCTCTGAGTTTTTCTGGGAGCTTGAAGTATTCATTACCTGCCTCCATCAGGTATCCCACAAAGTCATGGCATGCCAGAAGGTATTGATGGATTTAGCATCAAATGTAGCTTCTGGCCCTAACCCTTGTGAGATGATCTCTTTGAAGATCCGAATGGTTTCATCTACCTTCCTCAAGGTGAAAGATGGAGTGAGCAAGCCCAGAGACATTCTCAAAACAATTTTCTCCATCTGATGCATTGCATCCAGGGCCTCCTCTTTGACCTTGTCAATATTTTCCAGGAAAAATTCCATCTGATCGACCCGGTAGTCCAAAGTAGCAAGGACTTTGTTGGGTGCTCTGGGGTGATCGAAGATGCTGAATTTAACTAAATCATCAACTGAGAAGTCTAGCATCTTTTGGAATGTCTCATGCTACAGCCTAGCATGGTCCAATTCTTCAGAGATAGGCCCTGTAATCGCCTAAAGTTCCTTGTTCACCTGACCAATATTATGATATAGCTCGGTGAACTTGAAGATTACTTCCTCACTATCTTTGAGGATATGGTCTCTCCAGGCAGATACTGCCATGCCTTGTTCACCAATCTTGGTGTATTCATTTATCGTATCCTTACTAAGGGCCTCAGGAGTTTCCATGGCAGTTGTAGGAGGTGCACTGCCCATTTTTTGTAGGGCTTGGAGAACATATTTATTTTGTTCTTTTAGTATCCTCTTCTCTTCCTTTGCTTCCTGAAGCTTCTTGCAAAGGGAATCCACTACAGATAGGGCCTCCCCTTGTGGGCTCTCGGAGGACGTTCCCATTGTGACCTGTGTCACTATATAATCTATAGGAGACAAATCCTTTTTATCCTTTGTGGGATCGGGATACGTGATCTCCATTACTCTTTCACCTGAGGCACTCTGAGAGAAGTGGGTTATTGGATTTTGCTTCTTAGCTCCTTTTGTTGGAATGACAGAGAAGTCCATAGGTGCAATGGGGAATTTCCTTTTATGCTGGCTCAGGTGTTGGGAGATCCATGACGGACTTAAGGGAGTGAGACCAATGGAAGAAGAGGGAACGGTGGAAGAAGGAGCAACTACAGCGTACTCAAGGAAATTGGTTGAGATGCTTGGCGGTGGCATTGATAAAGAAACCAAACCTCCAATGCTCACAGAGGTAGGAGTTACTGTAGGAGAGGAAACTGTGGGGGTGGAAGGGAGCTGAGAGATGAGGGAAGAAATACTGGGGGACAGCTCCGCGAGGGAAGAGAAGATGGAAGAAGAGGAAGGGGGAACAATAGAAGATGGGGGAGAAGACGCAACCAGAGGAACGGTTGCTTGAGTGACCTAAGGAGGGGAAGGAGGAGTGAGAGAAGGGATGGTGGGAATTTCAACGGTTGCAGTAGTGGCAACATCCTGAGTGGATGTGCCCGTTGGAACACTTACCACTTGCTCTTCCTCTTGAGATATCAGGGTTTCAACCTGTTCTTGGGTGCAGAAGGAGGACTCTCGAGAGCTTGCTCCTGAGTAGCACTTGAATCCCCTTCCTTGTCTTTTCCTTTGCCCTTTGGAAAATTCTTCATCCTGACAGGTGCATTACCTAGGGGCAATGTGGTGAAGTCCACCCCAAGGTAAATGAGACCATTGAATCTGCACCAATGTTCTATGTGCTGCAAGGTGCCCTTTACCCTCTCCTCAATAGTCTGGGGTGCATTTATTCTATCTATCTCAGCAAATGGCCAGTTGTCGCCGTCTGTATCTAGATATACCTGATCACCTTCTTGATTAGTCATTTGGAAACCTTTCGGAACAATGGCCACACCATACTGGATGATCTCTGGTAAGGCTAGGTGAGAGTGATCCTTTCTTCTAAGCTCGACCTTGTGATAGAGATTGATATAGACATCCTCAATCTGTGGGATGTGGATTGGATCGAGCTTTTCCTTTGAGAGGTAATTTTGTGGATCGAAGGTCGGCCTTTCCAGGAAATTGTGCTTCAGGTTGAGAAGCTCTAATTCTGTAAACATTTCTCAGGCTTTGGTGTGAGAAATGCATGTGTACCTACCCATCATGAGGGGGAATGGAGTTCCACCCTTCTTTCTCTTTAGGCACTTCTCATGATATGTGATGAGCTATCTGGACAACTCCAATAGAATTAACTTTGGCCCCGCATATCTTGGCAACTTGGTGGGCTCCCCCAAGAAGTTAGCGGCTCTGAGATAAGTAAAAGTGGGGAATTGCATAAACAACACCCCCCACTTCTATGTTGTGGTCACAATACTCTTGGTTATTTGACCGTGAGTCATATTTGGCCTCAATAGGCAGATGATGCCATAGAATAAGGAATCATTGATCTTGCTGAACTATAGAATGCTATTCTCCAGTTTTAACTCTGGATAATATTCATATATTTTCACCTGGGGCCATACCCCACATCGGCTCAGTGCTGGATAATCTCTCTCAGAGGTAGTGGCGTAGACAACGTAGGAGTTCATGTAGAACCTCCCTGTTGTCAAGAGTTGTTGGAGCTACTCAAAGATGCTGCTGCTGATGATTTCTGCCCATGCAAAGCACTGATCAGGCACGTTTTTGTTCATCATTTCCAGATACCTAAGCATCCATTTGTGGAAGTAATGGGCATCAAGAAGCCCAAAAACCCTACTCAGGAAGGTAATAGTGTCTCTTAACTCCTCTAAAAAGTCACTGCGATGAATAACCTGGGGCCACTTGGTTATTACCTTCTTATTCTTTAGATAAAATTTGTTCATGAGCTACATACATTTGTCCTCATTTTCATCCCATACTTTAATGCAGTCTTCCTGACTCACGAACACAAAGTGCCCGTGGTGGGGGATACCCAACATGATTTTGAAGTGCTAAGTAGTGAGGTTGATTATTACCTCACCCTTTTCATTCTCGACACACCTTGTGTCTTTGCTATAATAGCAGGACACCACCATCATGAACTCATTATTCACCGCGGTAATGGGGATTACCCCAGCGAAGTGTAGACCACTGTCCACTAGTTTGTCCATCCATGGACTTCTTGTGACCCTTCTGGTTCTAGCCCAAAAATCCTCCATGTCTATATGGTTAAGTTCAACATCTCTGATGTCCAAGTCACATTCTGTATGGGACTCGGGAATCCTGACTCTCTGATACTTATATTTCATTTCTTCCTCTGTGAGTTTTGCCTTACCCTTTGACTTGGTTGGCCTCTTACTTGATGTAGACATATGCGATTCCGAGTTTAGCTGCTGATTTGCAAGAAGAAGGAGTGAGGTCCAACACAGAAGAGCCATGTTAGTTGTTAGATCTTCCATCAAAGCATTACAGAATGAGGAGTTAGTAATTTTAAAAGCTTCTGGGCATAGGGCGCGGGAATACTACAGACTGTAGGCTCAAAAAAGCAAGGCGTACTGATGTAAAGTGTTGCAAGGAATAAAACAACGCTAAAGGGTGTAGGGCATAGGAATACTACATATAACATTCAATGTTGATGTAGAAGGATTTTCCCCTGCATTGTTGGGTAGGGTTTAAACTGGGCGTAAATAATTTTTGTGTTGCATGGCGGCAGGATGCTCCACTAGCACAAGTATTGATCGTGTTGCAAATAGTTTTGGTGCACCAAAGGGCGTGGGATTAAAGGGTGTATCACTGACTTTAGGTGTGCTAAGGGGCTTTTTAGCTTTGGCACACCACATGAAAAGTTAACATGTCATACATGTTGGTGTATCCGGCATTGCGACTGCGCCTTGTTTGAGTTTTAAGGGTTTGTAAAGGATGTGAGAAGATTGCATGCTGTAGGCGGGGATAGTGCGCCCTTTGGCGCGAATGTGTTTTATGCAACAATGATGGTGTTTGCACCAAGGGAAAACCATAGTTGTGGATTGTGATAACTTCGGATTTCTTCTTTTTCAATTAGTTTATGCAGTTTTCAGGGCTCTTTCAACATGGATTTTAATGGTAAGGGGAACAGAGTGAAGAAGATATTGGGTCTATTTTTGAGACAAAGCCCTCTAGGCCAGCAGATCTGGAAGGAGGGTAAAACCGGTTTAGGGGAGAGAGAAGATTACAAAATGGGCTGGAGGGGTTTAGGTTTCTTCAGATTCATTTTATTATACTCCACCAACAATCAAACCAAAACAAAAACCATAAGAAAAGTAAGGACCACCTACTCGAGATATGTAGACTAGAAGAAACGATGCGGGACACAAAAATGTGACGTAAAGTGACATAGGGATGACTGAAGGGATGACAGGTGCAGAGGAATAAACTTTTCACGTGTTTTTCAATCGTGAAAATGACCGATCAGATGCTCCTATTTATAGCAAAAGGTGCGATAAATGTGCCACCAACCTTTTTCAAAGGGCACACAAAATAGAATTCCAACATGAAAATACTTGTGCCTTTGGTGCGGTTATGTGTTTGTCAGCATGAAATTATTTGCACCTTTGTCACGAATTCAGGACTGTCAACATGGGGTTTTTAGCACCTTGGCGCACCGCTTAAGGGCATAACATTTTTAGTGTCGACATGTTGGCGCATGTTAGAAGGGCGCAACATGGGGAGGCACAACATTTTTGTTGTTGACATGACAAAGAGTACGCCAAAGGTGCAGAAGAGGGTGCATATACATTTGATGTTGCATGAACAAAAATTGTGCCTAGCCAAAAAAGGGACCAAAATGACTAAGTTCGAAAAACCAGATTCTCCGAAAAGGGATTTTAGGCCATTCCGAATGCTAAGGGACCTTGGCGGGAAACCAAAACAAAATTTTGGTATGGTTACCTGTAAAATTTCCCTTGTCAATTTTACAGGATAACATGTATAGACTCTTTGGTTTTTTCACAAGGAAAAATTGACAGACATTGATTCTCAAAGCTCTGCATTCAAAGGACCAACACATTTTATATATTTACATATGATGAAATTAATTGTTAATAAAAATGTAAAAAAATTAAAATATGTTAGCTTCCACTCATCTATCTTTGTTTTTGTCAATCCAGTCCATTATGGACATCCTAGTGATTTCCAAACTGATCTATATTTGTACAAAAAATTAATAAACTTGTTTTCTATCCAAGTTTTGTTTAATGCATTATGTTATTTATAAATATTTTTGATGGATTTGATAGATGATTTTACAAACAGAATGATATACTTTCATAACCGTAGCCTTAAATGTAAATAATTGTAAGTCTCTGAGCCTAAAATCATTTTTGCACACATATTGTATGCTGGTTGTCAAATATATAAAATTACACATAATCCCTTTCTAGGTATTTTATATCTTGGATTTCCATAACCTTATTCGTATACTTTAAGAAGGGAAGGAGAATAATGTCCCTCTACATACGAATAAAATTTATAAACATAGAGTGGAAAAGAAGGTCAAAATTCTCATCATCTAGAGGGAGATATTGATATTCTTTAGGTGCTACATGGCACCTTGAAACATCAATTGAAAAAAATTCACCATTGCACAAAATATGAAACCACTGAACAGGTGAAGGTTCTTCTTTCTCGAGTATAGTGGTTACTTTTGTCAACAATGTAGCTGATTTAGTATTCTTTTTCAAACCATGAAAATTTGATTTAGATGGGTCGATCTCCAATTTATAAAAATATGTTCTCCTAATCATGGTAACAATATTGAATGTTTCGGGGGTGAAAGTGAACCTGTTTTATTCAAGAATTGACAAACAAAAGAGATTTTTTTCGTTTCTATACAATTTTCTGAATACTATAAACATACCATTATGAATTTATTTTGCATTTGAACATATAGTATTGTTAGAGTCTATAAACACCCCCAAATTCCAACTATATTGTGAATAGGAATAAGGTTCACTGTTTATAGAGGCTTGCATTTCTTGTTTCTTGAATAAATAAACTTCCAAATATATATACAAGACACTTATTATTTTCAAAGTTAATGCTTTCGACCTGAACATGCAGTGTCCCCACATCAATAACTTCTGAGGATATAACCATATTGAATTCCTCTTTATTGTCACATATAAACCATAATTTCATTAAATGTAGACATTTCTACAAGACTATAGATTTATAGTATTATTATTTATGGTTTTATAATTATATTCCTAAACAAATTCCAATATGTTTATTTGGTTTTTAAGTAGTGTAATATCATATTCCAATATTTACACCATGCCATACAAATATGTTCCTAATTCTATATTGAGTTTATAAGAATGGGAATATGACCATTCTCAACACACTCATAACATAACTATGTTGCTAATTCTTTTTATGTGTATCTTCTTTATTTCAATTATTTTTCTATTAAAATAATGTGATATGGGTACATGTTGTATGAAATAAGAAGAAAATATTGAGTCTATGAGAATGGAAATATGACCATTCTCATCACAGTAATGGTACAAGTATGTTCCTAATTCTTTATGTGTATCAAATTTATACCTATCCTTCTTCTATAATTAATATATGAGGAATTTTGACCTCTTTTGAAAATTCATATCTTGGCAGACAATAGGTTAAGTCATAGTCTATTTCCAGATACTGTTGTTGAGAGCATTAAATAAAATATCTTGGCACTCTAAATACTATAGTTTTTCATTCAAGAATTAGGGGATTCTAGGCATATAATTTAGTATCTAGACTTTAGAAAGGTTTGAATTTTATAAATTTATTAGAACAATTAAAAAATAAGTTATCTAGACTTACGTACTTATATTTAGGAGAATACCATATAATTTTGTGTTATAATGAATGCATAAATCGAGGCTAATTCCTTGAAAAAACCAAAGCATGAATTTTTGAAATGAGTTCCTTGTAAATCAAATCCAATTCCCTTTAAATCACAAGATCCAGCTCCCTGTAAACTTACTTAGAGCATAATTAAGGATTTTTTTTTCAAATTATGTTAATTTCATGATGGAAATTATATTATTAATAATAAATTAATAAGATTCAAGAGTTCCATAAGCAAACCAATGTTTTATAGAATTATATTATTAACAATATAATACTCATTATTTCATTTAATTATCAAATAATAGTACAACTGTAAAGTTTTATAAGACCAAGGTTTGGAATATTTTTTAAAAAACCCACATCATGGGCCGATATGATTTCACATACAAATTTATGATCTTCAATAGTTTCTCCAAGTCAACATTCCTTATCCTGTTCAAGTAGTTCAAGGTATGATTTAATGGCCACGTGTCCTTTATCGAGTATCTTTATGTATCCAATTTTCCTTTTTCTGTTTGGTATCTATGCCCAGATGATGTTATCCACATCGATATCTGATTTAGGTTCATCTGAGATGGTCCATGTTTTATTTGTATTTTAATAATCCTGATATAATGTTGTACTTTCTCCTCTCCTTGTAGGTTTCCAATATTGAAATGTCAACTTTTTATTTACATCATTGCCTTCCTGTTGAAGGAAAATATCCCCATCTTCTCTCCCCATCCATATATTTTCATTATCATTTCATGGTTATATAAGTAACATTTTTCCCTTGAACACATCCTTCAACGGTTATAATTCTTCATTAGATCTTCCACAAACAGGCCCAACATAAATATCATGTTGATCACTGTGTACAAGGTGCAGAACATCCAGTTGAGCACTCCCTTTCTTAATCATAAGGGAACTTCTTTTTTCATTGAAAATCAAATTTTTCATTCACCAAAATATTGATTTATTAGGTTGTAGAAAGTATGAGCAATCAAAACACATATTTACCACATTTTCTATCCATACACCAAAATTCAAAGGACCCAACCTCTCTCCGTTAATTTTATGATCTTCTAGCATATGAGCTATAAAAACCATGGCCATGTCACCGTCTCTAGTACAAAATATGTGTTTGATAATGAAATTATCTATGATAAAATATCTTCTATCGGTAGGACCTGTATTTATGGTTCTTTCAATGTCATCTTTACAATCTCCATAACTATCACGATTGAAATCCTTTGAACCAGTTAAAATGTTTTCTCTACCCAAATTGGGGGGAATGGATGAATTGACATGCTTTGACACTTCAATCTCTTCCCAAGTAATTTAGTATCCTTTATTCCTAACATCTACCAAGGTTTCAAATTCATCAACTGAGAAAGGAAATTTTACTTGTCCATCCAATACTATGTTAACACTAACAACAACAAATCCTCTTCCCACATCTTTGTAATGTAGTGTCTTCCTACTTGGATATACTCTTCCCTCTGCAACTTTGGTTTCTTTTGAAAATAAGTCCACATGATCATTCTCTACAAATTCAAAAGACTCGGCTGCTATAACAACATAAAATATTTTTTTTTTGTGACGATGGAAAATATCTTAAACCATTGCATAAAATAAATTAAAAATTATTATGTATGTACAACCATAAGTATATTGAATACACATAATAAATCAATATTCTCTAAAAACCACCATGGTACACTCCTAGCCACAAAAAACACTTCCATTCCACTCTCTACCTTCAAAGAATCAGGGGAGAAAAAAATTTCCAGGGGTGGGTTTCTTCTTTCGAGAAGAAGATAGAGTTGATTGGCATGTTGGATGGTCCTAGGATAAATGTTGATGATCTCATGGCTCTAGAAATGTCTCGTGGTTTGGCAGGGGATATTTTATTTATGTAGATGACAACTGGGAAAGAAGAATTTTTACCTAGGAAGAATAGGTTCTTGAAGAAAGTTCCTTTTTTCAAGGAGGATTTCTTAATAGTAGAATACTAGGTATTTTTTCCTTAGTCCTTTTTTGGTATAATGTCAAGAATGTATGTAAAATTTTTCCTAGGTTGGGGCCCCTATAGAACCCCATTTTTCTTTCATTTTCAAATGCAAAATATCTAATATGTTATGATGAATTTCATGTTAATAATAGATATAGAATTCTATTAAAACAAAATGAAATCTTACTGCATTGTTCCACATTACATACGTAATTGAAAACCAAAATTAAAAAAAAATTCAACTGTCATGAATTAATGTATTAACTGAAAAAGGAAAGTTTTTGTAGAAAATACAAGCATAAGCTTGCTCATGGAATACTGGGGCCGGCTTCAAGTTTCTTGACACTGTTTTGATGTGTTTCTAATATCTTCCATTATATGCGTTGAACCTTTGAAATATTTTGATGATGTCATCTTCATCAATCCTGACCTGGAACATGAATATTAATGCTTTCTCTTTGAGTATTCCTTCAAATTTTGGCCTTGCAACATTAATTTTTCTTATTTTCTTTGACAACTTGGTCATGTGTTATTCCATACCAACAAAATTTTGGATAATATCATAGCTAAACATTGAATTCACCGCATCAGGTTTTCCATAAACATTTTGATCAAATAATTGTACCAGATTATCAATGCCCCAAATCACAGTAGGTGAATTTTTTCTCTATCACAATATTTCCTAACAATTCATCAAGACTAATCATGTCTCTGCTATCTTTTCTCCTTTTTAATGAATAATTTCAGCAATCTGCTTGAGATTTTTCACCCTTAATTTGATAGCTCATTCATAAGTATGTTGTATTCCCCTTTCTTTAGGGGGAATAATCTATTCATCTACCAGTAATTGATCATATAGTTGAACTAGTACTTCCATTTTAGGAAGAATTCCTTCCTGGTAGTAAAATTCATCTCCACATTTGTTAAGATGGTCACTTGCATCATTGAACAATTCGGTTAGTTGTTTATAACATTCTACTACATCTTCAATAATATTATTTCCCCTTTTGATCAACTCCTCTTTCCATTTATCCACAACACTGGTTGTTTCTCTATCCTTGTCAGCTTCTTCTAAAATATGAGGTGATATATGGTTATAAATTCTTACCTTTCATCTATAGGTTGTACCCATTTTTGTATTTATGAGGATAATGTTTTCACTTATTCTTTTAATAGCCTTTTAGACACCTTATCGTCATCAAATTTATGTAACAAACCCTCAACTATTACTATGATATCTTATTTTAAAGTTTCTTTGACATGTTTTTCCAAATGAATGTGTTAAATATCATAATCACTCATTGTGATTTCATTATTTGATTTAACTTGGTGGGGGGTGGTAATCTCCAGAGTTATGAACCCTTGTTGGTCTACATGGGTCTTAGGAAGGTTTTTTACATTTTTTGAGGGTTTTTGAGCTTTGGGAAATCTATACTTGTGATGTCTATAACCTCTTCCGGTACAACTTATTTTTCCACATCTGAAAACAGTCCTCCCAACCAACTAGTTTTGAGATTGTTTCCCACTTTTTCTCCTTGTAATGAAGGAGAAGACTTCTCATAGAAAACTACCAACTGTTTGAATGCCTCTTGAGGATTTTTCAATAATGGTATTTCTTATTACATCTTTTCCACTTATAATGTTGTCTCTTTAGATTCATCATGCATTATTACTATTTCCAATTGCTCCCTTTCCTTCTCCTAAGTTTGGGATTGGATAGTTATTTCTTGAGTCATATTATCAGCTGGTGATTTTCTCTTGTCTTTATCTTCTACTGGAGTAACAGTAATTTGTGTAGTTTTTCTAGGGTTTTATCTAATTGGAATTGCCACCTTAGATAATTTGTCTTTCTTTTTAGAATCTTCCTCCATTAGATAATGATTTTTAGTAAATATATCTTCCTGAGTTGGCACATTTGTGAGCTGTTACTTTAGCAATTCTTCATCTTCTTGTTCTATAGATCGGGACCCATCAGCTGATTTTTGAACCTTGCCATCAGTTTACACTTTTTTTTTTCACTAATCTCCACTATTTTAGTGGCCTCTTTTGTGGTATCCACCTTAACTTCCTTAGCAAAATTTGTACCCTGAAGTGACTCATCACCCTCTATAATATTTACTTATTTTTTAGAGTGAACCTTAGTAGAGATAATGTTCTCTACGGATGCTCCACTTGTAAGTACTTGAATCATTTATTCATCTTCTCTTGTAATTTTTGAACTTTCAGTATGGACCCTCTGCACTTGAACTTCCACTTTAACAGTTGATGGGTGGGAAACTTACTTCATTTTTTCATCTACCTGAGAAACACTCTCACCTTTTACCATATATTTTTCAACTGTCACATGAAAAGGTTTGAGTAGGGGAACCTCCTCAAGTACATTTGTGTCTATTACTTCAATTGGAATTCTCACTTGTTCATGTGATTAATCGTACTGAGGTAAATATTGACCCTTAAATTGCATTGCACTCAATTCCTTTTGCCCCTTTTATGTCATAACATTGCTAGTCTAATTAGACATGGGAATACTATGAGTAATGTTACTAAGCCAATTTTGTCAGTATTCCATTTGTAATCAGAACTACACTTGCAATTTTTGGCTGTACAGGTGGATCAACTTCAATTGCTCCTTGATTTTGTGATGGAACTTCCAATTCTGCGAATGTGGAAACCAATTTCTCTTGATCCTTGGTGAGTGGGAATGGAGAAATAATTTCAGGCTCTTTAATTTTATGTTTCTCTGGTTCATGACCACTTTCCTTTACTTGACTACCAACATCCCTTACTAATGGTTATATTACCTTTGCTTTCTTTGTAACTCTCTCAAAACATCTGAGGCTAGGTTCCTCCCTTTTTTTGGCACTTCGTAGTTTAAATTTTGGGTCAGTACTTGTCATAGATCCTCTCATCTTCATTTTTGTACTAGATGGCCCTAGAAATATCAACGTGGGAGTTATCATCTTGGTTATACTTGTCCCCTTAGCTTGCATATGAACTTCTTGAGTGATAACGACACTCTGCATGGATTTCAAAATAATTTCTTCTGTCTCAAAGAAGAAATAGAAGTTCCTATCCCACTGGTAGCAGCAATCTACTCATTAATGATGTGTGAAGTGGGTTTCTTGGTGAGAAAATGAAGAGATCTTCCTCCTAAAGGATCAATCTTATCATCTCCTTCTTTTAAAGGGAGGAGATCCTCCTTCAAAATTCCCAAATCTATAAAATCATTTAATAACTTTATATTTTGTATGGACAAATCCATACCTTTTCCTTGCAACCAAGTCAAGGTCTATCTCATCACATTGGCTATTCTTTCATATGAATTATTTGATTCTTCCTCATCCCAGACTATGGAAGCATTTGGTTGTACCTCAATCATATGGTCAATATAATATTAAATCACTATTTTTTGATCATATAATATTCCTTGAGGTACTAAAATAATATTAAAGTCAATGATCTTTCTAAGAGTCATCCTTGAGAAATTCCTAAGTCTGACCTCTTCTTTAGCTTTGCAATTCATCCTATAGTCTTTAAAATTGGGTTCATGCTTATATGAACTCCCCAAAGCTAAGCTAAGAACCCATCTGATGTCATAGTTGGACCTTGGTTAAAAATTTTCCATTTCAAACCTTTCCATCACTTCTTTTATTAATCTAGCTTTTACAATGGAGGGGCAGGAATACCTCCCAATCCTGATAGGAAATTTAATATTGGTCTTATGCTTTCCTGCAACTAATTTATGCACTGCTACTAATTGCCTTCAAATCTCACACACGGCCAACTTATCATCTACATATATAACCAATTTGCATGGCTTCCCATCAAATCCACTTGCTCTAATATAAGTGAAAAACATGTGCTGAATAAAGTAACAACCATACTTTAATATTACATTCCTAGCTTCTTCAGATATTTTGTATTGTTCCCATTTAATTATGAAAAGACATATTACAAGTGTGAAAAATGCATCATTTACTTTCTTCACATTTCCATTCCAATTGTTTAGACTTAGCTTAGGATACACATCATAAACTCTACAATATTTAAAGTGTGCCTTTTGCGGGAGGCCAGGGAAAAGCTTATGACTTGCAATATGGTAGATTACGTATGACATCATATTTAAGTCAAGATCAGTAGAGGAATTCATGTTGATTTTTTTGGCTAATTCAAAGAGATGTGTATGGATTGATGTAGTTATAAGTGTTACCCAGCAAATACTTCCTTTATTTTCCAAGATACCCCATATGTATGAGAATGTCCATTCTTTGAATTCGTAAGTTGTGTCCATGATATAAATTCTACTCAATAACACAATCATTAATGGATAATTCCATGATTATGGCTACTGGTGTCACAACTATTGGTAGCCCTAACATTAATCTAAATGCTTTAGGTGTTAGGGTTAAAAATCCTTCACCACTTCCATCCAAGAATTCCCTTTGTTCTGGATCATAGTTTTCAACACAGATTCTTATTAGCTTAGGGCAATGCATAGAGGGATGGAAAGCAATGGCTAGGGTAATGTGGCTAGCCTTAATGGCTATCATGAATTCAGTTTTATTGGGAGCATGGAGCCTTGCATAAAATCACCAAAATTAGCATTTAAAAAATTTGTGTATGTGATTTTGTCTAAATTACGGGTAATAATAGAGGTAACGTGAAATGTCAAATCTATGGGATTCATTCTGTATGCTTTAATTTTCCCTCTTACTTCCTTGAAAATCATAAATCAAATGATAATAACACGAATGCAATGCAAGAACTTACCTGTTCCTCATGTAAAATATTTGAAAATCTCCCCTTCTTCCATAATTCTGATTTCTCTAGCTCAATTTCACCACCTCACAGTCTATCTTTCTTCGCTCTTTCATGAATTAGCACTGTTAGGGTATCCAAATTTATCGTGTGTAAGGTGGAAACTAGAAATGATCAAAAGAGCCTTTAAAATTCATACTTTGATATGTGTGTATGAATTTATGATGATAGACATTAATGCTTCAAATTGTGACCCTTATATCTATTCATCCTTTTGAAGTTGAACAGTCCATGTGGATTAATCCAAGACATTGTGGGGTTGGGGAGTTTATTTGCAGTTTTGTATTTTTTTTTCAAATAAGTGTGAAACTGTAATCTTGACTCGAATATCTGCTCCCCGAATTTGGCTAAGAATTTGACATGTGTTTCTATTTTAAGAGCAGAAGAGCCATGGGGTTCATTTGTACTTTTGTCTATTTTCTCAAATGGGTGCAAAATTGAAAGTTTGACCCAAACACCCACCTATTGACCTTGCTTTAAAGAATGACATGTGTCCTCTATTATGCTTTAGGGATATGTTTGCACTTTACATTATATTGGGCCTTTGATGCAAAAGTGCACCAATACTCCGTTTCCTTGCTCTAATCACATTTGAACAAGTGTTCCTTTTGCTAAGTAGGGTTTTATTTACACTTTTCATTGTACAACTTAAACATTCCTTAGAATATTCCGTTGGGTTTCAGAGTTTGGCATGCACTTTGCAATCATTAGGTAAATTGTGTAATTATGTAAATACAAACTGACATAGCAAAACCAATTAAATCATGCCATGTATCTTTGGACATCAGAGAATAAAGTGTAATTAGTACTGAAGATCAAAGGAACGACACATAGGGTGAGTTTATAAGGATTAACACGATCATTCGACAATACTTTCTTAGATACTTCTTTGAAATGGTATGGTTACATTTTACTCGACGAAAAATAGTATTTACATTGGATTTGTAATCAAACATGGTATTTTTTCTTGGTTTAACATGGGTTCATCATCTAGACACATGCATTTGAGAGTTCTAATATACAAGACATGATTTTTTTTTGAAGGAACATTTAAATCAAAGGAATGAGCTCAAAACAAACACCAAAATAATATTTCAAAACATCATTGATGTTTATAGTGAAAAACTCGTAAGTAATTTATTTCTCAAATATATAATTATTCTAGAAAATCATTTCAGCAATACTATACAGATGAATGGAGTTGATATTAAAGTCATTTTGCAAAAATATTCATTAACATCTCATCCAATTTTTTTTTTACTTACCATGTTTTATCAATATTGGTATCTAAATGAACCAACGAAAAATGGAGCTATAACAAGGCTATGGAAAAAACCGTATCAAAGTAGCATCCTAAAGGAAAATATTAGTGAATATTTTTTGTTATATGATCTCTTGCCAAATGATGATTTTAGGATTAGTAGAAGATGAATGTGTCTTTAGTGTATTATATTTTGTGAAATTAGATAAAAATTTGGAGACATATTTGAGATTGTATGTTTCACATTATCCAGTGGATGCATTTCCTTATGAAAGGGAACTTGCGACTTGGACTTCACTTACTGAAATAAGAGGATTCACTAATACAAATAACATCAAATATGATCTTAATATTGGCCCAAAAGGTGGATTCTCTGCTGACACAATATATGTAAATGTATCTAAGGAAAAGGGGATTTATCAAACATTGTTTCAAATGCCTGAGTTTGAGGATTTTATCTTAGAAAGAGGCATGTTTTATAAATATTTAATAATATGATCTATCTACAAAATTCATGTGAAATTATTACAGTTTTTTTTTTTGGATAAATGTTTTTAGTATCCTTATTTCTTTTAATTTTAAATACAATGCAAGAATAAGATATGAAAACATTAATTATGAATATGATATGAAAATATTAATTATGAATAGAACATTAATTAAACTATCATGAAAAACAAAACACCAGATATGCTATGAAAACAATATATTAATAAAGTGTCTATTCATATTGTTTCAATTTAAAAAAAAAAATTACAAAAAATATCAATTGATATTTGAGACTTTTTTTCAATTCTAAGTATTACAATTAGTCATACAATATAAGAAACTACAATATCATTCTATGATGTTACCTCTTGTCTTGCATCATTTGTTAGTTCTCCTGATTTAATTACATCCTTAGTTGTGGCATTGATACTAGTAATATTTTCAATATATTGTCTGGTCGCATCACGTGTTGAAAGTAAACTAGGATCCACATTTGATTTATGCTTGAACAATATTTATGGATCCATGTCATGCTTCTTATTTTTTTATTCAATGTATTGTTTTTTAATTAAGGAGCACAAGTTTTTCCTTCAGTGAAATAGTAGCAGTTAAAATTTTCCTTGCATTATTCAAATTAATATCTAATATTAGTACTTCATTTTTCAATTTTTCATACATTGATTGCATCTAAGCAATGAAATATCACTATTTTAAAAGTTTAAATATGTAAAAATAAAATTTCAATGCAAAGAAAGCTAAGCTTACGACAAATTTATATTTTTCCACATTTGTAATGCCAACCAAGTTTTTGTCTCTAGCCCATTTGTTATAATAAGATTGTGCTTCACCATTTAAATTTTCCAACCTGTTTAACATTACATACAAAACATTATCATTATAGTCATTTCATATTGTAATGGCACCTGTGAAAGCCTTATTTAACAATACATCAGTCTTTAATGGATCATTTTAAACTAAAGTAAATAAAGAATTTCATTGGGAATGGTTACGATGATGGGAATTTATTTCCTTCATTAAAGATTTTCCCCAAAATTCTCATGTTTTCAATGTCTCTATATCCAGCAAAACAACATCATTAATATTAGCATAAAAGTTATCTTCCAACAAAATATGTAACATAAAATTTGTTAATCGACTATTAGACTATGGAACTGTTATTTAAGTTGGAGAGGGTGTGTCGTATGGTGAACTAGATGTCTATTCCTATTAAACATGATTTGTGTGGGTTTAGCCTTGAATCATATTATGTGGATTAAAGGTAGTTGGATCTCTAGTACTACTCTCAATAACAAAGAAATCATCATCAAGATCAATTTTTGTAAAATGGTGGTACCCACTACACTAGGGAGACCAAAAAAGGAGAAATTTATAAACTTTGTTCCTGTCAAATGAACTATGGCACCACTTTAAGCTGGAAAAGATATTCTTTTCCCCTTTTTTGAGCCTGTCTTTGTAATGGTGGTAGTGGCATATTTTTTGTTTGAGAAGTAGGAAAGGGAATTGCAAAATTAAAATGTGAAAAAATAAAAGAATTCAATGTTTAGTAAATTTAGCAGAAAATTTAAATATTGCAGTGACTGTGATACTAATAATGTACATTGTACCTACCCTATAGAGTATATCTAGGTGTAGTTTCCTCCATTGTAAATGGTTGAATCCTTGTTGATTCTGGTGGTTCATGTTGATGTTGGGAAGATTAATGAATACTATCATAGGAATCTATAAATATGCAGTAATGATTAAAAAATAAGCATATCTCTGAGGGTATCATTTCCCACATCATGGGGATGAGCACCTAGGGCATCAAATTTTACAAAAACAAGTGTACCAATGAAAAGTAAGATTTTTTATTTTTGGATGAGAGAGAGAAACTACAACAAGTCCCTAGGGGTTTCTTTGTTCTTCTTTACCGATCCCGTATGAAAAAGTCACCAAAATCATCATCAAATATCTGAAGATAGAAGGGAGACTTTGTCGTATCAACACCTACCACCTAGTGTTGTTAAACCATTTCATAAGAAACATTTTGGTAAGTCTCCCATTTCATACCCCTATGTCTCTTGAAATATATATTAAGGACATTAAATGGGATAAAAGGTCTTATTCCCTTCACCAAACTATAATATTACTCATCTATTTGCATTTCAAGAGTAAAAAACCTAGTCAAAACCACTGTCCCTTGTTCCTTCCACATGTTACTATATAAACAATAAGAGATATTGAGAGGATATCATCTCAACTAGAGTTCTTAGAAGAATCTCAAATAAGGGAAAAGTATTGAAGGCCCTATTTCAAATAAGGATAACTCCCAACAAGGGCTGGATGGGGATATGCTAGCTAGGTGTTTTCTTAACGTGGGAAAGAAAAATGAGAAGGATTTTAATGCCTCCATCCATAATGAGATGGATTACAAGAAGGATGCTATAAAATGGATTAAAAATGACATTAGAGATATTAAGGGGAATTTAAATAATCTAAGTAACACTAAGGAAGACAATGAAAATTAGATTTTGTAGTATTTTATTTCCCAATAGAATGATATGGGTTTTGGATCCTCATTTAGCAAGAAAAAATGCTAACCTGAAGCACATGTAGCTATCATGTCTCACCTTTGTTTTATTTTTACAGATGTTACCATGCAGATTCATGATGATATTTAACCAAGTTCTCATTCAATCATACTAAATCAATGCATATATTCACTTGGAAACACATGTAATAAACAACATAATAGATTACCCAAGGATCAATATTAATTTCAGAAATACATATCCATATTTAGAAACATCAATGATCATAATCCATCCATAATTATCCATTTAATCATCTAAAACATCTACATAATAGAATTTTGATACATAACATCTAAATCTTTGTTCAATGAGTCATGCACACAACTATATCAGAGAAACATAATACTAACACAATGGTGATACAAATGGTACCAAAATCAGTCTTAAACTAGGTATTTATAATGGTGGGGAATTTCCCTTCACCACCCATGCACTTTCTAATAATAGCGTGCTCAAAATTGCCATGTCTTAACAATTGCATGCTTTTACAATGGAGCTAATAATATATTATCCTATAAATAATAATTTCTTTAATCCTAACTATAGCCTTCATGCGTAGGTATGATCTATATGTACATTCTCCAAAAATAGTCAATCCTTGTTCACCAATGTACCCTTGCATGATGAGCACTCCAAGTCTATTTTACCCTACTTCTAGAAAATGGCTAAGTCCTTAATCTTCATGTATGTGTAGTACCACACATAACCCTTCTCATTCTTCCATGTGCCACCTGTACATCCATGTAAGTGTGTGTTCCTACCTTTTCTGAAGCATAGTAATTTTCTCATCCCAACATTACCCCACACTAGGTATGTTGTCCATCCTCGAAAACACTAGATATTGTCACGTAAAAGAGTAATAGAGCATTCACCATAAATCAAAGAATGACAAGTAAAGGAATGTGGATTGCATAAAATAATTAAAGAATAAAGTTCCCTTAGGTGGAAGAAGGACAAGAAATTACTTAATCAATATTTTCTGTAGATCCTTCAACCATTCTAGTTCCTTAATTTCCTGTACTAGTGCATTATTAACAATGCCTGGGACCTCTTTTGGACTCAAGTCATCAATCTTCCCCTTCAACTAATCAATAAGAACTTCCAGCTACTTTTCCACATCATCTAGCGCATCCATCCTACACATGATCTATGGAAAGAGTTCCCTTAATTTACCCTTAAGTTAGGTCTTCAACATGTCTATTATTTCCCTTTTCTATTCTACCTCATCCAATACCTTTTCCCATTCTGCCCTATTACTCATGTTCTTGGCCTGGAACTCCTTTAACTTCACTTTATCTCTGAAAACAAGTAGACCCACAACATGGTTGAATTCTTGGAAGTTATCATATACACACTCTACCACTTGTGTGACATATTTAGCATGTATCACCAATGCATAATATTGTGTGAAGTGTTCTTCGATCTGTTCCCTATCACTCTTGTTTTTTTGGTTTAATAATTATTCTACGGATTCTATGGCAAGAACCTCCTTCTCATACATGATCATGCATGCCAAGTATTCCAGATAGTGTAAGAATGAATCATATGTAGGCTGAACTTGGGAAATTAAATCCAGGAATGCGAGTGTAATTACATCTGTGATGCATTATGCTTTCTTATATGTTGCGTGTGTTTGCACCTTCTCTTCCCCTATCTATTGTTTCAATTGAGTGATGATCTTATATTTCTCCTTGATTTATTTATCTCTCCCCATTATCTCCTTATCCTTCTCCTCTATCTCCTTGTGTAGGTTCATGATGCGGCAGTCTTTATAATAAATTATTACCCCAACATCCTCCGATACTTTATTAAGTGCGTTGCATGATTATTCATCTGTTAGCATCTACAAATTGACTATCAGATAGGCCTCCCTTGGTGTAGACTTAAGTCGGGTCTCAATTAATGATTACATGCTAATCTTGAACTACGAATCTTCCATGTGTGATTAAAATGCCCAAGAGTGCATATTTCAAGTACATGACAATGCTTCTTCCTTCCTGAAGAATGACCAAAAAAATAAATCCTATGTGGCCACCATAATTTTATATCTTGTGTGCAACACCTTATTAGGTTTATCATCATATTGCATCATAGGACCCTAGGGTATATGTCTTAGCTTCTTGTTCTTTCCATAGGCTCATTTTAGAAAACAAAATGCAAGGGTATTCTCTATGCCTCTTGATTCCTCAACACTCTTTTCTTGTCCTCCTCACTACTTCTTTCTCAATGTGGAACTCAACTTCTAGCTCAATCTTATACCCTGCTTTATTCTCTTCAGTAGCTTCCTGCCTCACCTCAAAAATATAAGTGATGGGCACCTCAAACTCATCCACCTTTATCTCCATGACTGGGGTTTCCTCATGGTGCATGTTACACTCCTCTGTATATGATTCCTTAATATTATGCACTAGTGGAATTATATTCACCACTTATTCATCATTTGTTTCAACCTCCTCCTCTCATCTCTCAGTATCATTTATGTTTTCAGTAGAGACAACCTTTTTTTCTTCCTTACCCTAGACTTATTCTTTGTTGGTTATTTCTTGGTACTTGCGCTCGGTTTCAAATCCTTACGCGTAGGCATTTTCTTCATATTTGCACTCTAGACAGGGGGTTCATCTTCACTTCCTTATTCCTCTTCATGGACAAGGGAGTATCCTTACACATTATTTTATGTCTCACAGTCTTCTTCCCTGTAGGATCTTCTAGGATGATCAAGTCATCCTCCACATATTTTCCATCAAATTTTCTTAGCTTTAGATATATATAAATATTTTTCGCTACCACATTAGCAATTTCCAAGGTAATGTATTTTGACATATTGATAGCATTTGATGTCAATGTTTCTTCATACACACTCTTCTTGTGATAAAATAGTTTTTTTCATAGCATGTGGTGTTCATAATCCACTTTATCCGCATCAAACCTCAGTTTGCACATCTTAGAGAATCTTTTCACCACAGTCTAGAAATAACACGGTCTGAAGAAAAATGGAAGTTTTCACCAAGGAATTTTGGATCCATCCTTAAAAGTAAAAAAATAATGCAGAAGTGTTGATAGACTACAAATTCTATCTTTTCTTCTAATAACATAGGTAGTTCACTTGGAATGTACCATTCTACCCCAAAAACATCATGCATCCTCTTATACCATTTATCTCCTCTGTACTTATACATAGGAGTGATGGTTTGATAGGTGTATTTAACAAAACTTTCTATAGGGGATGTGTTCTCCTTGGGGAACTCCCATATTTTATCATTTGGCCCATCCATCACCCCAATTTTAGAAAACACAATGAGTGGGAGGACATTGTCAAAGGTAATTTTATCCCCTGCGCATGCTTCTTCAATAATCTCCTATGTTATGAATCCAGAAAGGTTGTAAATGTTGGTGTGTGTGACATGCTTAGTCATTGTCCACATCACCTGGTGAGTCATATCACGTTGCGAGAGTCATAGGTCTTATGAAGTCAAATGACAAGTGTCATATTCTGTCATAGAATCTGTCATTATCATTTACGTCAGTCCATCATAGGAGTTACATTCCTTATTTGGAATTGTAACTCCTCCTTTAGTGGCATCATATGCGTCAGTCTCGTCATATGTGTCAGTGGCATCATTGAGGTTCTTTCCTCATTTAGGCATGGGGGTTACACATCACCCCTATTTGTACTTCCTTTTTACGATCTATGATAATGAGCAGACCCATTTTCTTATTTGCATATTATTTCTATTGTTCAAATCTTGCTTATTACGTTGGAGCTTGACGTTACCATCATATTGCAAATTTGTTGTGGTGCATTGTTTTTGACATCGGTTCTTGCAAATCCCTCTTTCATGGTATCAGAGCTAGTTTCGGTAAAATGTGCACTCTTCTTTTATCAGTTGCTTCTTACTTCTGGTTTCTTCTTATTTCCTCCTGTAATTTTTTTTGATTATTACTTTGGAATCGTGCTAATCTTCTTAATAGTTTGCTCTTAGAGTTTGTGTGTTTTTTGGGGGTTTGTGCATGTGTGCAGGCTTGCATTTTTTTACCGCCAGATTTCCTTGTTTTTGGTAAAAATATTGGTGGAAAAATGTTTGATTAGAGCTCTTCCTATGTGCACTATTTATGCTTAGAAGTTACTCTTGAAGCCTTCTATCACACGAACATCCTAGTTTTTCTCGTGGTGCTATTCATGGTTTGCACAATCATGGTGTTGTCCTTGCTTTGGGTCGTGTTGAGTGCTCATGGCCTTCCTTTATTAACTTGTGGCACTGTTGTTATTTAAACATCTATGGGATTGTTTTCTTGGCTTGTCAACCTCTGCATTGGTTTTGTAGCTTGAGTCCCTCGTGCCCACCTACCCTGCACCATTTCTTGTTTCCTTGGAAGCTCAATTTCTTCCTCTAGTGAACATTTTTGACTTTCCATCATTCTGCCCTGATCTCTGGCTTAGATAATCATTTTCTTTACATTGAAGGATATATGGTTCGATTTCTTTCCATGACCTCTTGTCCATGCTCGGTCTTCTCTATTTGACTACTACATTCACATCTGGTTTGACCTTGGCATTGAATTTTTCCACTTCGAATTATGGTCAGTGCAACTACTCAGAGCTTGACATTGATGCATTCTTTCTAACCTACTCGGCGCTCCTCACGGCATTGACCTTGCTTCAACCTGTGTCATAATGGTTACATTACTGGTTTTCTATTTATGCTTGTTCCTCTACACAATGACCTCACTTTTCATCGGCACGTGGCTTGGTGGCTCAACTTGACGGTTATCACCAACAATGGATTGCACTTGACCATGTTTCATTTACATGCAGCAGATTTACCTGCAACAGATTACACTTGACCACAGATTACCTGCAGTGGATTACACTTGACCACATGGGATTTTCTTGTCTCGGTCAACACTGCCTTAGCTCAAGTGTTATCCTTCCTTTTTTAGAATTGATTATTGGTAAATAAATCTCCCTTAAAGTTTTTAGGTTTAAAATTTTTATTTCATTGGCATTGTAAACTTTATTTGGGTATATTTTGGTTGTATTATTATCCTTCCTTCGAGTGTCGAAGACAGAGGGTGAGGTCTGGGGTTGGCAGGAGGCTAATACCCCCTCATAACTAAAAAAAACCCTATCTAAAATTTGATTTCGTTTCCAATGAGCATACATATGACACCATTTGCATGCATTTAGGGCACATTTTTAATCCGTTTACAGGCTTATTAGCATTATTCCATCAGTTGTGGGAATCATTTTTTTGCAAATTTTGACTCGTTGCTCAGTTTTGAGCACTTCTTTAGTAAAAGTTTCATGTTTTTTTGCACTCTAGATGATAGGATTATCAGTTTTGTAAACACACTATTTACAAAGTGCCACATTTTGGGGGGTGTCTTTGTATTGCTTAATTCAGCTCATTTTGAATCATCTTGAGCATTGTTCTATCCCTTTTATTGCTTGTGGACTTGTGAGCATGTCCGCCATAGTATTACAGTAAAGGGATTCTTTTGTGTGATGTGAGATGCTATTTCTCACAAGGATTTATCTTCCCCTTCTTGTTTTCACTCATTCTTGTGCTTGCTTACGGTGTCAAACTGTTGTGCCCAACGAATCTTGATTATTTTCTCCACTCTTGCACATTATTACGCTGATTACAAGGTGAGTGACATAATGGTTCTTAGCACACAGTTGCATCTGATTGTAATCAATGCACTAAACTATAAAGTTCCTAACTTGGGGGGATGTGATATTGTTCTGGGGTGGTTGTTTCTTTCTCTCTCCTTCCTTTAGATCTATCTCTTCATTATGGATATCTCTAAAGTATGAGTGCTCACACCTTTTAATTTCTTTGAATGGAAATCTAAAATTATATTGGTTTTGCAAAGTAAAGGGTTATACCATGCTACCATGGGGTTAGAGACTGAACTTGATAATGAACCCAAAAAATCTAAATGGTTCAACCATTGTGATGAAGCCTTAGCTCTTCTTTATATGTATGTCTCTTCTGACTTTCTCTTCCACATCAAAAATTCCTCGACACCCAATGGAGCGTGGACAACACTTGATGAGATGTTTAGGAAGCAAGATGACATGAGAGCACATGAGTTGGAGAATGAACTACTAGGGTTAAATTCTAGTGACTTTGAAAACCTGGAGGCCTTCTTCTCAATTTTTTTCCACACTAGACTACTTATAAAGGAATGTAAAGTGGAGAAGAAAGACTCTCAATTGATCTTTTTGATTCTTTCTAAGTTAGGTCCTAAATACTCTGTCTTCGTTTTAACTTTCCATGCCATGAAAGATGCCTTGGGAAATGCCTAGAAAATGCCCTCATTTGATAATTTTTTGTCCCAACTCATTTGAGAACATGAAAAACTCATTCAAATGGGGACTCTAAATACCAAGTCACATGCCCTTGTGGTGAATAAGGGCAAGAAAAATGAAAAGAAGAAAGAAACAAAGGAACAACCTAAGAAAGAAACCAAGACCAACCACCCCCTAGCTAAGCCCAACACTAACACTTTGACTTCTGAGCCTAAAGCGAAGAAGGAAAAGTGTAAATGCTCCTATTGTAAATATCTTGGCCATGACGAGCATCATTGTTTTCAAAAATAAATTGATCACTTAACTCAGTTGTTTGAGAAGAATAAAATAATTGTTCCTAAATCCGTTAAACAAAATTCTTAGAAGGGCAAGTCTTCTAAAGTAAAGGAGTCTAAAAATGAAAAGAAGAAAGGTAAGGCCCTCATAGCTAGATCAGCTCCATCATCAACTTGGATTATCGATTCCGGTGCCTCGCACCATATGGCTTCTCCAGAGGTTGAATTATCTAGCATTGAACCATGTGGCATGTCCCAAATCACATTGGGTGATGACACTCATGTGTCGGTTTCCGGTAGTGGATCGGTAGAGATAGAAGGTGGAACATTTAACCAAGTGTTGAGTGTTCCCAATATCTCTACTAATCTCCTATCAGTTTACCAAATCACCCACCTTGGTGAAGGAATGCGAGTGGAATTTGGTCCTAACTCGGTGATCATTCATGAGCTTAACTCTAATTGCACTGTGGCTGAGGGAAAGGTGGATCACCGTTCACAGTTGTATACCTTTTCCCACTTCTCTTCTGATTTGACACCCAATACCTAGCTCACTCATGCAAATGAGGTTAGTAAGCTATGGCATGAGTGTTTTGGGCATCTAAATTATTGTTACCTTGAACAATTGAGCCAAAATGAAATGGTCAACAAGTTACCTTGGGTTAAGGTTTCTAAAGGTCTTTGCGAGGGTTGCACCCTCGAAAAGCACCCTGACAAAAAATTTGATAAGGGAAAATCTTAGAGAGCTACTCGTCCCTTGGATCTTGTTCATAGTGATGTTTTTGGCCCCTTTCCATCTCCTTTTTTCACTAGAGCTGTATATATACTAACCTTCATTGATGACTTTTCACGTTATACTTGGGTATATTTTCTTAAGCTTAAGTCTGAAGTCTTTTAGAATTTTTAAAACTTTAAGGCTCTTGCTGAGAAACAAGTGGAATGGTCTATCAAGGTTATTTGAACCAAAAATGGAGGTGAGTATGTGAGCAATAGGTTTGAGGATTTCTACACTTCTGAGGGTATTTCTTTGCAGCATATAATTGCTTACAGCCCTTCCCAAAATGAAGTTGCAGAAAGAAATAACTAAACTCTAAAGGAGATGGCTACTTGTATGGTTCACTTGAAGTCCCTTCCTCCCCAGTATTGGGCTGAAGTAGTAAATTGTGCTTATTACATTTAGAATTGTGTTCCACACAAGGTAGTAAAAGGGATGACACCCTTTGAATCCTGGTTTAGACACAAGCCTGATGTTGAGAAATTTTGAGTCTTCATATCTACGGCTATGGCTCAAATTCCTAAGAAGAAATGTAAGGCATTGGATCCAAAATGCAAACCTTGTATCTTTGTTGGGTATCCTGATGGCGTGAAGTGATATTGATTGTTGAACCCTATAACCCATGAGATCTATATTGAGAGGAGTGTGAAGTTTGGTGATTCATCTTTGAATTTTACTTCCACTAAGGTTATTTTGCCCACTGATTTAGATTCTAACTCATTAGATGATGATGATGTTGAGAAAGTTCCTCCTCTCCCTGCTCCTCCCGATCCTCAAAATTATGAGTCTTTTGATTCTGATAGTAGTGATGATGATGACTATGTCCCTTCTCACTCGAGTGAAGAATCTTCCAACTCCAAGCTTGAACTTTTAGGACCTATTTGGGCCAGGAAAAATTTACAGAGTGTTGGAGATTTAGTTGGAGATCCTTCAGATGAGAGACGTACTCACTCAAGTTTCATTATACCTCACTCCTTCTTCGCCTCTAATTATGATCCACCATCTTTCTAGGAATCTTCCAAGATTCCTGAGTGGGATTTTGCTATGGATGAGGAGTATTCCTCACTCATAAAGAATGACACATGGGATATTACCCCTCTTCCGAAAGGAAGAAAAATCATTCGGTGTAGGTGGATATATCAAACAAAATATGGATCCAATGGAGAATTCAAGAAATATAAAGTGTGACTTGTAGCTAAGGGTTTCTCCTAGGTAGTTGAGGTTGATTACTTAGAAACCTTTGCTCTGGTTGCGAAGATGACTTCCATTCGACTGACCCTTGCCATCGCTGCTACTAATAGATGTGAAGTCCACCAGATAGATGTTAAGATTGCCTTCCTTCATGGGGACCTAGAGGAAGGGATCTATATGGAACAACCTCCGGGTTATGTCCATGATCCATCTCTTGTTTGCAAGTTAAATAAGTCTCTCTACAGCCTTAAATAAGCCCCTTGGGCTTGGTATGCAAAGATGGAATCCTTTTTACTTGCATCAAGGTTATCTTGGTCTCACTCTGACCCAAATGTGTATATTATGTGGCAGGATGACTCCATGCTTATTCTTGTTCTCTATGTTGATGACTTGTTGATCATGGGTAGCTCTTCCTCTATCATTGATTCTGTGAAGATCTCCTTGGCCAATAAGTTCTCCATGTATGACTTAGGATTACTTCATTACTTTCTTGGGATCCATATTTCACAATCTGACTCAGGAATTATGATCTGGCAGCCTAAGTACACTTTTGATTTTATTTCTTGGTTTTACATGTCTGATTTCAAGTCCTCACCTACTACTTTTATTTCTAGGGTCAAGTTGGTTTCTTATTTCTCTTCCCCCTTGGTTGACAGTACCCTTTATTGGCAATTGGTGGGGAGCTTGATCTAACTTACTCACACTCGACCAGATCTTTCATATGCTGTCGGGATCATGTCCAAATTTATGCATGAGTCTCATGAGCTGCATTTAAAATTAGTAAAGCAAATCCTTCACTACGTTCGTGGCACCCACACAGATGGTATTCATTACTTAGGAGGGACTGATATTGACTTGGTTGGATTTACAGACTCATATTGGACTGGTGATCTACATCATTAGCATTCTACCTCAGGATATAGTTTCACTCTTGGTTTAGGTGCTGTTAGTTGATCCAACAAGAAGCAGAACACCATTACCATATCATCCACATACATAGAATACAGAGGAATAGTTAATGCTACCACAAAAGCTGTTTAGTTACATGTTATCTTGACAGATTTTGGCATCTAAGTTTAGTGGCCTACCATTATCTATTGTGACAACATGAGCACTATCTTGATTTGTAGAAATCTAGTTCAACATCACTAGATGAATTACATTGAGATTCACATGCACTTCATATAAGAGCTGATACATGAAAACATCATCGACATACAATATGTTTAGACAGTTGATCAGGTTGCCGACATATTCACCAAGCCCTTCACTGAGATGAAATTTCTTCACTTGTGGTATCTTCTTGGGGTGACGTCTGTTGCAGCTACTCATCTTCTTCAGGCTATATATTCCTCCTTCTTCTCCTCTTCTTCTTTCCAGAAAGTTGTTGTTTATATATGGGCACATTATCATGCCTTTAGTTTCCGGGCCCCATTGACACATCTTTCTTAGTTGTCTAGGGGAGTCTTCTTTTCTGTTTTGGCTTACCATGACCTCTTACTCAGCCTCAATGAAGAGGGGGGTTTTGGTGTGTGTGACACGCTTAGTCATCGTCCACATCACTTGGTGAGTCATGTCACCTTACAAGAGTCATAGGTCTTAGGAAGTCAAATGAAAAGTGTCAGATTCTATCATTATCATTTGCGTTAGTGCGTCATAGGAGTTATATTCCTTATTTGAAATTGTAACTCCTCCTTTAGTGGCATCATATGTGTCAGTCTCGTCATATGCATCATTGGCTTCATTGATGTTATTTCCTTGTTTAGGCAAGGGGGTTACACAACACTCCTATTTATACTTCCTTTTTTTGATCTATGAGAATGAGCAGACCTGTTTTCTTATTTGCATATTCTTTCCATTGTTCAAATCTTGCTTATTGTGTTGGAGCTTGATGTTACCATCGGAGTGCAACTTTGTTGTGGTGTATTGTTTTCAACATTGGTTCTCACAAATCCATCTTTTAGTAAATTGTGCCTTCAGAAATATTCTTTGCAACATGGAGCCACCACTTGTTTAATTTCTTCCACCTCTCCTATCCATTCAAATTGATGCATAACTAAGTGGCCATTATGATAAGAGGATTTCCAAGTTTCACAAAATCCATTGTGCACCCTACACGTTGATAGTGAAATTCCTTGGAGCTCTTCTTTACTTTGTCATCGTCTTCAAATTCTAATGGAAGTTATGTCCACATGCTCTGAAGGCCAGTAAAATTGTTAATCAACTATGATGTCAGGCACATCCTCCTCCTATAAAAATAGAATAAATCCTCATGGACGTGTGACATAATCCATTGATACAGATGATCAGGATTTCCAAAATAGGGTACTTCATATAGTTATAGAATTCTGACATTATATAGAATGTGATGCCCCTCATCATCATAATTTGGTTTATTATTTGTCGTATTTTTCCCCATCTCCTGGATAAGCTCCACCTCTATATCACATTCATTTGAGTTAGAACATTCATTGACCATAATTTTATGCGCATGAGATACCCAATACTTCCCCATCATCACTCCATTGGGTAACTACATCTCTAAGTACCATTCTTCTTATATATCCACTACCACGAGCTTTTCCTTATCGTTGCATTTTCCTTTCCCCTTGGGTGATGTGGTTATTGTTTTCCTAGGTTCCATTTCAACATGCAAACTCAAAGTTTGATATTACTACCTTACTATGCTTTAATCTCCCTTAAATTCTTACTTCAAATGATCTATGTGAAATACTCTTCTTACCTAGTTCACTTTTCTCAAATTTGTGCCCTAATCTTACAAACCCTAACCAAAAAACACACTTCTATAAATAATATTCCATGCCTCCCCAAGCTTTAAAATTTCTTCCAAAATAGTTCTTTTACTTGGACATGTCCTTATTGTGATTTGGTTTAATCAATTTTTGATCTTTGTATTGGATTTCACAAGAATTCACACAAATATGTTCTTGAAAACATGCATGATCTTCACAAGCCGAGGTAAAAATGAATTTACCTAGATTCCATTTTATAGATTTTCAAAATTTTACCACATTAAATACTCACCATCGACCACTATATGACAACTTTAAATATGATTTTTCACACTTTTTCCACTGCTTCTCTCCATGTGCTATAGTCAGTACATTCTGGTGCTCATACTACTGTCTAGGCCGTATACCTTCTCGCATGTGTGTCTCAACACCATAATACATAAACCTCTACACCATATACCAAGTAGTTCATAATTTTGCTTCCTTCCTCATGTTATACTGTGTGATTATTTCCTCCATGCATGGTCTTAATCCTAAGAATTTTCCTTATTATCACCATCCTTCTCATTTCTAATGACACCTTTTTCCTCTTTTGCCGCACACATACTCTGCAACCAATATACCAACATTCTACCAACGTACGCACTACTTATTCAAGGCATCAATAAGGTATCTTTCATGTACTCATACCTGGTTTACCCCACACTAAAGGTCTGCAAAATCATATACGCATGGAATCAAGAGATAATAATCATCTTCCTGTGTGAAAGTGTGCTTATTATAACAAAACAAGGAAACAAAATAAAAAATAAACAACAAAAACAACTGGAAAGAAACACATAAAAATCAAACCTATTCTAAGTGGAAATACCACCTTATTATAAACACTAAGAATTTTTTTTTATACTAGGGTTCTAGCCTACTCCCATTGAAGTAACTGGGAAAATATTTTCCATCCAACACCTATAACTGACATGCACATGATTCAAGTATCTTGGTTACTACAGAGGGTCTTGACCAATGCAAATTCAATCTCCCTAGATGGTGCACAAAATTGGAGTCATTGATAAGGATCATCTTGCCAACTACAAATTTCTTTCTCTTAATATGCCTATCATGTCATGCTTTGTCTTACCTTCTCATTATTATGGCTCAAATACGTAATGATGTGCCTCTCATCTAACAGTATTATTTTGTCAATGCAATCTTGAATATCTCATTCATCATCAAGTTCACCTGCACGTGAAATATATAGAGATGGTAAATGAATCCAACTGGTAAGACTACTTCTGTGTAAAACACTAGCTGGAATGGTGTAGCCTTATTCAACCTCTTGTAAGTTTTCATGTAAGACAAAAGTACAACTAACAGTTTATCATCCCAATCTTTCCTTCCAATGTCACAGATATTTGTCAATTTTTGCCCAATTTTTTTTTGAAAGCCTCTGTAGTGTCATTGTCTTGAGGTGATAAGGGGTGGTTTTATGATGGGCCCCCATTAACTCTAATAATAAGATTATAATTGTCTCATTCAAAAAATGAGTTCCTCCATCACTTGTCAAGATTAGTGGGTAGCCATACCTACTAATAATATTTTCCCATAAGAATTTTGTTGTTGTGGTTTTTGTACAATCCTTTGTAGGTATTGCCTCTTTCCACCTTATCAAATAGTCTATGCAAATTATTATGTAATATGTGCCTATCCTACACACAGGTGGTGTAATAGGTCCTACCAAGTCAATATCCCACTTCTCAAAGGGTTCTGCACTTGTAATCGGTATAAGTGGCATCTCATCCCTATTTCCAATCTTTCCAAGGCACTAGCAATGGGCACACAATTTCACAAAACCATTAACATCCTTGTATAAGGTTTCTCACAAAATTCCATCCAGAAGAATTTTGTGCGCGGTCACATCACCTGCATAGTGTCCCTATTATTCCATGAGCCTCCTCCATGATAGCTCCACGTTCATGCTCAAGTACACAATGACGTAAGATTTCATCTCTACCTATTTTGTATAAGTCCCTACCAATCAATTAATAGGATGTAGCTCAAATAGAAAGCTAGTTTTTTTCCGACATCTTCATGCCTTTAGGCACCTGTCCAGTGTGCAAGAACAAAACAATATATTCCACATTTATGGGTGCATGGTTCAACCTAAAAAACTATGCATCTGGAATTGTGTCCTCAATGCTCTAAATTTCCTCACCAATTTTTTTTTCTCCCTAGCTTAACAACATCTTTAGAGTCAAATTCTTGAAATAGAAGTATCCATCTGCATATGTGCCCTTACAAAACAAGCTTGTTGATTAAGTACTTTAATTCCATATAATCTGTATAGAAAATGAACGAGGTATTTCAATAAGTACTTCCTAAACTTGTGAAGTGAATAAATCATGTACAAGGCCTTGCGCTTAGTTATTGTATAATTCGTATCCGTAGGTGTCAACTTCCTACTTGCAAAGTAAATGAGATGATCCACAATTCCTTCCCCAGGCTATGCCAACACCGCCCCAATCACCATGCCAGTATCAACATGAACATGAAAGGGCATGTCCCATGAAGGAAAACACAAAATTAGTTCAGTGGTAAGTATTTCCTTAAAATTTTCAAAAGCTTGTTGTTACGCATCACCCCAATAAAATTTCCCTTTAACCTTGAGAAAATCTTCCAGGGGCATGGAAATATTTTCATATCCTTTGATAAAATTCATGTAGTAACAAGTATGTCCCATAAATACATGCACTTCACTCTGATTGGTGGCTTTTCCAAACCTAAAATCATTTCTATCTTGGTTGGGTATACCAACAATCCTTCCTTGCAAATTATGGGCCCAACCAAAGTTCAAAAAGGTGGAGCAAAGATGCACTTTTTAATGTTGAGAGAGATTATCAACTTCCCACACCTCTCAAACATCAACCTGAAATTATCACAGTGATATTTTTCTAACCCATAAATAGTCTAGTCATCCAAATATACTTGTGAGAACTTGTGAATAAAATCTTGAAATGCTTATACAATGATGTACAAGAATATGGCAAACATAATTTTCAAGACAAAAGGTATGACTGTATATGAAAAAATTTCCCACTTGGAGGTGAAAGTTGTCTTTTCTTGGTCTCCTTTCATGATGCACACATGGTGATAACTTGAAAACCCATCTATATAGGAATATATCTTGTGCCTAGCTACTCCTTCATAAATTTCCTCAGTAAAAGGCATGGGAAAGGGATCTATAACACATAAATAATTCAACTCTCTGTAATCCTCACATATCCTAATCCTCCCATCCTTCTTCATACCGATAACCATGGAGCTAACCCACTCTGACTCTTCGATTGGTTCAATTATCCCAGAATTAGACATCTTATCAATTTCCTCTTTGACCTTCATGCACATGTTAGGATTCATTATATAAGGCCTATTCCTAACCACTCCCACACCTTATTTCAAATTTATCTTCATCTCACCTAAAGAAGGATGCACACCTTTTAATTCATGGTAACCTCTTGGAAAGAGATCCTGAAAGTCATGAAAAACCTTGATGATATTGGCTACTTCCCATCCTAACAAAAACTCCCCAATGATTTCTTCCTTAGGCTCATCCTCTATACCAATGTTAACCTTCTTAATCTTCATTGGTTCACGGTATGTACGTGCGCTCTCATCCACATAATCCATGACTTCACGCATACCCTTTATGTAGTTAACATCCAATTCTTCAAATTCCTCATGATCAACCATATATGCTAATTTACCATTTTATTTTTCCTTCCCAATATGACCCATTTGTACCTCTTATGTCTCCTCAAGATCAATGCACACCTCAAAATCAGGTTCACCAAATAGTTCTAGCTTGATTTCTTCAACCTTCATGCTATCTCCCAAATTGATGTTATTCATGTTCTGTAAAGCTTCATGGACTGGAGGGTTAGTAGAAAAGTAATCAAAAGTTTTAATCATACCTACAGTCATCTCATGTCGATTCCCGGTTTCCCTCTTTATTTCTGCATGGACATACCATGCGTGCACGTATCCACGTAGTGTGGAGTAGAACTTATGTACTTAAAGGGATAGTGGTAAAGCCTCCTAGCCTTGCACCCATAGTCTCTCACAAGTATGGAAATGATGTGAAGCCATATTCATACCATGAAATTCACAGATGTGCTTAGGTATATTTCTCTCAGTAAATCTAGTGGAAAAGGGTTATTCATACTTCTCACCATTCCAGTGCATTACTGTCCCACACAAAGTATATACCAATTTGTTTCTTCTATCTCCTCCATTTGGCCACTGAGTCTCCATAGTGCGCAAGAATTTATTGGGCCTCCCCTCACTAATATACCTTGGTAACTAATCTGAGCCTAAATGCCTCACCATGCACATCTGGATCATCATTGTGACTTTCCCTTTTACTTCACACCCCACCATCTCATACGTTCCATGAGTCCAACTATTACAAGAAACACTAGTAGATACCTTACAGATTACACATCTTCCCACTAAATTACACCTTCCTTTGATGATTCTACATGCTTTTGATCACACACTATATGAGTATATGTTTTTATTAATATCTTCTTCACTCAAAGGATCAACATAAGGATTTTCCTTATTTTCAAACAAAGGTATAGTCATGGGCTCGTCTTTGTTATAAAAAATGATGTATCTCTCTTTGAAGAAAAAATTAGAATTATTCACATAACACCAGGGTCTTCCAAGTAATGTTGGAAAGGATTCTTTGGCAAGCTCCAACACCTCAAAGTATCTAGTAAACTTGGCTCACTAAATGATGATATATGTATCCTTTAGTACCCCAATAACTATAACCTTATTTTTATTTTCTATATAAAACAAATTCAAAGATGACTATAATGTAGGTCTCCCCATATGATTCTAATCTTCTAGAGTAAGCACATTTACCTCGGTGCATGTATCTATCAAGATATTTCTTACTATCTAACCATTAATTATTACGTCAAGTGTGATATCCCTATCGAATTCATGTTCATGTGGTGGTAGATTAGTCCATGAAGTATCTACCTATCATGCTCAAATACATTGTGCATGGTACCTTCTCCCATAGTCATTTACCTAGCATATGAGGAATGATATTCTCCTAGAACAACATCTTACACACCTCCTTAAAATCATTGACGTCCTTCTACAAGAGCTCAACATTCTTTGCATGTTCCCTATGCACGTGCCTTTTCTTTAAATGCATTCGTATTTCACCCTAAAGATCTATAATGACTCCCATAGTCTCTTGAGTATACTTCCTTATGATGCGCCATGGACTAGATACTGTAGACATGTATTACTATCCTCCCTTGTTATAAGTGGTTTATCCTTCATAGGTTCTCGCATGCACGTGTTACCTTAGCGCACATTGTAACTAGCATGGGTTGTGATTTTGGATCAGTCATCTTCTTTGAAATCCATTGATCAACATTTACATGCATTGCCCCTTAATCATCCCCGCGTTCCCTTGTCCTTTCTTATTGTTTTTAATAATTTTCGTCATATAGGTCCTAGGAAATCCTCTAACTTGTGCGGCTTCCCACACCATGAGCAAGTTTTATTTTGAGGTAAATCTTGCTAGTAATGATCAAGTGACCCACAAGTGTAACAAGTTTCTCTAGCAAACCTACCTCTACCACCACTGTGACATCAACCATCGATATCCTCCCCAAAATTTTCCATTCCTATTATCTCTATGGTTTTTCCCTTCATTATTTTTTCCTTCCTACTCCTTGGACCCACTCACCACACTAGTATAGTCCAATCCATGTCTCAATGGCTTCATGAATGTGATCAATTAATCTTGCAGTCAGATGGTGTCATGAGTATGATACTTGCAAATATTACTAGTACATATGACACCTTCTTATAGAGTGCATACATTACAAAAGAGGGAAATCATGGACATCATAGCTTCAGGTGAAAAACTTCACAATCTAACAATAACATGTGTACCATGACATTGCATGGGAAAATATCTTTAGGTATGTCCCTTCACTTCACAATATAGTGCACCATATTCCACTATGCATCTCATGTGCTGAGTTGGCAGAGATTTTTTTCTCCAATTGTTTCACCATGGCTATAATTCATGCCTCTAAGAATGGGATCACTCCAGTATAAACACTTCTAACCATCCTTAGCATGCACAGATCAACTTCCAAAGCCTTGTGTGGATCCACATATACATCTTATGAGAGTAAATTTTTTTGTAATGGAGTTAGAAATCACTCTAAAAAACCCACTGTTCATTCTGACTAGGATGAAGATCATAAGATAACTTAGATAACAGAGTCTTAAAACATGCATCATACTCCCTCACACTTTCATCTGAAAGTTCCAACTTGATATCCTTGAGCATGTTGATGCTCTGTTGTTCAAAAGCTGGAATGTGAAACTCAGCCAAAAATACAGATGTACAAAGCATTGTAGTCCACCATAGTCTGATGTGGATCATACTTCCTATACCAGCTATGCATGCACCCTTGAAGTGTAGTGGAAAATTGACTTACCTTCCTATATGAAACTGTAATTCCCTTAGCATGCCATATTAATTCACACTTATGCACATGATTTATTACATCTTCAATCCCTCTATACTCTAGTAAATGGAAAGACATCTCATAGTAAACTTGAGGTGTCAACTTGAACTAGTTTTACTGAGGTTGGTTTGGTGGTTGTTTTGGTGGTGGTTGTGGTCCCTATCCACAAGATCCAGATCAAGAACCTCTTCCTCCATGTGGTGGCTGGCCTTATCCTACGTGAGCTCCTTCTACGCCCCCTACTGTGGGCTATGTTCCAGTTGATAAACTTCCTTGTGTTCTAATTGTAGTAGTGAACTAGAAACCTATTGTCTACGTGGTCACATCTATTACTAAAGTACTCCCAATGGTCACCCCGCCAACACTTTTTCTTAACGACATTCCCAAAAACAATCTTGCATGGGTACTCCCAAATAATGATGCCAACTATGTTTCCATGGGTGCATTACTTACTTGATTCCCCTCTAAATTCAATGTAAAATTATATCTATCTATCTCCTCTTACCTACCTGCACTATCCTTCTTCTCAATGACTACATATAGATCTATGAACACCATGCACAAGGGCTAGGTGGGATCAAATGTACGCCCGTACTATCCTCATTCTCTCTTCTGACGTGCACTCTCATCTGAAGCCAAAGGGGATTCTCTATTGAGCTTTCCCAAAGTTGGGAGATCCTGATGATGTGGCTCCTATGTCTTCCATGAGAGCTTTAAAAACCTTCGCAATCCATCATCCTCCTCAACTCTAGTGTCTTCCTCAATCTCCCTTTACGATCTTCATGTCCCTCTCTCATGCTTCATTAAACTTGAGTTGTCTTTCCTCTCTCTGTCTTTCTTCCGCCAGGTCTACCATATTTCTCCACACCTAATATGCCCCTGTGCATGTTGAGGGTTTAGTTAACCATGGGTAGGCTTTCTAAATCCAATTCTATAGTAAAAAATATTGATTGATAAAGGCATAACACGCAATTAAGATCCTCTGGGATCACGTAAGAATATGAATTCAGATATCTCTGGACACAATACGTATAAATAACATACTCCAATCTATAATTGCACAATACATCAGTCCCACCAATGATCTATAACTCTAGTCCACTCCACATCTAGCATAAAAAGAGTCTGGTAATCCTCCTGCGTCCAAAGTCTCGATCTAGGACCCCAACTCTTCCCTAATGCGTATGAAACTAACCACTCATACAATTATACTGGAAAGAAGCTGAAGAATGTCTCATAGAGCTCATGATAAATATTATCTTCCACCCAATGACAATGTGCATTGAAATCAGGTCCAATGTTATATCTCTACACAAACTGGTCTCATCTATTGTCTACCCCACTTTTCATACTCTCTAGAGTAAATCAATACACCATCTGTATGTAACATCCTGTCTGATAGTTCGAAAAGAGGTCCTAGCAACTGGATCCAAAAGGTAGTATTTTATTTTACCATTCAGAATGTTATGTGTGTTGGCACCTCATCCAGTGTAACTAAATGCTCACCCAAAGCGCGCAGAGCTACCAGGTCCCTCCTTTGTATGTTGCTTGTCAAAATGCTAGTCATGTACATGTCCATAATGATATTCAATCGAGTACATTCATTCAATCATAATAAACCATTGCATGATACCTCACTTGGAAACACATGTAATAAGGAAACACATCAGATTAACCATAGGATTAACATCAATTGCATAAACACATCTCCATACTCAGTTACATCAATAATCAGAATCCAACCATAATTATCCATTTAATCATCTGAAACATCTATATAATAGGAATTTGATATATAACATCCTAACCTATGTTTAATGAGTCATGCGCATCAATTATAGCATAGCATCATAACACTAACGTAATCAGACACAATGATAATAATTCCAAATGGTACTCATAACCATTCCTAAGCCAAATATTTATAGGGGTGGGGACTTTCCCTTCACCGCCCATGAACCTCCTGATAATAGGCGTGCTCAAAAACAGCCATGCGTACTTAATCATTGCATGCTTTTACAATGAAGCATTTACTAATAATAGGTTGTCCTAATAAATAATCATTACTCTAATCCTATTACATAGCTAAGCTTCATGCATGTAGCTTTAATCTTTGGTTTGCATGTGCTATTCTCCAAAAATAGTCAATGCTTGTTTGCCAACGTACCATTTTCATGATGAGAAATCCAAGTATATTTTTAGCCTGCATTCTCCGAAAATGGCTAAGTCCTTAATCTTGCATGTATGTGTAGTCCCACGCACCACCTTTCTCTACCTCTGTGTGCATCCTCCTGCGTGTTACCTCTACTTCTGTGTGCGCGCACATTCATACCTAGTCATGATACTTCGTCATTTTCTCATCCCAACAGATTTGGACAAAGATGGATGGTAAGTTAGAGAAATTTGAGAAAAAATGTAACCTTGTGGCTGACAGATTTATCCTCCAAACTGCCCTCTTAAATTCTATTGTGAATGAACTAAAGACCAATGATAACAAGGGCATCATCAGAGAGAATGAAAGGAAAAAATAAGATGAGAAGAGAGACTAATATATAAAGGACCTTATAAAACTCTCTACTCAAATGTTCAATGAGAAATAACCAATGTGTTAGTCTATGGTTTTTGTTTGGTTATACGTCTTTGTTGTTGAGGTTTTCTTGTCTTGTGCTTGACTGAGATAAAGAGTTAACAGTTGTGCCTTGACAAGTGATTGTGCTAGCTATTTTCTCATTCCTATAATAATATGGAAGGTTATGTGGAGTCTATTTAGGATAGAATACTCATCACTGCCTTGGCACGAGAGCTGCTGTATTGCTAGTAAGGTACATGATATTGTTTAATTTAAATTTTAACTAAACTGTGATGCTTTTGGTGGTCTCGTCTGATTTATTCGCATGTGTTTAAGGTGAATGCTTTTCTCTTGGAGAGATGGTACAGTCATGAGCTTGTTCTGAGGGAAATATGTATGATTCATTTTATTTCTCTTCTGTTGTAAAGTATAGGTTGATATAATTTTTATCTAACTTTTGGAATTGTTCTAACATGCTGATGGAATCATGAAAGGTTATGATATTCATTTATTATGTTGAATATATTAGTCCGTCTGATGTTGCTGTCCTTGGGATTCAGATGGATAGTTGTTTAGATGCATTTGTCTTCTTGGTCACTAACGTTTTGATGAAATATTTGAAAGGTATCTAGGACTATTTAGTGACTATAATATGAGTTACACGTTTATAGTCATGTTTGTATTACAAGAGCATAGTCTGAAATATGTTTACTTGTTTGGTGAAATGATCTCATTTAAACAGGTTGTTTAATGAAAACAGTTGTTGGATTGCAATTGTTTTAAGAGTTAGTGCTTATCATGCTCAGTTTATCGAACTGACCCATGTTGACAATTTTTGCAAATGGTTTCCGTAAGTGGTAAAAGCACGCAGATCTGATAGGATGTTCAGATTGTTTAATTTGGTTTTATGATGAATTACAACTTGATTCTCTAAATGTACTATATGAGGAAAGATGTTCTTTTTCTGTTGAGTATTGTATCAAGTATGTTGAATGCATAAAATGTATTTGATTAGTTCTGAAAGGAATGGAAATAGATATTTGATACTTATATGTTTGTATTCGTATCTTGATAATTTGACCTTCTTCGGTTCAAATGATCTTAAGAGCATTGTTATTATTGTATAATTTGGAGAATTTTGTGATTATCAATTTAAGCTTGCAAGAATATGTGACCGAATACTTATGATTGTTTAGCAGTTCTAGTATGTTCTATCTAAAGCTAAATTGAAATTTAGATCACTGTCTTCTGGAAGCTAGGGTTAAAATAAACCTAAGCAGGACGCTAAACAAGCTGAATTAAATTATTAATTCCTAGTCTTGATTAAGCCAGGACAACGTTTAATTGGATTCTTAATCACTATATCTCGATACTAATAAGTAAGATATAAATTCAGTTATGAGAACTGAAATAAACCTAAAAAGGGTTCGGTTGGTAATCACATGTGAAGATTATGGGTTATTGTCCAATTTCATTGATTTAGAATTATGTATATTCTATGAACTCCTTGATGGGACCATAGTCTTAATAACTTCATTGTGTAATGGGTTTTATTAAGAAAGGTCATTCTAAGGCGAGGAACCCGGGGATTGGGAAAGACTACCCTTAAAGGGAGCATCTTATGGTATAATTTAACTCAACGTATGTAACACTTTTTAATAAGTAGATCTTTTCGAGGCGGATTTAAAGGTTGACAGCACAAGTCAACTGCAGGGTTGTACCTTCGAGAAGATTAGGATCTTCTCGAAGATACAACAATGTAGGTGACTTATGACGACACCCTTTGCATTGATCGTTAAGATTTACACCTTAAACTCGAACAAGTTACTTTGGGACCGATTAGGAATGTGGTCACGTTATAAGGCTACTTAGGAGACTCGGGGTATCATGACACACTGGTTTAACTAGGGTTGACCCAGTATGTCATCGTATCCCTAGTCCTCGGGAGCATCCATATAACGTTGTCACCTTACTAATCCATTTCCGAGTGAATAACTTGGGATAGGAGGGACTGACAGAAGTCAGTATAAGACATTCTATATAACATAGGAATGGGGTGAAGGACGTATTCCAGATTGACGAGTATGCCGTTAAGGAATACGAGACATAAGCAGTATGTTTCAAATCTTTGGCCAAAGTATCGCAAGCTGCTGATTGCGTTGTCCTAAGTCACCTAGTCTAAGGGATGAGATGCCGATGAATAATGGTAACAATTATTTAGATAGGTTCCTTGGACAGAGCATTCTAAATCCCAGATTAGGGAAGAGAACCGCAAGAGTATTGTGTTAAAGTGAAAACGCCAACTCTTAATACTCATGAATAGATCGGTAGATTACCGAGTCATGGAATGAATAGATCGGAGGTACTCCGAGTCATTACAGCTGCATATGGTTATCTGTTATAAGAATGGTTGTTTTGATTTGTGAGTTCTAAATTATGTATTTAGAACCAGGAAGAATTTATCAAAAAAAAAAAATTTACTTGTTCTAATATATAAAAATGAGGATGTTACAATGAGAAATAACCAATGTGTTAGTCTATGGTTTTTGTTTGGTTATTGGACACACTTGGGTTGTAGTTTGTTTGTATTTGGGCTAGTTTTGTGTTGTTAGCACCAATTGTTTTGATTTTTGGTCTTGGCATGTTCCATGTATTTTTAATTTCTATATCTAGATGTTAGATCCTTTTTTGTAATAGAAAAGGGTCCCTAGTAAAACCTTCCTTTTACCTATTATTATTATTTTTTAAAAGCATAGTTCGATTAATAAAAAAATTAAATAATGTATGTTCTATTATTCATAGTTTGACAGACTGATATTAATACCTAGAATAATTGATGAAGTTTCTTAAAGCGCTTGTAATTGAGTTGGTGCAATATAAATCCTTATTCTTTTTTGTCACAAAACTTAAGGAGTCAAAGATACATATACATCCATGTATGAATTTGTAGTATCTCCAGGACATTGATGACTTCTTATAGGATGTTGTCTTCTTGCATGTGATGTAATTTATTTCTTATGAAATAAAATTGAAAACTACCTATATCTTTAGAATAAATACATGAATCTATTTTGTAATAAATTAAACTTTAAACTTTCCTCTTTCTCATCATTTGAAATATAATTTACTCTCCTTTTTTTCATCAACTGCGGTTAGAATATTAGCATTTTGTGAGTTCAAATCAAGAAAGGATTCACAATATAATGCAATTATATAATTACAACATGATAATGTTGTAACCTCATTGTAAATAGTAGATTTCAAATCATGTCATATACTATTGGATATATTTATATAAAAATAATATTGTTGGCAAATTAGGGAACATACGATGTAAACAAGATCTTAGAAGGGTATGTCAACTTATCTACCCCACAAGACTATCCTAGCCTAAAAAATTCAATCATGGCCTACAAAAATGTGCGTTGAAAAACTTGAATAGATAACCCCTTCTTAATTTATAGGTGTTATCAATACCTTCTCATCCAGAAAAGGAAAAATTATGTTATTAGCTTAAGCCTTATTGTGATAATAAAAGAAATAAAAAATGTAAAGAACAAATTATTACTTTCAACCTATACACTGAAGTGGGATTCTAGATACTTTTTATTTGAGCCTGAGAGTAAGGATTTTGTTATCACGGGTTAAATTTTCATATGGAAGCCTTGTTATGTGGTGGATATCTTCTATAGGTGTCCGAAAAGAAAAATCTTGTGATGTCATTTTGACTGTGAAGACATGTGTGGATTTGTCAAAATTGGATGTAAGAAATTACAGTAAACTGATATTGGTGTGATATTGCAGCATGTAAATTATCCCTCAAAAACAAAATTTATCTACCCAGTCACTAAATGTGTCCTTTAGTTTCAGTAATGTGGAAATTTTTGGGCACATAGGATTTCTATATTGAAGTTTGGATTTATCCTGAGAATGAGATTGAGATGATGTCGAATGGCATGCCATTTTTGGATTATAGATCATATTATTATTTTACCCAACCAGATCTAGGCACACTGGCACCTCATTTAGACAAGTATAAAAGCTCACCCAAAGTGTGCACACATGTCAAGTCACTCCTAAATTAAACTTATCAGGGTTTTAAAATTCATGTTTGTTAATACATAATGATCACTCATATAGTTAAATACATCATAACGTAAAAGCTGATAACACATATATTAATGAAATCATTCAAAGATGATAAATATTAAGATCTGAATTCCCATAAAACCATGTTCAAACACAAAGATCCTTGTAAACCATACATAATTACCTATCATAACCATAATTCATATCATAACATGGAAATTTCTTACAATACCATCCATTACAATGATGCACAGGTTCATGTGTGCTCTCTATGGACTCCAAAAAAGACTTACATGAAGGTCTTTCAACCCTAAATTGTAAGAATTTAATATTGAATCTAGAACTCTCACACACAAAATCTCTATTATAATGGAAGATCACACATACATATATATGGTGGGGAATTTACCTTTACCACCTATATGCACTCTCATAATAATAGGTGTGCATAAAAAATAACTTGTATGCTCTTTACAATCCGTTCTAATAATATATCAACCTAAATATAAAACATGTTTTAATTATATTATTAGCTCGATTTGTGCATGGTCCTTTTATTTCTCTGCATTTTCCTTCTCCAATAAAAAATAATTTTGTGTGTCCCAGGACATCCTATTTTTTTATATTTATAAACCTTACTAAGACACTAGTCCATCTTTGATTTTATATTTTTAGCCATGTATTTGGAAAATCATTTAAGTCCCAAACTCTATCTGCTCATGTAGAAAAATTCATACACTAATCCTTCTTATATTTTTGTGCCCCTTCACATATCCCTTACATGCAGTCCCCAAAATCCATGCATGGCTAGTACTTTAGCCATTTTTTGTTCTCAACATTACATCACTATAAATCCATTTCCATTCCTTAGCAATGTTTCACCATAATTATATCTTCCACGAATGAATGAACTAAAAAATGTTGAAGAATTAAGAATAAGGGAAAAACACAATGAATCAAATAATAATAATTTTCAACTTGTGCACATACGATATCAATCTTCATGTAGATGGAGGAGTTCTGAAAAATAGTTGCTCAATGTATCCTCTAAAATATTCCACTCCACAAGTTCCTTCTTAGCTTTCCCTGACACTACCTCTAAAATTCCTGATATATGATTAGGTGTCAAATCATCTACTTTCTCCTTAAGCTCCTTGATTACTACATTCAAATTTGTAGTTACTTCATCCATAACATCCATCTGTTCCATGACTAGGAGTTGGATTTTCTTGATTCAAAATTTTAGTGTCTCCTTCATGGACTTTATTAGATCTCTCTGCGTTGATGTCTCTACCATGACCCTAGTTCACTCAAGCTTATTACTTGGTGTATTTTCTTAAATCACTTTAAGCTCATCCTCTTCCTTTGAAATGTGTGCGCAATAAATAGGGTCATAGTTCTGGAACCTATCAAATGTTGAGTCATCTTTTCTACCAACCTCCTTGACCTTAGCGATTAAGGTCTCAAACTCAACTATCTTATCCTCTACAGCCTCTTTATCTCTCTTCTTGGCATCAACCAATTTTTATGCCGATGGCCCCATACCACTCTTAATGTTTAGAAGCAACATCCTAACCAAGTCTTCGAGATAATCCATCTCATCAATGTATTACTTTCTAACTTGAATTATTAAGGTGGGGCATGCGCTCGTGATCTACTTCAATAATCCTCCTACCCTATAATAAGCCTCCTTTATCTGCTCTTTCTCTCCTTTTATATCATCCTCAATATTCTCAATCTCATGATCATTATCCTTTCTATCCTCTACCATGAGCCTCATGATTTTTCCTTATCTAGATTCATATGTGTGACCTCAACTGTAATTTTATATAGGGAATTCCATGCCCATTTTTAGTTAGCCTTGTGGGGTTAAAAATATTATACTCCTTTCCTAGATTTTTTTCAATGTCAAGGTGGAGTACGACTTGTTACTTATCTAAAAAAAATTCTCTTCTGCATTGTATGCATGATCCATGAAAACATTTTATTGGTGTACAAGATACCTCCTCTCTCATCCAACAAGTCCCACCCAAATAAATTATCCTTAGGCACCATGATTTTAAATCTATCCCGCATCACTTTCAAAGGATCATCAATAAAAAACATATGGGGTGACTTTGGGGGTCTTTGTTTCCTTACCAATTTTTCCTTGGTTCTCTTCTTCCTTAGTGTGAAATTATTTGCACTTGTTTTTCCATGGATGAACTTGTCCTCCCTGATGAAATATGTGTTGTCACGTTCTCCCTTATCTTCTTGGGGCTCATCCTCCTGTGTATTGTGCATCTCCTCTTCGTGCACTGAAACTTCTTCCTTATACGGGATCATATTATTATCACCTTCTTCACCTTTCTCCGGGCTCAACTCCACGCGCACACATTGATCCTCCTCTCCTTCTCTCTATGTGTAAATTTTTGTTCTTCACATGTATATTCCTCATTCCATTCTTCCTTGAAATTTCTCTCCTCATCATCAGACACAAACTGAGATCTCTTAGGACTCTTTCTTGTCCTTAGTGGACTTACCTTGATTGGTTTGGAAGAGCTCACACTTTTTTTCCTTGATCCTCATATACTAATTTATTTCCTATGACTCTGGTCTAGCATAACATCATCTTCATATTATTCCTCATCATATGGGGTCTCTTCCTAACTTCTCTTTGGGATCTTCATTGTATCCTTCCTCGGCTACTGAGGCATGTGAGATTCCCAAACTTCAATCTCCTTGCCATCATTAATCTTTAATCGTAAGGTGAAAAATACTCTACACATTGCACCACCAATCATTACGTTCATGATGGGATTAAGATCCAATGTATTTAGCTATATATTATCTAGGTATGCAATCCTTTAAAAGTATCCATAGGTATTATATAAGGCATGCTAATCTGAATCAACCTTCTCTACATCAAAATTCAGCTTCTTTGCATCCCTTATCCTATTGACTACATACTTGAAATATTTAGCAGTGAATGCAAATGGAATTTTACACCACGACCCCATTTCTCCATTGTTTATCCTGAAATGTGCAAGGATAAAGTGTTGCATAACTACAAACTTTGCATGCTATCCCAATTCACTAAGTAGCTCCCTAGGAACTCACCCTTAAACCTCAAAGGTTGTTTATAAATTCTTATACCATTTATCAAACCGTGACTTATATTGATTATCGATTACACCCTCGCATGTGAAATCTACAAAAAAAAAATCATATGGGATTTTTTTTGCTAGATGAATCAAAATATTCTCCTTAGGCCCATCTGGGACAAAAATCTCTTAGAAGACTATCAACAACAAAATCAACCCCCCATGTTATCTTTTCTCCTCTCTTGGTCTGTTCTTTAGCCTCTTCAATAATCCTATCAATAATGAACTATGTAATGTTATATTGCATCTTGTGTGCCATACTATGCATGATGTAGATGAACTTATTGTTCACCTCTCCCCATCTCTTTGACACACCAAGCTTGCAACTTACTAGTTGGGATGCTACCAGAGTTGCAGGGTCTATAATTTTTTCAACATTCATGGCTTTGTGCCCCCTGTCATACTACAATTTCATGGTCAACTCATCAATAATTATTTCATAACATAGATTAAGGTCCACATATTATCTAGTTTCGTGTAACCCTATTACCCATCTAATTAAATTATCTTTAATCATCATGTACTCTTAACGTTATCCATTGGAAGAGTTATGTAGGTCTTCCAAAGAATTGAAACTCGAAGAGCTAGAGGACCCCTACCTTCTTGAGGCTTTTTCTTATAGAGTCATCTATCACTTCTTGGTCCTCTATAGTCCTTTTTGGTAACTTCAACAACATATCTTTGTATAATGTGGTCTCATTCCTTGGAGCCCTATGATTATACTTGTTGATCTTATATTTCATAAGTTGTGAGGCCCATTATTGACCCACAATTTTTTGGAAGCACAATGGAATAAGAGGGGGGTGAATCAGTCCTAATTTTTTTAATTTCATTTACCATTATTGCAACATCCATCAAACATCCATTCAATTATATACATGTAACATTAGCTTATTAAGTGTGCACCATACATTCAAATGAACATGAAAACATAAGCTCGAGAACACATAGACACAAGATATAAGTGGGAAACCCTCAAGAAGAATAAAACCAACTAATTTTTTTTCTGGTACTACACAAAAAAAGTATCAATTGAATATTACACATCAAAAGATATTTATTTTGTGAGGCACCAACCCCACAAGGAACACCAACCCCTAAATCCTTGTTGATATTACTCACAACAAGAGATTCCTATGAATATGAATTACCATAATATATTTAATAGAATTATGATCACTAAAACTATACTGATGACACAACTTATTTTTATCCCAAAATTCAGCTCCAAATCCAATCAAACCCTCATTGAAGCACAATTATTCAACTTGCTCTCTCCAGGTCTTTCATCGGCTTGTCTTGGTATAAAACCATTACACACATGCCTTATAGAATTATTCAACCTGTAAGAAAATTTATTCATCTATGAAAACATGTCTTCGTACATATTACACACTCTCTCTTGGGTCACACTTTTCCTCCATCAAGCAACTAGTTCAAATATGAACTCAAAACCTTACTTAAATATGCTTCTAATATTTCAAACACAAAAGAGCTTGGTCCTGATCCATTTTTTAGACCAATTAATAATAAACAAATCACAATAAAATAATTAAAAAATTCACTTTTGACCCATATAGGTCGGCCATTCCCAAAACCACTAGACATGCACAAAACTAGTTCAAAACTCCATCATTGGGATGAGTAAAATCCACTAATGAAAAAATATGATTATTAAAGATCCAATATTAATCATACATGTGTAATATAACATAATAAAATCATCCACAATCATTAATTATATTTTACCAATCAAATAATTTATAACACATCTCAAAAGGCTCATATCCATCACCAACTAGCCACTTCCAGTAACCTAGTTTCACCTTTGGACCTCAAGACTACTCAAGAACAACTCAAATATGACATGTCACCACTAATTTTAATCCTAATGACATTTAGATCAAATCCATGAATGTTGGATCCCATGACACATCCATATGTGTAAACCACATCAACTTTACTTTTTACCAAATCAAACTATGCAGAAACCAATTTCACAAACTCAAGTGGTTTTCACCCTTACTGTCACTTATAAGACCTCAAAATTACTTAAATAGGAAAAAAATTCATCCCTCTTCACTTTCAAACTGATATAAAGCATAAAATCATTCATTTCATACCTCATTAACTTCATTCTTTCAGCCTGAGAAAAAATGTTGTGACACCAATCAATATTTATTTCTCACAAATTGTCCTTAATGACCCATCAAATCACATCACCAAGAAAAAATCCATATACCAATATAAATAAATTTTCATCCTATTTCCATAAAATATTATATTTCCTTCCAAGTCTAAGTGGAAGGTCTTCAACCAAGACCATCTCTATAAACTACTTCTTTGGCCTTTTAGGGTTCAAGAATTGACCTTGAGCTCAACTTGCTCCATCACCTCAAAACTCACTTCCAAAATTTACCAAATAATGGAACACCCTTATACATGATTTATAAGCACTATTCAACCTTCAACAATCATTAATAACTTACAAATATCATCTTACCTCATGAAGTTACTTAGCACCTTGTTAGAACTTGCATCTAGATTTAACCCTCAAATAATAGGTCATAACTTCTTCATACCATAACAAAAACACAAGTTTGAAATAAAATTAGAAATATATCTGAACTAGGATTAAAAAACACTTGGATTCCTAACTAATCCTGTATCTCATGTAATCTCAATTTTACCATAAGACGCTCTAAATTGCCCCAAAAACCAGTCTTTATAAATATGGAACACTTTTCCATTTTTCACTTCAACCATGATCTGAAACTATCATGCACATGTAGAATAAATCAAGGGAATAAATAATGCCAATTTATTTTAAATTTTTTTCCTTAAATGGATATTCTTCATAAATATACATTTTCAGGTAGGTCCCACATACTATCACATGCTCTAATACACCTTTATGGAAATATGGAAGAGTCCTCTAAAACCTCTAATCATCACTTTTGCAAAAGGAATTAAAACATACTCAGTATAATCAATTTCTCCCAAGTTTATTTGAGCTGGTGTTTATCTAGGGTTTCAACCCACTCAAGAAAAATCATACCAGTAATGTTTGATGTTATCACAACATTCAACCCACTCAAGAGAACTCATACCATGATTATGCAAACTAGAACCATGTTAGGACAATATGACAACTCACCAAATCTTGTTACTACCAATCAACCTTAATTTTGACATATAATTAACACCTCATAGAGACACACATGACATTATGACACCCTTTTCCATAAATGTACTTGACATCAATAACAACACTAACAAACAATGGCCAACAATCTCCCCCATTTTTATTGATGAAAAACACCTTTAGGAACATTGATGGAAACCAAAAAGACTAACATGTACATAAAGTATTTTCCATGTTTTTGATGATTATCCCCCCCTTTTACATCTTTGAAAAAGGATATAATGAAAAAACTACATTGAAACATACAATGCACAATGACAAAAAAGTAAAAAACCAACTTACTTACACAAGTAGCTCCCCCTAGTATTGAACTCTCTTCTTCTTGAATTCTACAACAAAAAAATAATCCATAAACCTATTACGAGCCTTGGAATATCTCCCCTTGAACCGATACTTTCCATTTTTTCCTCTATTCATACTTGACATCATTCTTTAGGTCTTATTTAATCTCAAAACATCATCTTGCATCAGAAACCAACATGACTGACTTTAGGGTTATTTGTCTCAAAACAATAAATTTAGAGCATTCTTGACAAACTTCTCAAGGCCATGAGAATCCATAAAAACATGAAACCATTCCTTATGGCTTCCCTTGAGCTTTTACTAACCTTGTTTAATGTAAAACACAAAATCTAGGATTATTACCTTATTTTTATGACTTGGAGATAGGTCCAACATTTCAAATCTTCCCTAAAGTTATTTCTCAACAATTTCAACCTTCTTTTGATGCTGTTAAAACCTTCTTGATTCAAATAATTTCTTACCTCATAAGAATATGCACAAAGCATCATTTACTATGTCATTTCCATCTTATAGAACACTTGATTACCTTGAAGAGAGACAAAATTTTCTCTCCCCATCTCTGAGACTCTTCATAGACATGTACACTATCATTTTCTTGCATCACATTCATAAAATTCCTTCTTCTCATGTTACTTCAATCCTCTAAGTATATAAAATTTGTTATGCTTTGTCTTAGACTACATTTTACAACATAGTGCTAATTGTACCTTTCATTTGGATAATCCTGACCTCTACTCTGCTTTGAGTGTTAATTTTAACCTTCATATTGTGCATTTAATGAGGCTAAAAACTGAAACATATCTTTTAACAAATCTATCTTTGTGTCATGTTTGGAATGCACCTGAACTTGTCTTCACTCATAGCTTGAGTAGACCTAGTATTTGATTCTTTACACACTTTTTTTCCCTTCTTGATTCTTGTATCTTACTTCTCTTCACACAAACCCCACTAGAGACCTACAAGCCTTCAAACACTATAACACATGTTGATCACACTAATTATAAATTGTAGCCCTTTGATATATCATAAATCATCATCCTTGTGACCTCAAATTAGGCAACATCTATCACATGCATTATTTACCTTCATAACAATCCTACTTTTGGGAATATCTTCATTTTATATTACATGCACAAGTACTGATCACATTTCAGAGAATAATATTTTCAAAGTAATGCATTTAAAACTTTGCAATCCTGTACAACCATCTAGGAACACCTTAAAATATTATCATACCTTAATATTTAGAACACCTTGACACCTTCTTGAATTTTTATCTTGTCATGAACAAATTATCTTGTTTTAGGAATCAATCCCAGACCTATTTCATCTCATTTAGTGCATGATCAATTTATTATAGACCTTTATAAGGTAATTATCCTAAAATTTTCATTCTTAGACTTATTCACACTAATTATGACACTCGTCATTGATCAATTTAACTTGCATACATGTAGATACTCCTTTTAGTCCTTTGTGACCATCTTCAGAGTTGTAGCATACCTTGTCTCAGTCTAAGCATATAATTTTGAATCATCTTTGCAGGATTCATCATGATCTCAGAGAAATGGGCTTCCTTTACACTCCTAGGTTATCAACACACTTTCCCATATCCTAATAATTTTCCTCAAACTTAAAATAATTTCAAACTCAACTCCTCCTAGGAGTAAGCATCATGATGATAACACATACAACTTGACCATTTGAAACAATATCTTCATGATAATAATGATATACCTTTAGACTGATATTTCGATAACTTCCTTAAGGATGTATGATAAAATTATACAATATTCATTATTATTTCAAATAATAACTTTCAAATACATACATCATAATGATGCCTTTCAACTCTTGTACTCATTCATGCACCCTTATCAATGGATTTTAGGAAATTTTCAACTCTGCATTCTCTCTTCTATACACAAGATGTTAGGTCACATCAACATCACCTCATATGGATTCAAATGACTTAGATAAGCTCACTCTAACACCTCAACATATAAAGATGCACGCAAAGATCATGTACTAACTCAGAGACAGGGTACTTAATATTTTTATATGATAACACCATTAAGACACTTCTCAACTCTTTGAAGCACCTATATATACCTATTTCAGTTTTTTGAGACTACTAAAACTTATCATCACACCTTTTGGAAACCTTGCAAGATTCAATCCACTTCTTATTCAAGCTCCCTAGTTCCAAGTTCATGTATTCTCAAAGTCTTCAAAAACCCTGGAGTTATGTACTTATAGCTTACTTGTTCATGACACCTTATCATGTGCATTCTCTATCATTCAAACTTAGAAATACTATTGCATATTCCATTTTCCTTCTTAAGACTTTAATAGGCCACCAGTATATCCTTACCACTTTACAACTATAGAAGATGATAACCACTTTCATAAAACTTGAGTTCTCTTTATAATGGATTAAGACCTTGAATTTTCAAGTTACATAACCAAACATATTGACTTATAAGGATATGACATCAAATGATAGACCCAATTTCACCTATTTATACTTCATAGAATTATACTTGCTCCATAGTATGCATTTTAGTTTTGAGATACCTATCCTACCTCCTTATTACTTCATGACCTCTGTAAAAAACTCTCTAGATGTAAATTCTTAAGGAAACAACATTATTCTTCCATGGAATTCTAGATACACATGACTGCAAAGACACCTGCAAAATACCTTACTCATTTCTTGCACAACAGAAATTTAAACAAGAATCAAAAAGCAATTCAACACCCTATTGACACCTACTTGCAAACCACTTTAGAGTTCTATGCATGCCTCCATAGCTCACTGACTTCTAAAACTATGATAGAATTCATGACAAATTAGGGAAGCATCATTTTACCTGATGTAAACCTTGTGGATTTTTATAAGACACTTGAAAACACTTCACAAGACTATGGACACCTTTTTTTTATCAACCTTCATAACGTGATGGAATTCATTTGCATAAAAAATATTACATCGACACATGATGATGATCTAACACACTTTTTCTTGTAGAACTGACACCAGAGATACCAACTTGAAACATAAATTCATACTTTTAGGACACCAATATACTTTCTCCAAGGATTATACATACTTACAACCTTTGACTCAGAGACCTAAGAACTTTTGAATTAATAGCTTAGACCAAAAACCAATTTGAAACTTGACTTGATAATGACACAAACCTTTCAAGGACAACATGACCACTACTTGCTCATGTTTCCAAAATTACACTAAGATATTTGACTCTCTATGAAAATATAGACTCACTCATGACACAAAACTGAAACACAAGGACTATCAAATTTTTGAGTCCTAACATATCAGACACCTATCAATAATAAGAGCTTTCAAACACATGGAAATATTGATCCAGAGGTCAATATAGAGGAAATAATGATCCCTGAATCTCCCAAGATCATTGGAATAATGGGAGTTGACTCTAATAGATTTTGTCAACTATTTGAATGTTGAAAATGGAGTCTATATGTGTGAATGGTAACTAGTCAAAGTTTAAGTCAACCCTAGATAGGATTGGGTCAACTGAAAAGTTACGATCAACAAGAAAAATAGAAAATCAAATAAAGGTGATGAGTGTGGGTGATGTTTTAATCCTCCGGTCATTGACTTAAGATTCTTCATTAACGCTTTCAAAAAAATTCCACTTGGTGGGTCCTCAGGCCACCAAGTGGCATGCCACCACTTTTCCCTATTAGTCAACTCATGTGAGTTATATTTTATCTTAGTAAGCTATATACATTGGAAATTTCAAGTTGTAAAATAAGTTTTGCATTGAGTTATGGGGAAAGATATGGATGATTTGAATACCGAGATACATAATTGCATTGGAAAATTCATAGCACCGATGGACCAAGTTACACTACGAGCAAGTTATGGCAAGTGCATTGACTAGGTAGCTCAATGAGTTATATGGAAAGATATTCTAATTATAACACAAAAAAAATCACATAGGACGTGGGCCAAACCCATGTACATTCATGGGGTGAAATCCTTAAAAAGGATTGTGTTATCATTACCCCACGAAATGTGGGATAATCCATATGGTGGTGGATAAGGCTGACAGGTTTGGTAAGGAAGGCCAAAAGTTATGTGGGTGCAAACTGAGGGGTAGGCCAAAGACCCGAATTAAAGTAGTGAATGTGGCAGTGCATAAAGGGGTTGAGAGAACCACAACGAGCGATGTGGCATAGTTAGGAAGGTCAAAGCCCACGTGGATGGGTTGAGGATGATAAAGGGCAGATAACTCACAGTGAGCTCAATAACAGGCAACAATGAGTCAGTATAATTGACCAAAATGTAGACAGGGGCAAGGGAGTCAAACTTGCGACCTCCCCCATAAACTTGAAATGTCTCAACTAACTCATCCATTGAGTTGGTGGAGATATGTAATGCCTGATAAAGTACAATAAAAGGAAATGCAGGCCACTTAAGACCTATATAAAGGCCTTCCTATACCACTCTACACACACAATGAAGAGAATGCCATTCAAATCCAAAGGAGTCCAAGCATAATAAATAGCTTCCTAGTTGTTCGAAGGAGATTTGTAAAGCCTTATATTTAAAATGCATATTTTGTGAGTAAGTCCTATTATTTAGGAAATAATTGTGTGAGAGAGAAGACCTATTTTTAATAGGTAACTTGTATAAATTGGGAGTTATTGATAAACTTGCCAATAGGCCATAACACCACACAGCTTACAGGTATGTCAAAAAGGAGGAGGATGGTCCCTGACCGATCATCAGTGTTCTTCGGAGGTCTAGAGTACTATTTATGCAAGTTTAAAGTTATGTTTTATTATAAAAAACTATATTATACTTACAAGTTTTGATTAGTGGAATGGTTCTATAGGAGCTCGAAGACGTAGGATATTGCTGAATTCCATAATCAACTCATGTGCAATGTGTTTTCATTCTTACATTATTTTGAGTTGTTTTAATTAAAATGGATTATATTTTATTGGCAATATTAACAAGCCTATAGAATTATGAAGTTGGTTTAAAATTCATCCTGAATTTTTAGATCAAGTTGGTATCAGCGTTGGTTTTAGCTTGATATTTACTTCTAGTTGTATCTAATTTAATAGTGTGATTGCTTCAAGTTGGTGCAGTTAGTTCAGTGTGTGTGAACAGGGTACATGTGCACTATGGGAAGAATGTCAAAATAGGATAATATTAAGTAAATTGAAGCATATAATTGCCAGATCCATGAAGATAACTCTCTCTTGAGATCCATGTATGAGACTGAAACTGGAAATGCAAGCCAAGGATGAGCTCTTGGAAAGATTGTAGAATGGTGAGCAGAAAAGAGAGATACCCTTGACTATAGATGTAGAAACAATGAATGATAAATGCATTGTAATTATGTCACCATCAAATTCCTCATCCTATTCAGATTAAAATTCAAGTAAAATTACTTTTGGTGGTTTTGAAAGACACACTAGAGGCATTGGATCTAAATTGTTAGATAAAATGGGTTTTAATAGAATCAACCTTGGCAAGAACAACCAAGGTATGAATAACCAAATACAGGTCAAGGATCATCTTCATTATGCAAGTTTGGGTTATTCTAGTGTGGGAAAGGAAATTGGAGATAAATCCAAGAACACTAAAGGAAGATGAGATTCCAATAGAAAAGTGTATACCCCACTAGCACAACAAAATAGGAATGGTAAGAAAGTTCAAAGAAGAGGTAACAAAATTTACCTCCTATTTCTTATCATAATCATAAGTATGGGAAACAAGGTAAAACTTATGAGGATCCACTCTTTCTTTTAAAAAAATATGGGTTTAATATACAGAAGATGATGAATGCTTTTCCATGCATGTTTTGTAGAGGTACTGATCATTTTGTATCATTTTGTTGGAAGAGGAAAACCTTTTTGCAGAAATATTTTCCAGATGAGTTAAAAAACCAAAATCGTAGGTTTTAGGTGAGAAATGGTAAAACTTAATTCCTCATCTTGGAATCTAGAGAAAAAGAGGAATTATTGCACTCATTGTGATATGAGTGGACACACGGTTGATAACTGTTGTAAACTTCACCCAACAAGCCATCCGCTACATGGTAAGAAAAAGTTGCTATATAAGGTAAAAGAAGTTTTTAAACCAGCAGTTAAAAGAGAATCAACCTTTGATCTATCTGTAATTGAACCATAGATGATTCCATTCTATTTTAATATGGAAAATGTAAAATCATGTGAGTTAGATAGATTTACATTTGCATAGTTGTAATTATTGAAACAATGTAGAATTATTCAAAGCATTTTGTGGGTTTCCGATGTATTTTGAAAGGAAATATTCACTGATTTGTATTTCTTTGAAATTAGGAAATTGGAGTCTAGATTGGTGGCATAGGATGAGGGACAGGTCCATCATACTCAATATTTTTCTTGCATTTATATTTGGATTACTCCATCATATCTCCTAATCATCTTTTTGAGTGTCTGTTACAGTTGGATATTTATATCTATAATCTTGGAGATTTGTCAGCTATTTGTGTATACAATTGAGTTCAATGGTGGAAGCTCAGATCATCATTTTGTGTCGAGGCATTGTGACCATGTAGAATAATGGTAGTTGATCATCATAGACATGACATATTTTGAAGTGTAAGACCCCTAGAGAGAAGATGTGGTGTTGTTTAAGTATTGCTGAAATGTAAGACCTCCTGAAGGGCAGATGTAACAGTACATATTTTTGGGTGTTGTCTAAGTGTAAGAACCCTAGATGGAAGATGTGGCAATATCTAATTCCATGCAGACTATATGTTTTTGAAGTGTAAAACCCCCAGAGGGAAGATATAACAGTATATTCCTCCTCTGTTGTTGCAGTGTAAGACCCCCAGAGGGAATATGTGGCAATTAGGACATAGCAGAAGCACGGTGGACCCATAACCCATAGGTCCTAGAGATCGAACCAAGTGTCATATTGAAGTAGTAGTAGTTCAGAGACTACAGTATCAGCTATGGAGATCTCTTCAGTGATAGGGTTCATGATCCAGGAGTGGAGATATGAGCTTTTTGGGGACAAAAAGCCTTCTCATTAGGTATGTTTTATCTATAGGTCAATACGAAGGACACATTGTTCCCTAAATCTCTAAAGATCATTACAATGAAGGATTTGACTCTGAGAGCTTTCCGTCAACTATTTGAATGTTGATAATGAAGTCCTTATGTGTGAATGGTGACTATTCAAAGTTGAAGTCAACTCTAGATGAGACTGGGTCAACTGTAAAGTTATGGTCAAGTAGAGAAATAGAAAATAAAATGAAGGTGATGAGTGTAGGTGATGTTTTAATCCTCCGGTCGTTGAGTCACAATTCTTTGTCAGTGATTGTAAATTGTTTTCCAAGTGGTGGGTCCTCAAGCCACCATGTGGCTTGTCACCACTTTGCCCTATTAGTCAACTCAGGTAAGTTATATTTTAGCGCACTGAGCTATATAGATTGGAAAGTTTGAGTTGTAAACTGAGTTGTGCATCGAGTTACGGGGAGAGCTATGGATGATTTGAATACTGAGCTACATAATTGCATTGGAAAATTCATAGCACCGAGGCACCAAGTTACACTATGGGTAAGTTATGACAAGTACATCAACTCAGTACCTAAATGAGCTATATGGTGAGTTGTTCTAATTATACCATCTACGAAAGCACATAGAATGTGGCCCAAGCCATGTGTACATTACTGGGGTGAAATCCTTAAAAAGGATTGTGTTATCACTACCCCATGAAATATGGTATAATTCACATGGTGGTGGATAAGGATGGTGGAATCGGTAAGGAAGGCCTGAAGTTACGTGGGTGCAAATGGAGGGCTTGGCCAAAGACTTGACTTGGAGCAGAAAATGTGGAGGTGCATGGAGGGGTTGACAGCCAGACAGTGGGTGACGTGGTACAATTGGGTAGGTCAAAGTCCATGTGGATGGGTCAAGAATGGTGAAGGGAAGACAACTCACAACGATCTCAATAGAGGGTAGCAGCAAGTCGGTATAACCGAAAAAAACTTAGACAGGGGTGGGGGAGTCGAACCGGTAACCTCCCCCATAAACTTGCAACACTTCAACCAACTAGACCAGTGAGTTGGTTGAGATATGTAATGGCTGATAAATCATAAAAATAGGAAATACGGGCTGCTTAAGACCTATATAAGCCCTTCTTATACCACTCTACACACAACGAAGAGAAATCCATTCAACTCCAAAGGATCCCGAGGAGATTTGTAAAGCCTTATATTTAAAATGCATATTTTATGAGTAAGTCCTATTAATTAGGAAATAATTTTGTGAGAATGAAGACCTATTTTTAATATGAAACTTGAATAAATTGGGAGTTGTTGATAAACTCACAAATAGGCCATAATGCCACACAACTTGTAGGTACATCAGGAAGGAGGAGGACAGTCCCCGACTGGTCATCGGTATTCCTCAAAGGTATGGAGTAATGTTTACGAAAGTTCAAAGTTCTATTAGGTTTTATTGTAAGAAACTATATTGTACTTATATGTTTTGACTAGTGGAATGGTTCTATAAGAACCCAGAGATGTAGGCTATTTATAAACTTCGTAATCAACCCATGTGCAGTGTGTTTTCATTCTTGCATTATTTTGAGTTGTTTTACTTAAAATAGAGTATATTTTATTGCCAATATTAAAAAGCGTACAAGGGTCCGAAATTGGTTTAAAATTTGACCTGAATTTTCAAATAAATGATCACATATCATACCTTATCACCATTGAAGTGTCTGACACACCTAGCTTCTTCAAATTATCATGCATTGAAGAATTGAGGCACATATGATCTTCTTCAACCAATGTAAACACACTTCTTTGATCTGACTTGGAATTTATGAAAATTTTTAATGGATTAGGCTTCATGGTATGTAAATCAGACTTTGAATTAGCCCCTTTGACATATTTAACTTGAATAACATCCTTCTTGGCCATAGGAGAAGACCCTATAATGAACCTCTTCTTTCTTTGGCAAATTCTTGCTATATGACCTAATTTTTGACAATTGAAGAAAAGAACATCCTTCTTTCTTCTTAGCTCATATACAATTAAATTCCAACCATAATCCTTGGCCTTGTGACCAAACTCACAACATGAAAATCATTCACCTTTGAATATACTTACAAAATTCTTAGGAGACCTCCTTTTGAAATCCCTAGCTCTATGAAATAAATCATGAAAATCATAGAAACAACCATTAAATGAAGAATCAAACCTCATAGCATTATGTTTTCTAACAGGGTTAGACATTCTCAAATCATCCTTCTTGGTCACCTTCTCATCTGACTGAGAACTTTGACCAACTTCATCATCATTATTCACATGTTCTCCTTTGAAGCCTAGGCCTATTTTGTCACTAACCACTCTTTGGCTCTCCAATATCCCCTCAAGAGTTTCAAAACTCATTTATAACCTATCATACTTCTTTAACCTTCTATATGCATCTACTAAATTAGATTTTATGGATTTCAAATTCTCTTCATGCATGGAACAAACTTCTTCTTTATCCCTTAGGGATTTAGTCACTCTCTCCACTTGAGATTCCAAAACCTTGATAGCTTGACCATGCTTTATTTCCATTCACTTGATCTTATCTTGTAGGCTATGAATCCCTAAATGAGAAAACTTATACTTCATTATTAATGAAGCATCAATATCTGAAGACTTACCCATTTCTTGTGCTTTTAGGATCTCCTTCAAGTGATTAAACTTTCTTCTCAAGGACCTGATCAGATATAAATTTTTGGAATCACAATGGACTGAGGGGGGTGAATCATTCCTACAAAATATTTACTTCATTTATGATTGTTTCAAATTACATTAAACATCCATTCAATCATATACATGCAACATTATTTTATTAATTGTGAACCATACAATCAAATGAACATGAAAATATGAGAGAGAAAACATAGAAACAATATATAAATGAGAAACCCTCAAGGGCAAGAAAACCCACTGAATTTTTTTCTTATATTACACACAACAAAGACTGAAGTAAATATTACACATCACAAAAGATTCCTTCAGTGAGGCACCAACCATTAAAACCTTGTTGATATTACTCACAACAAGAGACTCCTATGAATATGAATCATCATAAGAGAGATTTTAGAAGCATGATCACTAAAAATATTCTGATGACACAACTAATTGTGATCCTAATATTTAGCTCTAAATTCATCCAAACCCTCATTCAAGCACACCTTCTTTAACTCGTTCTCTCTAGGTCTTTCATGGAATTTTCTTGGTCTCAAAACCTAACACACATGCATTATAACATTATTAAACCTGTAACACACTTCTTCAGATCTAAAAAACATGCATTCATACCTATTACACACAATCTCTCTCTTGGGTTACACTTTCCCCCATCAAGTAACTAGTTCAAAAATGAACTCAAAACCTTACTTAAATATGCTTCTTATCTTTAAAAAAATAGTCTGGTCCTAATCATTTGGTTCGACCAAATAATTATAAAAAATCACAATAAAATCATTAAAAAATTCAATTTTGACCCATATTGGTTGGCCATGCCCAAAACCACTAGACATGCACAAAATTGGCTCAAAACCCCATCACTAGGATGAGTAAAATTCAATAATGCCAAAACCATGATTATTAAAGCTTCAAAATTCATCATTCATGTGTAATATAACATAAAAAATAATACTTTATCATTAATTATCTTGAACCAATCAAATAATTCATAACAAAACTTGAAATGCTCATATCCTTTACCAAATAGCTGCTTCCAGCACCCTGTCTTCATCTTTGGACCTTAAGACAACTCAAGAACAACTAAAATATGACATTTAACAACTTATTGTAATCCTCAAGACCAGTATATCACATCCATGCATGTTATATCCCATGAAATACCCATATGTGCAAACCATATCAAATTTTCTCTTTACCAAATAAAGTTTCCCAGAAAAACTTTCACAAAAACAACTAGTTTTCACCCTTTTATCACTTGAAATACCTAAAAATGCCTTAAATAGGAACAAATTTCATACCTATTCACTTTCCAACTAATAGTAAGCATCAACGCATTCATTTTAGACCTTATTCACTTCATTCTTTCACTTTAAGCAAAACTGTCCTGAAACAAAGAAATCCTTCTTTCTCACAAATTGACTTGAATGACCCACCAATTCACATCATTAAGAAAAAATTAATATACCAATAGAAATATCTCTGAATATTATTTCCATAACATATTATATTTCCTTCCAACCCTAAGAATAATGCCTTCAACAAAGACCATCTCCACAAACTGCTTCTTTAGCCTTATAGGGTACAAGAATTGACCTTGAGCTCAACTTGCTCCATAACCTCAAAACTCACTTACACAATTAAAAAATCATGGAAAAACATTATAAATTATTTATAAGCACTCAGAAAACTTTAAAAAATATCATCAATACACAAATATCATCTCACCTCATGAAGCTACTTAACACCTTACTAGAACACGCATCCTCCAGATTTGACCCTCAAAGAACAGGCCATAAATTCTTCATACCATATCAAAATCATAATTTTAATATACCATTTGAAATATATTTGAAACAGGATCTCAAAAAAAATTTAATGGAATCCTAACTCTTCATGTAGCTCTTGCAATCTTAATTCTACCATAAGATGCTCCGGGATTCCCCAAAAACTTGTTTTCATAAATAGGGAACACTTTACCTATTTTAACTTCAACCATGATGTAAAAATATGATGGAAATGTAGAAAAACTCAAGGGATAGAAAGAATGTTAATTTATTTTTCAAATTCTTTGTACGAACTTTTCTCAAACTGGACTTCTTCATAAATAAACATTTTAAGGTGGGGCCCACATGCTGTCACATGCTCTAATACACCTTTCTGGAAATATGGAAGTGTCCTCTACAAATTAAAATCATAAATTTTGCAAAAAAAATCAAAATAAACTCATTATACTCACTTTCTCCCAAGTTTCTTTGAGTTAGGGTTTCAAAGTAACTTATCTTGTTAATGATCGTTCTTAAAAACATGACGATCAAACCACCTAATTATTTTTGCTAAACCTTATTAGTTCCATTGAAAAACATACTTGAAAGTCTCTGGATCCTATGCATATAAAAAAATTCATAGAAATCATTAGAAGGTCAACTTTTGTCTCACGGTTTTACCAAAACTGACATAACTTGCAAATCCTTCTTTAGTATGGCCTTAAAATTGTCATGAAGCATAATTCCATCCTTATCTAACTATCCATACTAATCATATACCCCAAATAGCACTAAAACTCTCCATCCATTCTTATTTTCCCATTCTATCTTGCTTGTTCTTACCTACTTGCTTCCTAAGGACCTCAAATATACTTTGTACCTCTGAGTACTAACCTAAAAATCATCATACACCTATTATATCATGTCAAAATATTGTTCTCATACTTTCATAATACTGATTTGATCCAAAAATCATACATCCTTACAATTTTGTATGTTCCAGGGTAGGGAATATGCTTGAAATGACCTAACTCAACACATATAACCCATGAAATGACCTTTTTGATGTCATATAGACTCTTAGAAACCCATGACATGTCATACCAACTGTGTTTGACATCATGGAAAAATTTGACTCAGTCAAGATAACTCATACCATGACTATGCAAGCTACAACCATGTCAGGATATCATGACAACTCACCAAATCTTGACACTATCAATCAAATTTCAAGCTTCACATTTTATTGACACCTCATGGAGGCACATACAACATCATTAAACCCTTTTCCAGCAATGAAATTGATGTGAATGACAACACTAATACACAGTTTCTAACACAATTGCGTCTGGCGGATACAACATTTCTAAGAACCACTTCTTGGGTAGCTCCTCTGGTTCCCTCTTATTCTTTCCCTTTCCCTTTCCTTTAGGAAATGATATGGTTGATTTCTTTGGTGCCATTTTCTATTTCCAAACTCAAACTAGAATAGATGGCACATGTGTTCTTGTTTATAACTTAATTTCTCTACAAATCCCTATGATGTCTGTTCAAACCCTCGGCATGCCTTTGTGTACCCTACCCTCATGTCCTAGTTGTTCAATTGTCCATATATGTATCCCTAACTTCATAATACCCAAGCTCTTGTGAACACTATATATTTGATTTCTACTCTGTAAACCCTACTTCACTCATGCCCTTTCCTTTTGCTCAAGTTTCCATGACCTCTATCAAGGGATCTCCACCGTGAAATCTAATGCACTCTACTATGGTTCACTCATTTTTTAGTTCACTTCATTGCACTTGGTCATTCGGTGACTCAATCACTCAAATTGATTTGAATGTAAGATATAAAATGAGCTTGGCTCCGACCTATTTATAGCTTTTCCCCAACTTAAAACACCACCGACTTAATTTTTATCTTTAAGACACCTTTTTCCTTCTTTTATGCCTTAAAGTTTTTTGCGTTTTAAAACACCTTTGTCTATGTGAACAACACTTTTTTATTTTCTCCATGCTTTTATTTTACATTCCAAAATCATAACCTTCTGGTGCACTACTACTTTCCAAGATGAATTCATTCTTATGCATACTTCCATGTACCATAAGCAATCTTTTTCTATGCCACATACCAAGTAGTCCATCCTGTTGCTACGTCCCTCACGTTACACTATGCAACATCTTACTTATATGGTTTCTTGATCTTATTAATTCCATTTAAGTACCATTATTTCTCAGCACGTACAAAAAATTCCTTTTCTTTCACACATACCAAAGTTTTATCCACTAAGCACCCTTATTTAAATAATGTGATGCACACCTCTTAACTAACTGCTAGCCAAGAACCGGATTTTTCAAAAAATTGTTATTCACGTAGTCACACCTTCTTCCACCCCAAACTAAAAGTATATTCGGTCCTCGATGCATCAAATTAATAAGTAGAAATCAACACCTACATGTGAACACACTTATTACAACAAAACAAGAAAAATTAAATTAAAGCACAAAAGAGAAATATAATCTAAGTGGAAATACAACCTTATTACAAACATAAAGGAAGATTATTTATAGTAGGGCTTGAGCCTACTCCCATTGAATTAACTAGGCAACATGGTACCATCCAACACTTGTAATTTACATCAACATTAGTCTAGTATCTTGGTCACTACATAGGGTACCAACCAATGGAATTTCAAATTCCATGGGTGGCACACAAACTCAGAGTCATACAGGAGTACCATATTTCCAACTGCAAATGATTTTTTCTTGATGTTCATATCATGCCAATATTTATGTCTTTCCTTTTTTGTATTCTAACTCCAATGCGCAATAGCGTTCCACTCATCTAATTGCATAAAATTTTCAATGTTCTCATCCACAACATGTTCATTATCTAATCCACCTGCATGTGTAATATACAGGGATGGTAGCATAAACTCTAATGTAATACATCCTCCACGTCAAACACAAAATTAAAGGGTGTGGCCTTGTTTAACCATTTATATGTTGTTTTATATGCCCAAAGAATGACTGATACCTTGTCGTCCCTCTCCTTTCTTCCAACATCACATATATTTATTAATGCATGTCCTAAGATTTTGTTGAAACCTTAATTATTTTCATTATCCTGGGGGTGATAAGGATTAGTATTATGGTGTGCCACCATAAAATTTTCTAGCAAGATTCTAATTATCTCATTTAAAAAATGTGTTCCTCTATCACTTGTAAGGCTTAACAGACATCCATACCTACTGATAATATTTTCCCAAAGTAACCTTGTTTTGTTGCCACAATTTAATATTTTGTATGCATGGGCTCTACCAACCATGTTAAGTAATTATTACATGTGATAATATAGAGATCCCCAGTCTTGTGTGTGGGTGGTGTAATAGGTCCTAAAAAATAAATAGCCCATTTCTCAAAAGGTTATGTGTTTTTTGTAGGTCTTAATGACATTTTATCTCTATTTCCAGGTTTTTCCAATCCTCTGACAATGATCACATGTCTTGACAAAATATTTGGTATATTTGTACAATGTCTCCCTCCAAAGACCTACTAAAAGAATCTTGTGTGTGGTCGCATCTCTTACATAATGGCCTCATACTATTCCCCCATGAGCCTCTTCCATAATGGATTTTCTCTCATGCTCTAGAACACACCTATGTAAGACCTCATCTCTACCCATTTTATATAAGTCCCCTCCAATGAGGTTATATGGCACAACATGTATAACATGTTGCTTTTTCTTTAAGGTCTTCATTTGTTCTGGCATGAGCCAAATGAAAAAAATATTGTTGTGTCCTCCAAATATACTGGTGCATGATTAAACTTGAACAATTATGCATCATACATAGTGTCTTCATTACTTTTCACGTCCTCTCTAGAATGGATCCTTGACAAGTGATCTGGTCCTAGGTTTCTCTTGTCTATATTTACTACAATTGTAAAATCAAATTCCTAAAAAATGAGTATCCACCAACAGATGCTCCCTTGTAAAATATGTTTGTTGAATAAGTACTTAAATGTCATATGATCAATATTAAAGATGAACAGTGTGGCCAATAAGTACTATCAAAAATTATGAAGTGTGTAGATCATAGATAATGCCTCACTCTCTATGGTTTTGTAGTTCTACTCTGTGGTTTTCATCTTCCTACTTAAAAATAATATGGGATGATCTACATTACCTTGTCTTGGTTTTGCTAAGATTATTCTAATATCCATGCTAGAAGCATCAACATATATGTGAAAAGGTTTATTCCATGTAGGTAAGTGCAAGATTGGTGTAATAGTAAGATTCTCCTTCAAGGTTTCAAATGCTCCTTGTTGTGCGTCATCTAAATAAAACTTTCTTTTGGCCTTGAGAAAATCTTCTAAGGGTGTAACAATTTTTACATAACTTTTTATGAACTTTCTGTAATAACTAGTATGAGAAAAGAATCCACGTACTTCACTTTGATTGGTAGGTTCTTCAAATCCCAAAATAAATGTAATCTTAGTAGGGTATACCAACAGTCCTTCCTTAGAGATGATATTACCAAGTAGAGTACCAAAGGGGGTGGAAAATATGCAATTCTTAATGTTAAGAGAGATATTAAGTTGCCTGCATCTCTCCAACATCAATCTCAAATTATCATTATGGGATTTTATAAGCCCATAAATAGTCCAATCATCTAGATAGACATAGAATATTTTATGAATGAAGCCATGGAAATCTTGTACAACTATGTATGAGAATATTGCTAGTGCATTCTTCAATCCAAAGGGCATGACAGTGTAAGAAAAACTTCCCCATTTAGTGGAAAAAGTGGTCTTTTCCTAATCCTCATGTGCAATGCACACTTAGTGGTACCCTGAAAATCCATCAGTAAAAGAACAAATTTCATGCCTTGTAACTCCTTCAAGGATTTACTCTATAAATGGTGTCAGAAATGAATCTATTACACATGAAGCTTTGAGTTCCTTGTAATCAACATAGATCTTGATTTGGCCATCCTTTTTGATACTCACCATGGAACTAACCCACTTAGATTCCTCAATTAGTTTAATGATTCTTGATTTAAAAATTTTATCAATTTCTTCCTTAACCTTCACATGCAGGTTTTGGTTCATCCTATAAGGCCTCTTATAAACGTGTCGAGCCCCTTCTTTCAACTTAATCTTCATCTCTCCCAATGAGGGATGCACACCCTTCTACTCATGGTAACCTTTTGAGAAATAGGTCCTGGAAGTCACACATCAACTCGATGATATTTTCTACCACTAGTTCTGACCAATAGTCCTCAATAATAGCCTCGTTAGGCACATCCTCAATCCTGATATTAACCTTCTTGGTCTTCATAGGTGAATGGTATGTTCTTGTCTTCTTATCTACAAATTCCATCACCTCACGTGTATCCTCTGTATGGATAAAACCCACGTTCTCTACTTCTTCACCATTAAATAGTACACTATCTTCCCTTTTTCCTTATCTCTCCATGCGTGCCTTATCTAGATCTATTCTATTTAGACTACATCCTTGCATGCATTATTCCTAGGTTATCTCAAGAGCTGAACAATGAGATCTTATACCTTGGAAATATCTCCCAATGTGATGTGCTTAATTATCTGTAAGGCCTCATGTACTAGTTATTTATTAGAAAAATAATTAAAAGTATGAGCCATACCTTGAGTCAGGTTGTGCTAGCTAGCAGTTTCATGCTCGATATCAACATGTACATACCATGTTTGCACTCATCCATGCAGAGTAGAGTAGAACTTATATACCCAGAGATATGGTGGTATATCTTCTTAACGTTGCATCCATTGTATCTAATAGTTATGGATGTGTACCAAGGAAGGATTATTTCCATCATAGTCATGGATAAGAGAATGGGTATTTCTCTGAGTAAACCTTGTAAAAAAATCCACCCTTACCTCACGCAAACCCAAGAGGTTGTCCCTATGTGTTGCACATGAACATGTTGTTGTTCCATGCAATACATAGACCATTATATTCCTCCTATATCCATCATTCTTCTACTGGTCCTCCATGGTGCACAAGAACGAATCAGGTTTTTCCTCCTCAGTATAATTTGGTAACTGAGTCCTGCCCAAGTGCCTAATCATGTGCAACTTGATTGTCCAATTGAATCTTTCCTTAACCTCACATCCAACCATTTCATATGTACGATGTGCCCAAATTTCACAAGAAACATTAAGATTTTCAATGACAGATTGCATGTCTTCCAACTAAACTACACCTTTCTTAGATGATTCCACATTATTAGGGTCACACATTGTACTTGCATAAATCCTATTAAGCTCTTCTTCACTCATGGGCTCAATGTAGGGTGCAACCTTCACATCATCCAAGGGTAGGAAAACTTTCTCTTCCTTGTTCTTGAAATTGATGTACATTTTTTTGAAGTGTAATTTGGAATTTTATTCGCATAACACCGAGGATGCCTAAGAAGTGCCAAAAAATTGTCTGCCTTAGCAAGCTTCAATTATTCAAAATCTCCTATAAAATTTGCACCCTAGATACTGATTTTTTTAATTTTCCATATATAACACATTAGAAGATGGATATAATTTTGTTTTCCCCATCTTGTTCTAGACATACAAATTTCAATAAAATTTACATCTACTCCTATTTCAATTAGAATATTACTCACTATCCAACCATCTATCACTACATCAAGTTGTTGTATATATCTTCCCCCCAGGTAGATATAGACAAGTAGAAGAATATGGAAACCAAAGAAGATCAAAGTCTGATGTTTATTGTGACAAGGCGCATGTAAGTGGCGCACAACAAAGAGTGTCGACACTAAAATGGATGTGCCAAGGCACAGGTTTGAGGCACACAGAAATGGGTGTCGACATGAAAATGGATGCGCCAAGGCGCAGGTTAAGGGCACATGCAAATGGATGTCGACATGAAGGTAGATGTGCCCATGGTGCATAGCAAGAGGTGTCGACATAAAGATGGATCCGCCATGACACACCTTCAGGAGGCGCAACATTTTGAGCGCTGACAGGAAGCAGACCCTGACACAGATATTCAGATGCCCATAACTTTTAACAGGGAGCTCGGATTCATACAAGGTTGGACTTTTTGGAAAGCTTACAAAGTCCTCTGTCCAACTACGATTAGATATCTTTAATTAGGTGAGAACAAATTCTTAAAAATTCAAAATACATTTCGCCACTTTTTAGGTTTGCTAGGGTTCTCACCTACCACCATAATGAGATGAATTAAATGCAACCTGGAGGTGGTTGGGGTAGATTTGGATTTCCTCTCTCTTACGTCTCTCATTCTTCCTATAAATTGTAAGGAGGGGCTTCTTTCTAAAGGTTGGAAATTCTTGTTTTGCCCCTCCCTTCTTCTCTTTGGCAGGTGAATTTGTGGAGATCAAACCTCCCATCTAAAACTGTAATGCAACTTTGCCTTTGACATTTTTTAGTGTATTGTATCAATCTTTGGAGAGAATAATGCATGTCTGTGGATGATTCTCAACCATCTCTGTTTTAGATGTGGAGATCAAACCTCCCATCTAAAACTGTAATGCAACTTTGCCTTTGACATTTTTTAGTGTATTGTATCAATCTTTGGAGAGAATAATGCATGTCTGTGGATGATTCTCAACCATCTCTGTGTTCATTTGCATCCTCTCGATCTTTCATTACAAATCTGTTATCTGTGCATGATCTTGCATTACATTTTAATGGTTTGTGTTTATTGGTAAGACAGATGTTCTTCATTCCTCAGTGCATCACATCTGTTAGCTTAGGTTTGTTTTTTGCATCTTCTTCCCCTCTCTCCTTGGAAAGTTAGATTAGGTTTTTTGAGTAAACCCTTTGCATTTTTACATGTGCATCTGAACAGAGCTTTTCCGATTTCGCAAGGTCCCACACTTGGGAAAAGCTCCATGTTATGCAATGACATTGAGAGTCTCAACCTATCGAGTTGCAGACACACAGGGGTGTTGTGATTCACCATCAATAGTTTTGGCATTCCCAGTGGGACCAAGAGGTCATTCCATAGATTTGAAGGAATTTTCAAGAAATTCGGACTTAAAAAATTGCAAGTTTTACAATTTTAGATTTTTCACCTTCCAGGTTGAACTTTGAAATCGATTTTCAAGGGCTTAACTTGCTCAAAACAAGTAAAAATTTCACCAGTTGATAGATCGGGGGATAATATTCAAAAGCATATTCTTAGGTTTTTGAGATTTTGACTTTCAAAATTTCATGGTTTTTGGTATTTCGGGTTTTCCCAGTTGGCTTGCATGACTTGAGTTTTCGCCTGTACCTTTCAGAGATTAGTAGCTACAAAGCAATACCCCCATAACCAAATTTAAGAGATGTATCTTCTTGGTCCTTCAAGTTTTAAATTATTTTTTAATATTGTCAGGTTTGGTGTGTAACTTGGCAGAATCTAGCCTTTTGAGGCTCACTTTCTAACACATCTGGCGACTCCAAAGGGGATAGAATCTGGTGGTATAGCAGCACAAGTTGCCCAGGCATATGAGAAGAATTCGAACCAGGTCTGATACTCAAGAAGAGGGACTATTTTTCTACTTGCAACTATCACCAGGAGGAAGGAGAGGAAGAAGACCACGAAGATCACCATCTCCACCTAACCAGACTTTGTCTACACCTCCATCTAGTAGACCTTTTCTCGCATCAACAAGGGTTCTTAAGCCAATCAGAATGGCACAACCACCGAATCCCTTTGTCAATTTCACTGGAAGCAGTCCACTTGCCCTCAATGCACAGAATCCAGTTCTAATTGCAGCATTGAAGAACATTCCATTTTTCACTGGAGAAAATCATACCACTCCTAGTGATCATGTCAAAGACATTGCTAATGTTTGTGCAATCCATGAGATAAATGAAATGGATGTTGCTGTCAAATTGCTGGCATCTTCATTCAAAGGGAAGGCATTGCAATGGTTTAGGAGCCTTGGAGTTGGTACTATCCAAAATTGGAATCAGTTATGCATAGTTCTCCATGAGTAGTTTGGAGAAAAGGGAGACAATTTGTCTCTGCTAGAAAAATTGACAACTATCAAGAGAGCTCCCAATGAGTAGCTGACTGACTTCAACTTCAGATTTCAAAGGTCTTGGGATAGGATTCCAGTGGCCGTTAGGCCAACAGCTGAAGGTGCTTTTCTATACTATCTTAAGGCTTTAAATTATGATATTTCTATGCTAATTCAATCTATGGGAGGCACAACCTTACCTGCCACTTATAGCATTGCCATTAGGGCTGAAAATTGCCTTATTCAAGCTAGTAAGCTAGCTCCTAGGCCTCCCATGCCCTTGTATCCAAACTTAGAAAATCCAAGCACTAGTCAAGCACCCACTTTGGCTCCTATTCCCACTCCTAGAAATCAAAGTTCAAATGAAACTTCTACTTCATCCTCTAGTGCTTCAAATGAACTCCAAGAGGTTATGAAACAATTGCAGAACCTTGGAAATGAGCTGGTGACTATCAAAAGACAGCAAGCTCAAAGTGCTAGACCGTATCAGCCTCAAGCGCAGTACCAGGCTAGGCCCCCATACCAACAAAATAGGTCACCAGCTCAGGCTACAAATCAAAATCAAAGCCAAGTAAGGCCTCCCACTAATAGACCATTTCAGCCCTATAACCCCAATGTTGCATCTACTTCTAAAGCATTAGTGCCAGTACAAAACAACATAGCTCAAGAGTATGATTGGTGTTTCCCATGCAATAAACCTCACAACCAATCTATGTGCTTCAATGGTGCTTTGAACCAAGCCTTGATGGTGACAACTACTGGCATAGAGGGTGAAGTGAGTCAAGAAACAAATCAGCAACAAGGGACATCTCAGCAAAACATAGCTCCAAATGATACCGCACTTGCGAATTGGCAAGCTGAGGATTTTTGTGGCATGAATCAAACAATTTCTCAGAGTGTAGCAGCTAACACAATATCAAAGAAGAGGAATATTGGTGAAGGGCAGTCATTGGCTCCAAGTGATCTACAACCTTCCATCACTCCACAAGGTGTTGGTAAGCAAAATACAGCTCCAAACACACAAGGACAGCCCAAACCACCTTCTAGACCAATTCACATGCCATCTGTTGCTGCCCATGCACAAGAAAAGAATGCACAAACTAAAGGACAACAAAGAGATGTTTCATCCCCATTTAGCATTATTAATCAAATGAAGAAGACAAATGTGAATATATCAATGTGGGAATCTTTATCCATCCCAGGCCAAAGAGATCTTCTACAAGCTGCCATGAAGAATTGGTCAACTTCGAACCAACAGGTCCATATGCGAGAGAATGTCCTCACAAATTCTGCTCATCCTGAAGGGAATCATGGAGGACAACAAGGTAAATTTTTGAAGCCCCCCTCCATTCTATGTTTCGTTAATCATTGGCAATAAACTAGTACACAATTGCATGATTGATTCTAGGGCAAGTAGTTCTGTCATGCCTAAGCAAATAGCTGATTAGCTGGGTCTCCAATATGAAGTTATATCAAATGGAGTGAAATTAGATGGGATAGTAGTAGCAACGGTGGGAGTGATTAAAATTTTGAATTTTACCTTGCATGCATGCCCCAATGTTACCGTTTTGCAAGATGTGTCAGTGATAGATTTGTCACCACTCTTTGCCCTATGCTTATCAAGGGATTTCACAGGTAGAATTGGAGGCTACTTATCTGCTGATTGGTCACACATGTTGTTCAGAACAAGATATGGTACTAAGGTCACAATCAGATCTGGACCAATTGCAAACTTTCATATTGAGGCTCATACTCCAAGCCAAATCAATGCCAACTGTTTAGCATTCGATCAAGAATATTATCAAAGCATAGATGAAGCTGACACCAAAGCTAGAAGCATCCCAGATTTAACTCTTGACGAATGGGCAAGCAAGGTACATGCTTTTGATCCCTACCAAGAAGTAGAAGAATCTGAGCTAGGAGTCTATTGCATACATGAAGAAAACCAGCCTATTCCTAGCATCACCAAACAAAACCATAAGGATGACAATGAGGTATGGAAATTATTTTTTGATGGATCAAGGAGTAGGCAAGGTGCAGGAGGAGGAGCTATGCTTGTTTCACCTCAAGGCATCAAATATTATTCAACTTTTCGTTTCCAGTTTTCTTGTTCAAACAACACAGCTGAATATGAGGCCTTGATTCATGGACTTCATTGGGCTAGGAAAAAGGGCATAAAGAACTTGCAGGTGTTCGGGGATAGCGAGCTGATCGTCAATCAAGTCAAGGGGACAACATGCTACAAAGAATGAACTGCTAAAGAACTACAAGAATAGGGTATGGGACCTCGTTGAGGATTTTGAAGCTTTCAACATCGTGTCCATACCTAGGAAGAAAAATGAAGCTGCGGATAGGCTCGCAGCAGTTGGAGCAATGTTTGATGTGGTTGACAACATCAAAAGGGAAAAAACATGCAGCCACATATCCATGTGATTGTGAGGCCAGCAGTTCCAGATAATAACACAAGCTGGCAGGTGTTTGAGAACGATCAACAGATCGTCAATTTCTTACAAGAAGAGGTTGAATTCTCAGCTAGGAATCAGGAAAGATTAGAGCAGCAGTATGGGGATCAAGTAGTGCAGTTGCGGACAAACAAGCTTCCCAAGGGTTTAGTAACATTGGAGTCTATCTTCAACCCTAACAACTAGTTCCATAAGGAAAAGGCTAACATACAAGTCAAGAGAGAAGATTCAGAGTCAATTCTGATTGGGGAAGGAAAAACACTTCAAATTGGCAAAGTGGCCACTGAGCAGGAGAAATTAGATTTCGTACAACTTTGCCAAGAATTTCCAGATTCTTCACTTGGAGCTATGAAGACTTGAGAGGTTTCAATCCGAAGTTGGCACAACATACCATAAAATTGGATCCAGATGCTAAGCCCATCAAGCATAAGCAGAGACTAGTCAACCCTCACATTGAGCCTCTAATGAAGAAAGAGCTGAACAAGCTAATAGAGGCAAGCATTATATTTCTGATCAAGCACTCAAGTTGGTTGCAAACTTGGTTCCGGTCAAGAATAAGAGTGGAGAAATCAGGCTGTGTGTGGACTTTCGAGACCTCAATAGGGCATCTCTCAAAGACCATTACTCACTTCCTTCAATGGAACAAATATTGCAAGTGGTGTCCGGTTCAGAGAGATTCTCTCTCCTAGATGGCTACTTAGGGTATAATCAGGTAATGGTGAAAGAAGATGACCAGCTCAAGACGACTTTCACCACCAAATGGGGCACCTATGCCTACAAGAAGATGCCATTTGGACTATCAAATGCTGGAGCCACTTTCGAAAGGGCAATGGATATGGCATTCAAAGGAATGATCAATAAAATAGTTCTAATATATCTTGATGGCATCACGGTATTCTCCAAAAATGTAGCAGATCACCTTTTTCATTTGAGGTAGGTATTTCAGAGGTGTAGAAAATTTGGGGTATCATTGAATCCCAAAAAATGTATATTCTTGGCTCACGAGGGAAAGCTTCTAGGCCATATTGTTTCAAAGGAGGGATTGATGATTGACCCAGAAAGAGTTGAAGCAATTCGAGCATTGCCATTGCCAAGTCAAAAGAAGGCTCTTCAAATCTTCTTGGGAAGGATCAATTTTTTCCGTAGGTTTGTTCCAAACTTTGGAGCTCTTGTAAAGCCAATAACGCTGATGTTGAAGAAGAGCATGGCATTTAAGTGGACATCTGAAGGCAAGAGCAAGGACCTTCCAGGAGGGGGACCTAGTTCTGAAATGGGATGCAGATTGGGCAAAACTAGAAAGGAATTCTAAGTTTGATGCCATTTGGAGTGGCCCCTACATGGTCATGGGATGTAAAAGTAGTAATGCCTTCCAATTGTCTGCATTGGATGGAGAAGAACTCCTGATTCTGGTTAACGGAATCTATCTTAAACATTGTTATTAAAAGGAAAAGGTTTACCCTTGTAAATATTAGATTAGTTTTCAATTCCTCTAAGTGTGTATGCACATTGTCTTGTTGTAGTTAGGTTTCAGTTTCCCTAAGTGCTTTAGCATAGGTTTTGTTGCTCCTAGGTTAGATTTCTACAGTTCTACGTGTTGTTAGAGAAGGAGTTATAGCATAGGCTCAGGATCAGGTATCAGGTTGGTTTCAGGTATTGCTTATGACTCCATGCCCAATGGATTGCTAAAAGGCCACTGATCTTCTACCTAGCAGATAGGTGATCCCATTGAGTCACCAAATTGTTGTATATATCTTCCCCCCGGGTAGATATAGACAAGTAGAAGAATATGGAAACCAAAGAAGCTCAAAGTATGATGTTTATTGTGACAAGGCACATGTAAGTGGTGCACAACAAAGAGTGTCGACACTAAAATGGATGTGCCAAGGTACAGGTCTGAGGCGCACAGAAATGGGTGTCGACATGAAAATGGATGTGCCAAGGCGCAGGTTAAGGGTGCATGAAAATGGATGTCGACATGAAGGTGGATGCGCCCATGGTACATAGTAAGAGGTGTCGACATAAAGATGGATCCACCACGGCGCACCTTCAGAAGGCGCAACATTTTGAGCACTGACAAGAAGCAGACCCTGGCACGGATATTTAGATGGCCATATTTTGACAGGGAGCTCAGATTCATGCAATGTTGGACTTTTCAGAAAGCTTACGAAGTCCTCTGTCCAACTGTGATTGGATATCTTTAATTGGGTGAGAACAAATTCTTAAAAATGTAAAATACATTTCTTCACTTTTTGGGTTTTCTAGGGTTCTCACCTACCACCATAATGAGATGAATTAAATGCAACCTAGAGGTGGTTGGGGTTGATTTGGATTTCCTCTCTCTTACCTCTCTCATTCTTCCTATAAATTGTAAGGAGGGGCTTCTTTCTAAAGGTTGGACATTCTTGATTTGCCCCTCCCTTCTTCTCTTTGGCAGGTGAATTTGTGGAGATCAAACCTCCCATCTAAAACTGTAATGCAACTTTGCCTCTGGCATTTTTTAGTGTATTGTATCAATCTTTGGAGCAAATAATGCATGTCTGTGGATGATTCTTAACCCTCTCTGTGTTCATTTGCATCCTCTCGATCTTTCATTACAAATCTATTATCTGTGCATGATCTTGCATTACATTTTAATGGTTTGTGTTTATTGGCAAGACAGATGTTCTTCATTCCTCGGTGCATCACCTCTGTTAGCTTAGGTTTATTTTATGCATCTTCTTCCCCTGTCTCCTTGGCAAGTTAGATTTGGTTTTTGAGTAAACCCTCTACATTTTTACGTGTGCATCTGAACAGAGGAATAGGAACCGGCCTTCATCCGGAGATCTTTCCCAATTTCGCAAGGTCCCGCACTTGGGAAAAGCTCCATGTTATGCAATCACACTAAGAGTCTCAACCCATTGAGTTGTAGACACACAGGAGTGCTGTGATTCACCATTAACACAAGTGTAATCGCCTTGTCATACTATTGATTATATGGTGGCAGGTTGTCATGTAGTATCTGATACTTGTGCTCCATTATTACATGTGGTACCTTATCATGCACCCTATATCCAAGAAAAGGAATGATGTTCTCATACTGTAACATCCTACATAATTCCTTCAGATCATCTACATTCTTCTATAGAAGCTCAATGTTATTCATGCATTCCCTTTCACGTGCCTACTCCTTGAGGCACTAAATATTACCTTGCGGATCCTTGATTACTCCCACGGTCTCTTGATAGATCTCATTATGATAATAATAATATGGGTACTTAACATTTATAATATCCTCCCTCTTGATGCGATTTTTTCTTTAAGAGGCTCCCTCGCGTGTGCTTCCTCTATGTGAGTAATAACTAGCACAGACTAGAGTTCCAGATCATTTGTCTTATTAAGAACCCATTTTTCATTCTTTACACGTTGTACCTTGATCATCCCTACACCTTTGGAATTATTTTTGTTCTTACACATATGCTCATAGATGTTTGGATAATATTCAACTTTTTGTTCTTTTTCATAGTACACACAGACATGGCTATTGGGACAATCATGCTGATAATGATATGGGGATCCAAAAGTATAAAAAAGTTATACATTTTAACTTTCCTCTACCACTATAGACTCTACTTCTATATCCACCTCGGAAACCACCATATCCATTATTGCTTCCTTTATTGGGCTATGCATCATGCGTCTGAGAGCTACTAGCCACAATGATATGTTGAAGTAAGATCTTGCATGCCTCATGAATTTGGTCTATCAAACAGTAGTCAGATGTATCATGGGTATGTGCATCACAAATATTGTAGCACATAGAGAAAATTTTCATCATTATGTACTATAAGAGGGGGAAATTCTATACATCACGATTATTGTGGAAAATATTACAAGACTATAACAATGCGCGCACTTTCCTATGTAGAAAACTATCCTTATTATGCCCTTCCACATCACAATAAGTGCACCATAACCCACTACATATCTCATGCTCTAAATTGGCAGATAGCTTCTCAAATTTCTTAGCCATAGCTGTTATTTACACCTTTAGAAAAGGACTCACTCTAGTGTCTGCACTCTAAATTTCTTTAGCACACAGAGTTTCTTCCAAAGCCTTGGGTAGAGCAGTAAATGTTTTATGTGATAATTCCCTTTGAAAGGGAGTTAACAAGCCTCCAATGAACCATTGTTCATGTTAGCTCTAATGAATATCATAAGATATATTCAAAAAGAGAGTTTTAAACTACACTTCATACTCCCTCACACTTTCAAAAAAGTTTTTCTTGATGTCCTTGAGTTCCCTAATACTTTGTTGCTCAAACTTGGGAATATGAAACTCAGCCAAAAAGGCACTGAGAAGTGCATCATAATCCATCGTAGTATAGTGTGGATCATAATTTCTATACCAACTATGTGTGAACCCTTCAAGTGTGGTGGAAAACTAACTCACCTTTCTATTATAATTTTTTATGCCCTTAGCTCTCCATAAAAACTCACACTTATGCACATACTCTACTGTATCCTCCATACCTCTATACTATGATAAGTGAGGAGCCATCTTAAAGAAGACCTAAGATTCTACTGCTATGGTTGGTCACATGGTGTTTGTGATGGTTGATTTGGTTGTGGTTGGGAAACTTGACCTGAAGTAGGACCAGACCCTAAACTTGAACCTCTATAAATACTTCCCTCATTTGGTGGCTGACCTAAGCCTCTTGAGCCTCCTGCCATGACCTATGGTCCTATAGAGGAACTTTCTTATGTCACTGTTATTGTGCTAAACTAGAAACCCACTGTTTGTGCTATAGAAGCACCTATAGGATTAATCAAGGTTTATTTTAAAAATTCTCTAAGAAAGAGGAGGAGGAATATCTCTGGTGAATATACCTGGACCCACTTTCACATGAAAGGAAAAATTTCTAGGTTTTTAGAACGAATTTTTTTTCTGATAGTTTCTAAGGGTTGTTCCATTTTTTTTCATGTGACAATAAAGGTTGTTTTCACATGACAATAAGATGTTTTTTTTATGACATGATAGTAGATCTCGTTTTTCATGAAAAAAAACCCTTTTTTTGTGTGACAAAAACTTTTGTTATTGCATGAAAAAAAGCTTATTGTCACATGACAAGAAGGATTTATTGTCATACGACACCAACATTGTTTGTCACATGGAAATGAGATATGTTTTCATGTGATAAAAAACCTTGTTTTCATGCAACAGAAAACATTGCTTTCATGTGACAACAAACCTTTGTTGTCATGTGAAAACAACCTTTTGTTGTGATGCAACAACAAGCTTTGTTTTGTCTTGAGACAGTAAACCATTTATCATTCAAAAACAAAAAATTGTTTTCATGTGTCTGCTAAACATTTTTTGTCGTGCATCACCATTTTTTTTTTGATGTGTGTCTCTAGGTCTTAGATGTTGGGCATCTCTTCCTTACTCTTGTCACACATCCTGATACTATAACCCTAATCTTACCCTATAAATACCCCTTTGGCCCTAGTTTTCACACTTTACACAAAAAAAATTTTCATTCTCCTAGTGCTCACAGGTCTCGTAAGTCCTAGTGCAATAAAAAACAAAAATACCAAATACAATCCAACCTCTAGGTCTTGATTTAGGTATCATTCTCCCAATGCGACAGTGATTATAGGTCTCGAATCATTGAATTATTTTAGCCTTCAGGTCTCGATTCTCACGTGGCAAGGGGATTATAAGTTCTTAAATATAGTCTACGTAATGGAAGCTGAAACTAACCAGGCCACCACCCTACCAAATATTCAATACAAGAAATTAATGTTCCTACACATTCATGCAATCTTACAAATGAATACAGGTTATAAGGAATGGGTACATGCTTGTGGGTTTGCAAAACTGATTAACATGCAACAATTCAAGACAAATACTAACATTTTGAACTACCTCCTCTCCTCATTCAATCCACAAGATGGAAAATTCACTATGAAATTTCCAAATGGATGTACATTCAGATTCAATGTGTATCCTATTAATATTCATTGATTGATAGGCCTTCCTTTTAAAGATTACGCCCTTGTCATAACCAAAGACACTCTGACAAAAGATGATAAGATTTTCCTCGAATCTTATTACAATTTCCATGTTGCTGGTATGTGTAACGTGTTCTAATTTGTAACATTTTAATTTTGATATAAATCGTGGTTAATTCTTATTTAATGAATTTTTGCAGCAAATGTCAACAAATCAAGACGAGGAATCGATTTGCAAGGATTTGCACACAATTTTCTTGCTGCCACGATCTTTTTTTTGAAGCTAGAATTATCTTGCAGGGTAGGCAAACAAATATTCCCCATTGGGATATTGCCTATATTATCGCAACGATCCAAAATATTTGATTTGATTCATGCACATACTTGTCAAATAAGATAAAGATGATATTGCAAATATTGGATTTGTTGAAAAACCACTTGTTTGTACCACTAAATATATCATGACTCTTTATTTCAAGGCATATTATAATTTAAAAGGTGAACCCAATCCTACTTGCCTGAATGACCAGGTGAAGCAATTTTCAATTCCAGTTGAAGAACAATAGGTTAATAAATTATATTTTGATGTTAGTAAGATTATTGATTATTCATTTTTGTTACAAATTACATTTGGATGTTACTAACATTATTCACTTCTATTTGCCTCATTACCTTATGCAGAGAAATCTTTTGGAGGCCCTTCCACAAAAAAAATTTGCAACAAGAGGAAGAGCCCAACAACATGTTGAGGCGTCGGGAGATTCACAGTCCGACATGGAAGATCACTCATCACCTAAATATCAATTTTAGTAAAATGAAAAAGATGTAATACCCTTAACATTCTAATATTGGTTTTTTAACATTTTACCATTTATTATTTACCATTTACCATTTACCATTTTGATTTAACATGCTATAGGGACTTTGAACTATCCTCCACATTTATCACTAAAATCACCCACTAAATCAGTACAGTCACATGCATCTGTTCAATCGCAACACATGCAACATCCTACACCACTCCAATCACCCACAAGTCCAACACAATCATTTCAAACTTAGATGCAACCAGTACTGGTTGGATTTCAGCAAGTATACATTTTTATTTTGTGTAATTTTTAACATTTTTTTTATATAAGTTACTAGTTAGTAATGATTTTTCTCTTGAACTTGATAGTGCATTCCAATTCATCGTTGTCTATTCAAACAATTCCACCTCCTCCACCAATACCACAATTCCAAGTCAGTTCCTACAAGAGGAAAACAGACCACTGGTAAATGCATGACACTTTTGGCCCCTAGCAGGACATTGAACATTCCTTTTGAATTTTCCAATATCTCTTTCAGTGGCTTGCCTAGCACAATAGGAAAATCAGTTTTAAATCAAATTAATTTGGATGAATATTTTTTGGGCATTGATAAATGACCCAATATTTTTTTTGATACACGCGATATGATTCAAGGCCCACAAATATGTTTATATTTTGATGTATTTATTTTAACATTTATACATATCAATTTCTTGTCAATTTTAATTTTTTCAAATCACTTCCAATTTTAATATAAATTTATTTTATCACAAATAGGATTAGGGCACACATAGCGGAAAAAAAGGCAGCACAAGGACCTTCAAGCCCCAAGGCCCCCATCCTCTCCATCATCCTCTTCGGACGGTGACCACTTAACTACATTTTATTTGGATAACTTGATTGCTAATGACTGTGAAGCCCATGTCTAATAATTTGTTATGCCTAGTCTAAGTTGTCTCAAATGCTGGGAGTGAAGGGATAAAGTGTTAATTAAGGAGATAAAGAATAATTTTTATAACCATTTCCAAAGGTATAATTTATATGCTACAGTCCAAAATCATCCTGCTAAGATAGATGTCTTACTGAACCAAGCACAAGGCAAGACTGTAACATATAACAACAATTATCAAGACAATGTTTTAGATAAAGTATTGAATAAATTAGAAAATATTAACACTAAAGCCTAGGCATATTTCAACAAATGGTCAAAGGATAAAGATTCGGTGGAAATTGCAAATGTTGAAAGAGATAGAGCTATTGTAAGTATATGAGCTAAATGTAATATGTTTCATAGTAATATTTTTAATTGAGCTCAATGTTTTTGTTGCAGTTGGAACATGAAAACTTAAAATGTAAAGAAAATGTATTCCAAGTTCACTTGTAAATAGCTAAGAAAACGTTTATCCTCAACAATGAAACTTAAGCATACTATTGTTTTGGTTAACAAACAAAACAATACTCTGAAGCAACTTATTAAAGAGAATGGACATGGATGTTGAGATTTTGTTCAAGGAAAAGGTAGCTAAAGATCCTTCTTTGTTATCCTATGGAGATGCTTCAAAGGAATATGAAGCAATAGTTAATAAATTAAACACTACTGTAGAGGATCTTGTTAATTCTAGAATTCTTGAAGCATAGAATAGAGCATCGTCAACCATTGGGAAAAGTGACACAAAAGTCATAAAAAAATGGAAAAGGAAAGTGCCAGTGGGTTTGGGGAAGTTGTTGATGTTTGAGCATATAGTACAAGTGTAACTGTATATGTTGAAAAGTGTTTACATAACTTAAAACTTGAAAAATGTTGAAGTTTACTTTTTGAATCTTGAAACTTGAAATTTGTTTAACTTGAAGAATATTTAAAGTTGAATATATGTTGCTATGGTTTTCATGGAATCTCACTTTTTTACACGTATTATCTTGCAATATGGAATTTACATTTTGTTATATATAAATTCTAGATTGTGAACTGTATTGATATCAAAATATGTATGGAATGAATTTGCTTTAATGTTGAAAGTTTAATTATTTACAATGTGATGTTTTTCATGGAATATCATTTTTTACATGTAATTTAATTGACTATTTCATTTCACATGACCTGAGTACCTTCAATATTTCATGTTTTCGTAAATACATAGCTATTGATATATAATCTTAATGAAATAAACTAATGAGATGATTCTCTTCCACTTAATACAAAAAAAAAATTCTTCTCTCTACTTGTAAATTTTGAACTCTGCAACAGGTTTCTTCACATTACCTTTGTAACTCTTCTTAAAATCCATAAGAAGAATCACATAAAAAAATTTCCTTTCGAAGAATCACCTTTATGAAGTCACTAGTGCATGCACGTTGCAATGGTTTTTATGGAATCTCAATTTTTATACTTATTATGTTGTAATATGAAATTTATATATTGTTTATATATAGTCTTTTAGAAATTTTAGATTATGCATATGTATGGAATGTATTTCCTTTAATGTTGAAAGTTTAATTATTTACAATGCGACGTTTTTCAAGTAATCTCATTTTTTTACATGTATTTTAATTGACTACTTCATTCCACATGACCCGAGTACCTTTAATATTTCATGTTTTCATAAATACACAACTATTGATATAAAGTCTTAATGAAGTAGACTAATGAGATGATTCTCTTCCGCTTAATACACCAAAATATTCTTCTCTCTAGTCTTGTAAAATTTGAACTCTGTAACATATTTCATCACATTACCTTTGTAAGCCCTTCTTAAAATCCTTTGGAAGAATCACATAACAATTTTTCCTTAGGAAGAATCACCTCTTTGTAGTGTGTGCACATTGCAATGATTTTTATGGAATCTCATTTTTTACACGTATTATGTTGCAATCTGGAATTTATATTTTGTTATATATAGTCTTACATAAATTTTAGTTCGTGAATATGTATGGAATGCATTTGTTTTAATGTTGAAAGTTTAATTATTTATAATGCATATGTAAATATGTAAGATACACTTTATCTAAAAATACATGTCACAAACACTACATCACATCAATAGTATTCCAAAAACGCATGTCACATAAAACTACATAAAAACACTTTGAAAATACCAAAATAAATAAAATAAGATTATTATAAATCCAGGTATGAGAGGGTTTAAGGTACCTCTTGATGGGTTAACAATGTATATGGGCGCTAAAATGAGAAATCCTCCTTCGCAACAAGGTAGATGACTAGAAAATAAAGAGAACTCAACATGAAAAATGATTAGTTTAGATGGGTGGGTTTCCTGAGAATGTTAGTCCCAAGAAGTGAGAGATTCCTAGGGTGGATGTCAACCCATGTTTTCAATCAAGAAAAGATAAAATATTGATTGATTGGATGAAGCAAGGTCTGAGACAAGACAAAAACTGAAATATAATGAAGATAAAGTAATATGTAGATTTGATCTAAGAAAATTGAATGAAACATGTGCATGTTGATGGTGACACAAGTGTCAAGAATGAAGTGCCCAGTTGACGGCGACAAGAGAAGATCAACTAGAATTCTAGAATAGTGAAAAAAATGCTAATCTGAAGGCCTTGCAAAATAAATTTCCAAAAATGAATGTTAAAAAACACAACATCAAAGAAGTTTGAAAATACCAAAATACCAATTAAATAAAATAGAATTATTATAAATAATTATAGTTCAATATATGTAAGTATATACATGTAACATCTTAAATGATAACTAGAGCTGAAACAATCCATTTTCAGTAGCCTCCTTATAGTCAGTATTTGCATCTACAGAGTTAGAGGATACACCAAATCCAGTCTCATTAAAATTGTATTAATTCTAAATATAAAAAAAAAATTGAATATATTACTATAAAATTAAATACATAACAAAATTTAAAATGTCAGGTGAGAAAAATAAATGTAAGGTCAAGGTGATACCTATAAGTTTTGAAATCATATTTAGAAACTGAAACAATCCATTTTCAATAGCTTCTTCATAGTTGATATTTGCATCTGCAGAGTTTGAGGACGCACCGATTACAAACTCATCATTGAGAACATTTGTAGTTACAGTAGTATATTATTAATACATCTTCTTTTTGCAAATGAATTCCAATGTGCAATTGCTCTGTCAAAAGGAAATGTGTCCAGGGAGTAGTGCGAAATATACAACCTCATGTAACTTTCTAAACTTTTATCTAACCTGTTTCTTTGTTTTGATTTTATAAACGATAAAGCACTGAAACCCTTTCATCCTCCAAAGATCCCAAAATCATTGTTTTACACAACTCGTGTAATCTAAAATATTCACTGATGTCTTCTAGTAACAACTACTTTGGTAGATTTTTCACCAGAGCCTTGTAATTGCACCACTCTCATGAGGTTCATTTAAAAAATGATATTGTCTAACCATTGTCGTTGCAAAATAAGATGATTGAGAATTTATTAAGTCAATATTCAGTATACCTTTGATTTCCGATACCATTGACCTCTGATGTCTTGGTGAAATGATCCATTATTGTACCCATGGATTTATGAAAAATATTACTTACAAATCTGCACGACCACCTTCAGTATTCCAAAAATTTGGATTCATCACTCCCATAGCTTCAAGAATTTTATCTTTACTAAAACATTCTCTGATTTCAGATGCTAAGGATTACACAATTTTTTTAAGTTTTATTTGTGTATCAACTGTAATAGAATCAAATAGAACATGAGTCACATGAACTTCTTCTCTTTACGATCCTGGAATATCTTCATGTTTTTGTAAACTGTGTAGTGGTATCTCCCTCCCATTAACATTGATGCAGAGGTGATCATGGATCTATTAAATCTCAAATAATTATTTGTATTATTAAGATCCAATAAAACTTTCTAGTTATCAAAAACATGTGTATCAAAATTTTCTTGTGAAAAGTACAAGTTATCAAGATTTTGATATACCTGCTTTCTCAGCCATATAAAATCAACAATATACATTGATCTCTCTTGTGTATGCTTCATCAATTTATTGATCTCCTCAAACATTGGAAGAATGCCAACCAATGTAAGAAATGTTTCCATATCTGTTAAATGGAACAACAAATCCTTAGCCCTGTCAACTTCACAACAATATTTGTGCATGAAACCAACCAACGATGGATACTCCTCACAAATTCTACATGCATGATCATACAAAGAAATCCACCTTGTATCAACATCATTTAGAAGATTTTTTCCATTTGTAATTCCAATTGCAAATTTTTGAAAATCAAGAAATCAATTTTGATTGCTTGACATATAGGCATGAAGAAGTTATTTGATAAGGTCTTCTATTTTACACCATTTTTGAAGTTGCTAACTATTTTTTATGCTAGATTCATTCTATGAGCCATACAATGAATTACAAGCATATAAGAGGCTATTGTTGTTTGCAATCAAACATACAACCTAGTTCGATGACCCTACATAACTGATGCACCATCTGCACCAACACATACCAACTTCGTAGCAATTTCATAATCAGTCATGCCAGTAATATCTTTCAAATGAGAAACAACTATTTTATATAGGTTTTTGGTATTGCAATTTTCAACCATTTTCTGTACACCCAACAAATGCAGTTTCCTTACATGATTTTCTAAAGTATAAACATGGATACATACCCATGAGGTGTTGTCAACTGTTGTTACTTCATCAATTGATGGAGAGATAAACTTTGTATTTTTTACACTCTCTTTCAAATATTCCTTTTCAATAATTGTAAGGAATTTAGCCATTTCCCATGCACTGCTGTCTAACCAATGAGACTGGAGGAATGTTGTGCATTCCATTATATTGATACAAAACTTTGAAATCAATGAAACCTGAAATTGGTCTTCCCTTCTTAAGAATGTGGAATAGGGTAGAGAACTGTAACTATTTAGCATGAAAATTTGATTGAATCACCTTACCAAATTGTGATGTGATTATCCTACCCTTTTCCATGAGATGTCTACGTCTTTTCTCGCTCAGCTTCATACTTTACTGAGTATTTAACATGCATACATTATTTTTCTTTTTCCATCTGTGTGTTTTTATTTTCTGGCCATCCTCCCACTGTACATTCAGATATTTTTTCCACAATGTTTTTCAATTGCGTCCAACTTCAGTTGTATTTTTTATTGTTTTCAAGTTTCTAAGTACATATTGTACATGTACATTCAAAAGGGATATCTTCAGGATTAGTTAGCTATACAAGTTTGATAAAAGTAAATTTGGCAATCCACTTGAACTTATATGTCCTACAAAGAGTCCACATATTCTTGTTTTCTTTCAAATATTTACTTTTACGAGAAAAAGTTTTAGGAATATCACGATTATCTAGTTTCCTCTTTTGTGAACCAGAATTCTCATTTGATTTTTGTGTTACATTTTTTTTAAGTATTAAATATATCTTAATATACTCCTGGTTGCACCTAAACAAAAATATCTTCAAGATATGGCATCTTAATAGGAATATCTTCAAGCTATGAAATTTTACCAGGAATATCTTCAAGCTCTGGCATATTTTCATCATAGGTATCATATGGTTGATATTTTGTTGAAGGAATGTCCACTTTAATAATACCTTCCACACAATCTGTACTCTGATTGATTCTAGTAGTAGATATATGGGTGTTGGTAATAGCTATATCGGTAGCAACAATGTTTCCAAAATAATTGAACAATGTTGATTATTGAGATATTTTTTATACCTTTTGGGTCTTATGAGCACTAACAGATTCCATTGACTACTTGATTTTAGAACCGGTAACCCATCTGGAATATGAAGTTGAACCCTTTTCATGCATCACTGGTCTCTGAACTCTTTTCATACATCACTTATCTTTTTTCATGCATCAACAAGCTTTGTCACATGTCAACAAATGTTTCCACACATCATCAACCCTCTCTTGTCGTGTGTAAACAAACCATTCTTTTCACACATCAATGACCCTTGCTTTTCACCCATCTACAAATCCTTCTTCTTGCATGTCAACAACTCTTTATTATCAATGGTATTCAAATCTTGGATTGTTGTGCGTCTGTAATAATCAGTCTAATCCACACTTTGTATGCTGGTACTTTGCAAGCTCACGCTAATTAATTATTATTTGGATGACACCTTAGTAGGAAGTTGCTAATATACTACCTGGTGAATTTCCTAGGTTTATATAGGAGTAGTTTTTAATAGTACATGAAATCGGCCCCTAAAAAAAATTATACTGGAAATTTTAGGTGAACAGTACACTGACCTACTCTGAAAAATTTGCCTTTTCAAATTTTCCTAATATGGAATATTTTCCAAATTACAAATATTCACCACTAAAAAAATCCCTGGGATTACTTCCAATGGTCTATGTGCCAACACTTTTTTGTGATGAAGTGCCTTTCAGAAAACCTCTAAAAGTACTTCCCAACACTAGCACCTGATGTACTTCCATGTTTGTGTCTCTAATTTTTTCCATTTCCTGAGATGAAATTAAAATATGTCTACCTTTGTATCCTTCCCAACGTAGAGGTTATTCTTTCTCTCCTTAACTATGATGTTATTCAACAACTACCTCTGTATTTGTAACACCTTGCGTAAGGTCTAGGTATCTAAGCTGGGTCAGATTCATTCCCATAGTCCGTGTTCTCTTTCAGACGCGATCTCATCATAGGCTGAAGGGGTATCTCTACTACACTTTCCAAATGTCAAAAGGACTATATACAGAAGATCCTTATATTAAACGGGGATATCATCACTCCCACCAGTCATCATTAGTCTCGACCTCGACACCTTATTAACTACCCTCTATCGTGCCTCGTTATACTTGAGACATATATCCTCTCTGTGTCTTTCTTACACTAGGACCATTGCCATCCTTCCAAAACCTTCTCTTGCCTTTACATGTGGTAATGTTTTATCTCGCCATAGGTAAATTCTCCATTCCTAGTTATACCATTAGGATCTTGATAGCTAAGGGTATTTCACTTAAATAAGATCCTTTTAGCTCATGCAAGAACCATAACTCTACTTCCTTTGGTAAATAATCAGTTGAAATTGTGTATTCCAAAGTCTAGCTATGTAGTACACCTTCCCACCAACAATATACAAATTAGTCCATGTCTCATCCGAATCAAAGAGTGTTTAATAAAATTAATGTGTACAAGATCTCTTTCTTGGCCAGATACCTCTATTATCCATATAGGCTACTAACCATTGGTACAAATCTAGTGGGAAGAAACTGAAGAATGTCTTATACAAACATTCATATAAATTGTCTTCCACCTACTTACATGCATTAAAGTCAGGTGGAGTGTTATATCTATGTGAAAAAGTGTCCTAGAAGTATTTGATCTAGCTCACATTGTTATCCAAAGACAGTTTAAATTCCATTTGCATATGACATCCTATTAGATAGTTTGAAATTTTTTCTTGGTAATGGAACCAAAATGTAATCTTTTTTTACCCAACCAAAGATAGGCGCAGTGGTACCTCATCTAGATAATTCTGAAATCTCACCTGAAGCATTCACAACTATCAAGTCCCTTCTTTATTATGCTTATCAAGGTGTTAGCATGCATGTTTGATAATCCACAATGATCAATCATACAAGTAAATACATCATAACGTAAAATATGGAAACACATATAATAAGGAAATCATTTAAAGATAATAAATATCAAGATCTAAATTCCCATCAAACCATGTTTAGCCATAGAGATCCTAACAACCCATACACAATTATCCATCATAATCATAATTCATATCATTACATAGAACTTGATTACAATACCATCCATTAAAATGATGCACAAGTTCATGTGTGATCTCTATAGACTCCAAAATAGACTTACATGAAGTTTTTCAAACCTACATTATAATAATATAATACTAAATCTAGAACTCTCACACACGAACTCTCTACTATAATGTAAGACCACACACATATATATGGGGTGGGGAAGCTCCCTTCACTACCTACATGCACTCTCCTAATTATAGGCATGCGTAAAAAATAGCATGATTGCTCTTTACAATCCATGCTAATAATAGATCAACCTAAATATACAACATGCTTTAATTCTATTATTATCTCGATCTGTGCATGATCATTTTCTTTATCTACATGTGATTTATCCAATCTTAACTTCTTTTTTTATGTGTCCCAATCCACCCTACTTGTGTCTATTTATAAGAATTTCTTGAATCTCACTCCATCTCTGTTTTTTCTATTTTTATCCATGTCTTTGTAAAGTTAGCTAAGTCCCAAACTCTTCCTGATCATGCGTGAACCTTCATGCGTTAATCCTTCCAATATGAATGCACCCCTTCACGTACCCCTTGCACTCCATCCCTAACTTCTGCATGTGGCTAGTAGTTTATTCATTTTCTCTGCTCAACACAGATGCATATTTGTGCACTATGTACTCTAGATCCTGATTCAATGAATGAATAGTCGTATGAACCTAGAGCCTGAATCCTTATTTGAAGAATTGATAGTTATATGACCCTGGAGCCTAATTCAATTATTAGATATTCGTATAAATTGATATATTTTTACTGGAGCAAATCTTGGAGTTAGAGGATAGATTGAGTAAAATGAGAGAATGAATGAGGGCCCAAGGATATATATTGGAGATGGAGGGGGCTAAGAACATGGTGGTAAATGGTTCATGTAATCAGGTAGTTAAGTAAAATTTGGCAGTTTCTGGTGATTTGGTGGCCACAGGCATAATTGACTAATTGTATGTAAGAAGGCCACACATATAACCAGTCAACTGCATATGTAACCATGTGTAAATATATGTAGCTTCTTGACTACATATAAAGCCACACAACCACATAAATAACCACACAACTACATATATAGTTTCCTAACTGAATTTGTAGCCACCCAAATTTAAATTCATCTACCTAACCACATATACAAAAAACCTACTACATATGCATCCCCCGACTACATATACAATTGGGAAGCTCCTTATGAAGCTGGGTGGCAACTTATCCATCTGGGTGGCTTCATATACAACTGATGGATAACATATGTTACTGGGAATCTACATATACAGTTAGTTATTTTGATTTCGCTAGTTAACTACTTTATCACCTAGTGTTATACGTGGGAATCCATATGCATTATGTAACCATACATGCACCCGTCTATGTGAGTGTATGTACAAACACTCAATTGTGTATGCAACCTTCCATCTGCATATAGTCTCTTAGTTGCATATGAAAATGGGTGTCTCAATGTTTAACTTCTCATGTTTTCAAAAATCTCCCCCTCTGCGTCTGTTTTCAACGTGAATTTTCCCAGATACATTATTTACCTTCATCATTATAAACATTTTTCACATATTCATAATCAACATAAATTTCATTTTTTACAATTTTCTACAGAAAATATATGTTGCATTTTTAAAAATTTAGCCTGCCAATAAGAAAAACCACATGTCCATAATCAAGCTAACTCATCATCATGCAACTGCCAAAAATACTCATAAAATGATAATTTACAAGCATTAATGAATATTATTTCAAGTCTTGAATCCATAACCATGGGTCCTAAAAATACCTTGTCATATAAATAAATCTTTAACGAGCTTATTCATCCATCACTTCCTTTCAAAGCCTATCCCCCACACTAGGAAATCTTGAAGTTTATTAAGTTATACAGTAAGGAGGACCCTTAACAACACATTTGATCTTTCCGTCACTCATGCTATCTCATCACACATGATCAAGACCTTATGTTGTGAAAAATTCCTATGTCCTTTGGAGGACCCGCACTTGATTTGTATAATAGTATCCCACAATATTCCTTCTATTCCTTCACACAACTCACATAATTTTTCTTAGAACATTTCTCCATCAAAATTTCTCGTAATATTTCCATTACATATCTCTACATTATACAACAATTTGAAGACGAGTGTATTTTAGAATTCATCTCTTGCTGGCATGGTATCATCAATCAATTATCCTTATCTTTCCCACAAATTGAATTGATCAAATCATTTTATCATTTTTGAGCTAAATATATACTGTCAACACTTAAAATTTAGTCTTTCCAAATATTTGATGAAGCCTTTACCATGGTCCATGAATTAGAAATCCATTCCCTCACAGATGGTAAAGTTAACGTCCACTCAAAGAAACCAAAACCTAAGTCCCCATTCAAACCTTATTATAGTAACAATAAGTCCAAAGTGTCAAAAAAAAAATTGTTGTAAAATTTTCATCCAAAGTTCATTTGGATTCCAAATGTACCTAACCTCAATGTAACTATACACCCATTGTAGAATCCTATAACACAGTATTTGATAAACTCCTAGCCATGTGTATGATCACACTCCCACCTATCCGTTCAATCAAAACATCCATTTCAAAACCATCATGGTATCGAGAAAATCACCATTATAAATACCATCAGGTTCAAGGCCATGACATTGGAAAGTTTTTTTCATTTAGAAATGTCCTCCAAGATCTTATTGACTGAGGTGACCTGCATCTTAACAATCTAAATGCACCCCTGAATTAGAACTTGGACGTCTTTAAACAACCATTTCCAAATCATGCCACATATAATATTCAACCCCAATCCAATGTCATAAGCTCTCATCACACCATCAACACTATTAAATACATTCTACCTACACCCATAACACCTAGTGTTTCTACCATAGAAGCACCAACTAAATCATCTAGATCCTCTAGTCTTGTAACCAAAAAGACCACGGACCCTTCTGCATATACCATATTTGCATCAAATATTCTAGTGACCTCTTTGAAAGTATCAAAAAATAAAATCATCGTTTAAATCACAAAAAAATATTTTGATGATCACATCACCCAACATCACATGCAGAACCTCAATAAATAAACTTTATAACCAACAAACCAATTATCCTTAAAAATAGAAACTATATCACAAATTCGTCAAACGACCTCACCATAAAATACAAATCCCTTTCCTTCCATCTTAGGGCCTCACCCTTCGTCTAAATTTATAATCACTATTACAGAATCCAAGTTCATTCCTCAACCAACACCTAAACATGTAACACTAAAAATGACCTCATCCGCCCCAACTTCCAGGTCATCAAACAAAACATGAATACCCTAAACCTCACCTTCAATAGGGTACTATAATAGAACCCTTAAAAATCACATCCAATTATTCATCGTAACATTACCTCCTCTTAAGACATATAGATCTTAAGGGTGGGAACCCTCTTGGTACCGTTTCAAATCATTTTATGCATATAATCACATTTCAGGAAATTCTACTGAGTACAGTAAATCCCTCCATGCCACTATTCAAAGCCTTCCTAGCAAAAGGCTTATCCCCGTAGATCTAAGACATCTAAATAAAATCAAGTAGACTCATCTAAACCCTAAATGCACAACATCTAAGCCATCATCCAACACCACATCCACATCCAACCAGGTTGATTCCTCTTCTAATAAGACCCTGCTCCATCAAATAAATGTTATTAATATAACTACCAGAGCCCACACATGAAACCATAAGGCTCCAGATCAAAACATGTCCAAGGTCTCTATTTCACTTGCTCCTAAATCACCTAACCCTCTACCCTCTTTTGAAGCTAAGGTATCTATATTTTCCAATCCAAATACACAATCCACCACATCTATAAAAAATACCATCATCAAATAACTCCATCAAACTTTCATGAATATGTCTCTTTACTATCTCTTCCAAACCTCTCCAAAACAACATAAAACAATGATTGGGGCCCTTTAATCCGTATCCACACCATCAGAAAATCCTAAAAAATTTACAGATCTAGTAGCCACCCTCAAAATTTCTGTCATTATCACTTTTGACAAATCTGAGTTCCCATCCTTACAACCAAAAGATCATGATCTTGCACTCTTTATCACCCCCAAATCGATGAAACTCTTGTTAATAGATTTATGATCAACAACAACAATAACATTAATATAATATCAACTCGTTCCTTTAACCATCTCCAACTACCTAACACTATCATTACTCAGTCACCTGTAATAGTGCGTGCCTTTAATAACATCATTTCCCATACATTAGGCACGGTTTTCCTACCTATCAAAGTTAGTGTCTAAATCCTTCAAAAACTATTCTATCTTGTCGAAGGATATTTTTAGTACAACATGTTGTTAGGTCATCCTTAGATGTGTGTTATGTGTTATATCCCATCTACCTTACATCATTGTATAAAATATAAACATGAAGGTAAAACCTTTATTGTTCCTTCTGATCCAAAACCTTTTAAATAATGTCACATGACATATTGACCTAGTGACGTGCTCATTCCGAATACAAACTTGGGTTCCTCTGAAAAATATTCTACTAGTTTTTTCATTTCTACATCTAAGCTACCAAATGATAGCTCTTTCAATGATGTCATGCCACATCCTTTATTGGGTGAGTATTGCCTTTTATCTCTTAAATCACTTCCTACACCGAAAATATATGGGAGACCTGAAAATAAAAACATGTATGAACCCAACATTGGATATATCATCTCCTTTATCCATTCTCATCTTAAAACTAAACTTTTTTATGGAGGGATTGATTTTCCTTCCCTACATCGCAATAATCAACACCATGATAAACTATTTATATATGACTTATCATTCCTATAAAACCAATCCTTCACAAAAATTTATCTTCATTGTTGTGCCTCAAAAGTTTTATACTTGGGACATTATGAGAAATGTATACATGACTTGGTCTTGGACCATTCCTACAAACATCATCAAAAATATGGACTAGGTTTCAACAAGGGAAACCTCCAAAATCACCACATTTGGAACCATAATGAAACTAAATTCATCCTCTTCATCTTCACAAGACCACTCTATCAACACAGATGATAGTGTTTCCATCCCCTCTAATTGTTTTAGTCAATACAATTACCTTAGTACTACTCACCTATCAAACTAATGATGACACTAAGACCATCCCACTAATATTACCTGAAATAGTATAAGAATAATCCCCTACCATTGATATTATTAAATTCCACGACAACCAATCCATCTTATCCTATATGGGGGAAAAGGATAATTAATTTCAAAATACTCTACCACCAGACACATATACACTTCTTAACGAATCCACTATCGACATCAACATAGGGACTTTAGAAGACCCTCACATAGTTAAAGTTAGTCAGTCTTTAGATTCATAAGAGTTAAAATAATTTACCGCTTTCCTTTCAAAACACAGTCAAGCCTTCACATGGTCATATAGTGACGTGCCAAGTATTGACCATAAAATTATCATCCAAAACATCATAACTATCTCGAATGCTATGCATGTCAAAAAACTATGTAGGATGAGACCTTGTGTATACTTACTCATCAAAGAAGAGTTACAATACCTTAGCTCTGAAAAATTCATATTACCCATTGACTATCCAAAATGGGTTTCTAATATTATACTCATAACTAGATCCGTTAGAAACTTATGGATTTTCATAGACTATCGAGATCTTAATCTCGCTTATCCTAAAGATGACTTCCCTCTTCCTAATATCACCTTCACCACTGGCCATGAAATCATATCCCTTATTGATGGCTTCCTCAGATACAATCAAATCCTTATCATCACCGATGAACAACGTAAAAAATCCTTCATTAATCCTTGGGGGAATTTTTCTATTGCATCATGCCCTTTGGAATAAAAAATGTAGGGGTTTCCTATCATCACGCTATGACATACATCTTCCATTATATAATCCATAAGATCATGGAAGAGTAAGTTAATTATATCTTAGGAAAATATAAACAATGTAAATACCATCTCTCCCTCCTTTACTTCATCTTTTCCTATATTATTGAATATTTCCTCCACCTTAACCATGTTAAGTGTGTATTAGGTATTCTCACCAAAAAGCTCCTAGGGTTCATTGTTTGTATTAGGAAAATTGAAATGGACCCTACCAAAAGAAAAACCATAATTGAGATGTATCCTCCCTCTAATATCAAACAACTTTGTAGTCTCCAAGATAGACTTCAATGAGTTTATTACATCATCTCCCAGTTTTCAGATCATTTTCAGCCTTTTCATCATCTCCTTATAATGGATGTCCATTTTAAATGGGATCACGACTATCAAAAGGCATTCAAAGAACTCAAACAATATATTTTATCACCACCCATACTCACACCTCCACATAAGGGGGATCCATTATATCTATGCATATCTTCCACTGACCATTCTCTGGGTGTTATGATAGTACATCAAGACGAATAAGTAAGATAATATGTTGTCTACTTAGTAAGATGCACTTTTCATTAAAATGAAGCCTATTACACCAAAGAAGAAAATTTGTGTTGTTTATTTTGCTTCACAACTTCCAAACTCTGTCACTGCCTTATTAATAATAAGACTTATGTTGTCACTAGTTTAAATCCTCTCAAATCCATGCATTCTATACCATACCACAATGACTATATACTTGATGGGTTATTCTTATGATTAAATTTGATCTATAATTCATGTCGTAGAAATATATTAAGGGGAAAGACATTTCCGACCAAGTTTCATAAGCTCCCCTTCCTAATAATCAACTTCCACATGAACAATTTCTCAACAAATCTATTAACACTATTGATCAAGGATACACTCCCCTCAATATGACACTTTTCTTTAATGGTTCCATATGTTTACAGGGGGAGGTGATGATATCATCATCATTCCTCCCTAGGGGACTTATATTCCTCCATCCTTTAAACTAAATTTCGAATGCACTAATAACATGGCCGAATACAAAGATCTCATCATGGGTATCCAAACTATTGTTATGTTTGGTATTAAAATCATAGAAATTTATGGATACTCTTAGCTTGTCATCAATTAAATAAAAGGAATTTATCAATGCAAGAAAAAATTTTTACAAAAATATTTTTAAAAATGGTTGAATTCCTCCTAGAGGCCTTTGATCGATACATGATCGAAATAGTTCCTTGATCATATAATAAGTTTGTAGATACCATGGAATCTCTCACATCACTCATTCCACTATTAACTGATGATTCCAAATTGTTATTTGTTGTGCTTAGAATCAATCAATCATCTCACACCATAAAACTCCCATATATAAATATTATTGAGGACAATCAAATAAATCTTTGGTACACTCAAACCTGTGACTGCCTTAAAAATATACCATATGACCTATCTAAAAATGCTAAAATATCCTTTCATTAACATGCTACCTAATACGTCATCGTAGGAAATGTTCTCTACAAACATAGATTTGATGGCATCCTTCTTTGATGCCTCAGATCTCATGTATCCATTAAAGTTATCCAAGAAATCCATTACAATATATGTGGTGGACACTTCAACAATTTTTCTGTTGCTAAATGTCTCCTATGAATGGGTTATTATTAGACTACCCTCAATCAATATTATTGCACATATGTTAAGAAATGTGTTAAATGCCAACAACATTCCAACCTCACTCATATTCCTAGTCAATCCGTACAACCCATTCTAGATTTGTGGCATTTTTCATAGTAGGGATTGGACCCCATTGGCCTCATCAACCCTCAATCATCACAACATAATTCTATCATCACCACTAATAAATATTTCACTAAATGGGTGGAATCTATTCCCTTAGTCTCTTCTATAGAAAATAAAATTATAGATTACATCTATCAACATATCATATGTCACTTAGACATCCCTCACAGACTTATCACTGATAATGGAAAGTGTTTCAAAAATAAGGAAGTGATGAAATTATGTGACATCTTTAATAGCAAGCTAATATTTTTATCTCCTTAGTATCCATAAGAAAATGGTCAAGCTGAAGCTTCTAACAAAATACTCAACAAAATCCTCATGAAAACTGTCGACCAAACATGAAGGAATTGACATCCTCAAATTTCGTTCACTCTATGGGCCTATCAAACTAGCATCTTTACTCCTAAAGGTGCTACATTATTCTCTTTAGTCTATGACTTTGAGACGATTCTACCCCTCGAAGTTCAAATTCCATCTATCTGTGTGTCCCTCATATATTTTATCTTTGATGAGGATTATTTTCAAGAATGATTAGATCAACTTGAATTATTAGAATAAAACCATCTTATAGACCTCAAACATCATCGCGTATATCATGAACGCATCAAAAGAGCATACAAAAAATATCAAAGAACATGATTTCAACATTGTTGATCTTGTCCTCAAAGAGAATTAAAAATGTCACTACTCTGAAAAGGAGTAAACATTGAAAATTTTCCCCATAACTAGATTTGTCCATATGCCATCACTCACAAGTATAGATCAGGAGCCTATCACTTAGCCTCCCTCGATGGTATACCTGAAAAAGGAACCTATAAATTCCTTACACTTACAAACTTTCTATTGTTAACACATATAATTTCATGACATTAGTCACATAAAATATCTTATTCCACCACTAACCTATCATTTACTACTATAATGATTTGGAATTATGTGGTTTTCCATCACAAATATAAATATGAGCACCACAGATCTATTCACCACATCATCCACATGGATAAGTTCCTCCTTAGTAAGAACCCCACAATCATTACTCCCATCTTTCCCTTATCTACCACCTAAAAACATGCTAAGGGGTCACATATGTAATTTGTACCCACATTTTTTCCCTCCTAAAATGTTCTACTATCCATGCCCTCAACTTAAAAATAAAGTCAAAAAAATATAAACTGATCCCTTGACAAACATCTATCAATCAAAATATAAATGAATCCTATAAAGGATGGCTATCTCTAAAAATAAAAATCAAAATCCTAGACCACTCCCTCAAAGGATGGCTAGTCATACCATTACAAAAGGCTTTCCACGTTGATCAACCTTCATATCAAAGTTAAATATTGAAAGCATCATAGGAAAGCTTCTTGCATCAATCAACTTTCCCATCAACAAGAAAACTTCCTGCAAAGATAAATTTACGTAATAAAAATATGGCTAGGGCATAAGCCTACAAACAATCTAAAGGATAACCTACTCCCCCCATAAAAACTATATATGAACCCTTACTATGTTGTAAGAAGTTATATAAACACGTTTCCACATACATCCAAGATTCTACATGTGACTAATCATTGTTAGTTATATGTTAAAATCTATTACAAGGCCTCAAGTGTACTTTCATACACATTTAATTTACCATCATATCACATATGAATAAAATTCAATTAAAAGGGAAAATGTTTTACATTTATTCTCAACCATTATTAAAGTACATTTTAAAATATACATCAAGACAAATACAATTTAAGGCACTAAATATCAATATCAAACATCACATCAAATACAACATCAAAAATCACATCTGACATCATATCAATACATCTAAACTATTTAATATTTCAAACATCTCATCACAAACCCATATACAACATCAACATTACGATAAATCAACAACACATGAATCCAAAATCATGTATATATATAAAATCAATAATGTTTATACAAAATGCCTCAAAAGGAATCATATAAAAGCATCTACATCTGGTTTGTATAAAAAACCCACATACTATTTGATGAAATAAAAATAAGATACTCACTCGCCACCTTAACCTCCTATAGATCCTTCATCAGGCCTTGGATCTCTCTAAGGCTATGCGATACTTGTAGTGCTCACTGAGGTATCATGATGATTTGATTTATGCTCACTCTCTTGAAACTCCATATAGTGCAGTACACCAGGTAGGCACTCTATCACTAAGTGCTCATAGTACCTCATCTCCTTGCCAAGTGCCTGAACCTACTCAATAGTCATAAAACCACGCTTCCCCATCTACCCTCCTACTATTGGTACTCTACCTACAAGTACTATATCCTATCCTACACTAGGAATTTATCCTTGGGATACACTCCTCACAACCTATGAAGTTATCCCCACCTCCCCATAGTTTTCCCACAGTTTCTCATACTACCGAAGATACCTATCTCATTGTTGCTAATAGGTTTCATGCTCTAAGTATTCCTAATATCTCTCCTGTTACACTATATCTTGATCTTGGAGAGTGGTGTCCCACTCTACCACCATCCTATCCCACTCCAATCATAATTCATTAAAGGATCCATGTAACTAGGTTAAATCCTCCCGACAATCACCCTCCTCCGCGGCCTCCTCCCCAACCTATATCCTCAAGTGGCTCACTATTGTTCCTACCACTCACTAAATCCTTCCACCACCCCATAATCATCTACATGCACTACCTCCTACTCCCATATCTCTTTATCCTACCTCGCCTCATCTACTACCAGTACAAGAAAGTACCTCTCTAAATTTTCATTCCAATTGATAATCAAATCACCTAGAATCTTCTCCAGAAACGTGAACTGCCTCCACATCCAAGGAAACTGAACTACCTCTATCATATCTTCCCTCCTTCCTTGAATCTACCATACCTAGCTTAGTCCTTCTAACTCCAAATTTATCCTAGACCATGCAAGGTATCTCACATATGGCCTCCAAACTACCTCATCTAGGAATAAATTCCATAGTCGATCAACATAGTAAGTTTATTCTCTCTCTACTCCATCATCTCTCATCCAATCAAAAATCTACCTTATAAATCCCACCATATACTCTATTAGGAATCCTTATTTTCAAAGTATGCCTCACGACCTCACAACAAAAATATTCTCATACACCCAAAAATGTAATAGGAACAACACATTCAATGCATACCTCCTCCCGGTCACAAACATCCAAATTTCATGAGAAAATTGAGATAGTAGCAAAACCCTAGGAATATATTGTCTGGTGCTCCATAATCTTGGCCATTACACCCAAAAGTTTTTAAATAAATATGCCACCTCATGAATATGGAAACTCATAACATGATATAGCCAATATCACAACCAACATCAGTCAATTTCGTGGCACCTCGCATCATAGTAGGTATCAATATGAAATCCCCTTACTGTGTATCCAATATCTAGGGAATCATATCCATATAGCTATCTCATTATCTCAAGATAGGCATTTTGTATGATAGGAACTATCTCCTCACCCTGGATAATCAATCTTAGGATTCTATACATATCCTCTAATTTGATGGTCATTTTTCCAATACAGAATCATAATGTTCTTGTACTCGGCTCTCATCCATCTATCAGTGCTACCATCTGCCCTGCATCTCAAGTAATTTGTTAGTAGTGGAATCCTTGTAAACCAATAGCTATCAAATGGGCCCACTCTACATCTGCCACATCTACTATAATCCTTTCCAACATCTCTAGGAATATGTTATAGAGACAAATCATGTCTCTCACCTACAAAACATACAAAAAAAATACATCACTTAGCAACTCCATTAAAATTTAAACCAATTGCCACTGATTAAAGATCAGAGATGTTTTTATGAAACTAATTAACGGTGATTAACCCAATCACCACCAATTAGGCATTCCCGCCCCAAATTTTTTTAAAAATCAAAATAAAATAAAATAAAACACAAAAATCAAAACAAATAACAAAATAAAACCTACTTACCCCTCTACTAGTCCGCTACCTCTTTATGTCATTGCCACTCACCTCATTATCTCAATAACACTCAAAAATGAATATTCAGAGCTCTTGAATTGCACAATGACATGTTTCAATTGAGCCATTTGTGTGCCTGGATTGGCTTATATATTTTTCATTTTTGTAATTGTTGGCGATCTTAAATTGCCACCAATTTTTTATCCCAAATGTCGACAATCCATAATCATCACTCATTTTGACCCCTTTTACACATCTTATCTATTTTTTTGACTTATACCTCTCTTATCACATCATGATCTCATCAAAAGCTTATATACTCTTGATTTGATGCCCTGCACTTTTTCAAAACTCTATTTTGACCATACATCAAATTTTGTGCACCCTATGGATGTTTCCTTTGAATTTTTGGTCCCATGGCTTCACACACTCCCACAAGAGCACTCCAATTAGATCCTCTCCATGTATAATTATTCCCAAAGAATGTGTATGTAGGTTGACCACATTAGCATTTCCATCCAAAGGCTATATAATGTCCCCTACCAAGTTTTTATGAGATTACTACCATCTCTACAAACTCCTGCATCATTGTCATTTCAGATTATAACCAAATCCTAGAGCATCTTAAACTAAAACCTATCCAAAAAATCCAACTCTCTTCAATACAATGACCAAAACAGTAATCCATTGGCTTGAGGGGGGAATAATATCATTATCACAAAACTTGGGCATCATTACGCTATTTTTTTGGTCTCACAGCCTATGCCTATAGACAACGCAACAGAAAGGGGTAAATATAGATACCACTTTTTCACCCCTAGGTGACTTGACACACATTAATCACATCATCATAGTTATTATTATTATCATTATCCTAAGTACCTAATTAACTACCATCATAAATCTTAAACCACCCACCTAAATCTCATTTACCCTCCCCTAACCACTTAAAACCAACATATCCTAATTTACCCTACCCATCTTAACCACCCTAACATCTTCCTACCCGAATCCCTAACCTCCCATCATTTACCAAACAACCTAAAACCCTAGATGGAAATTGGTTTCAACAATTTTCCATCTTTTCTTTTATGAATTGTAACCTCTCTGGAAAAATTGACGATGATCTGTGATCATCGGCGATCATTGCGGATGACGTCGATCCTATTTAGCCAACCCCTTCCTCCATTTACTATTTAGTCAGAATCTAGATTTGAGAACAAAATTTTACACCTATGAATAACATGATTACACTTAGGATCACCAAAACCCTTCTGTCAAATATTGGGGAACCTCATCAGATCATTAGTCAACTCTTTTTGGAGCTCTATCAGCTTACACACAATCAAAAAGCTTAGTACAATGCTATTTAAATTTATCATTCTTGTTATTACATTGATTTCATTCTATTATAATTTGTCTATAATGCTCCCTTTACCTATCTCACACTCATTTCCATGTTTATTCATTTAATCTAAGATTTAAAATTTTTAAAGTGCTTCTTGTCGATCCTCAATCGGTCCATTGACATATTTTATTTCATTTAGATTCCCACACATATTTGTATATTTTTTATCGATCCTAAAAGATTCAGGAAACGTTTTGGTTTACCTTATCCCTGTCACATTTTGTATAGCTTCAATCATTGTCTATTTATCAGTCATTTGTCAAAAGTTAGTATTTTATTCCTAATCATCACCGATTCCCGATCACCATCAATCCATGTATTCTAAAATCATTTTTAGTATTATCATATTTGTATATCAATCTATCTTGATCTAATCAATTTCTTGAAATATGTATGTTCTATAGATGATTGTTCTATATGTATGCTCCCTTTACCTCTTTCACAATCAGTTCCATGTTTAGTCATTTAATCTAAGATTTACAATATCTGTAATTTATAAAGTGATTCTTGTTGATCCTCAATCTTTTTCGATCGGTCCCTTGACATATTTTCTTTCATTTAGCTTCCCACACATATTTGTATATTTGTTTTCTCAATCCCACAAGCTTCAAGAAAATTTCAAGTTTACCTTATCCCTATCACATTTTTTCTATCTTCAATCATTGTCTATTTATCATTCATTTGTCAGAAGTTATCATTTTATCCCTTATGATCACTGATTCCTGATCACCATCGATCCATGTCTTCTAAAATTATTTTTAGCATTATCATATGTGTATATCAATCTGTTTTGATCTAATCAATTTATTGCAATATGTATGTTCTATAGATGATTGTTCTATATGTATGTTCCCTTTATCTCTTTCACACTCAGTTCCATCTTTAGTCATTTAATCTAAGATTTATAATATTTGCAATTTCTAAAGTGATTCTTGTTGATCCTCAATATTCATCAATTGGTCCCTTGACATATTTTCTTTCATTTAGCTTCCCACACATATTTGTATTTTTCTTTCTAAATCCCATAAGCTTCAAGAAAAATTATGGTTTACCTTATCCCTGTCACATTTTGTCTAGCTTCAATCATTGTCTGTTTATCAGTCATTTGTCAAAAGTTAGCATTTTATCCGTGATCATTGCTGATTCCTGATCACTATCGATACATGTCTTCTAAAATAATTTTTAGTATTATCGTATTTGTATATCAATTTATTTTGATCTAATCAATTTCTTGCAATATATATGTTGTATAGATGACTTTTCTAAGTCCTTCACACCCCATCACAAGAATATATGATCTCTCAATTATCTAACAACCTTTTGTGTTGGAACAGTTTGACATATCACATGAGATTATTAAGTGTGCCATCGAAATCACACCATATATTGAAGACATTTAATATCATCTTGAAAAAATATGAGAGATACAAGACACAACTAAATAGGCTTAGTTTAACTATTTCCTAGATTTTAAGCTTGATATTACCTTAGCTTAGGCTAGTTATAATGTTGAACAAGATTTTTCCATCCCTTTTTAGTTCTAAATCATTATTATCACGTATCTTGTCATTATCAAATCACTTAATTGTATTAAAAATTTTGACACCCTTCAAGGAAGTCTTTCAGATTCTTGTGATCATCATTCACCAAGTAACTTGTTACCATCCTTATCTAATATCTCTTTTTTTCATTTGTATTTGTATGCAAGTCTTCTCACTTGGTGATAGAAGGAACCTCTCTCATTTCTCATGTATTAGATAATTATGACATTGCGATTTTTGATACAAGTGTAGGTAAAACCTAACATATTTTATTTTTTGGTACTTTCATCATTTATAGCACATAACTAAAAAACACCATAAATAGTTATTGGAATATTCATTACACAATTATTTGATAAAAACTAGTCATTTATACACCTAATGGAGAAATATACTAAGTTTGTATGGGATGACAATTGTCAACAAACTTTTGATGTTATTAAGGATTATTTACTCAACTCACCTATCTTGAATCAACATGTTCCTGACCAACCACTACTTTTTTATATCTTTTCCACATTTAATGTATTGGGAGACTTTATTTCTAAACATGATCCAACCCAACAACAATGTGCTATATATTATATTAGTCATGCATTACTCTCCTATGAGTGTAATTAAAGTTACATTGAGAAATTGTGCCTCAATATTATCTTTATCACTAATAAGTTACATCATTACATGATCAATGCTAAAATTCATGTCATCAAAAAAACTGATTTATTGTGTTCCTTCTATCCCAAATGTATTTATTCAGTTTCTTATCTCATTAAGTCATGTTGCACACTAAATTTGATATTCAGTTTTTTCCCCAAAAACCTATCAAGGGTGAAGCTATCAAAAAGTAGTTAGTTGATGCTCTTATTGATGATAATTTCCCAGTTTCTGATGATTTTTGTGATGATTTCAATGTGAGAGTGAATGACGAGGATCTAATAGAGCCTGTAAACATCAAGGTCATTGAGGATCTAAATAATAAGTCTGCTCATACTTATAGATAAAAAAGAGAAGTACATAAGGGAGTGTTATGTAAATCCCATACCTATACATGTTATACTCCTATGATGGATTGAGGAGTTATAATGTCAGGAATAACATGTAACTCCCATATGATAATGACATAAATGATAGCATAATAAATTCTATGACAGAATCTTGTCATATGTCATATAACTCCCTAAAATACATATGACTCACCTAAGTGAGATGAATTACCATGTGTGAGGTGGAAAAACACCCAATAAATAAATAGAAGGTGAAAAAAATACCTCACGCAAATGCTCCCCTCATTAAATATTAGGTAGAGGCATGGAAAGCTAGAAAAAGAAAGAGGACTCCCCTAGACAACTAAGAAAGATGTGTCATATGGGTTCTGACAACTAAAGTCCTGATGAGGTACCCATGTACAATCTTCAATATTTATAGAATAATAAGAGCAGGAAGATAATAGGACTAGAAATCTCAGATAATATGAGTGGCTGTAATGGACCTCACCCTAACAAGACAACACAAGTGAAGGAACTTGGTTTCAGTGAAGGGCTTGGTAAAGATGTTTTTAACCTGATTTGAATGCTGACAATACTGAAAATAAATTATGTCTCCATAGATCAACTTCCGTATAAAGTGCATGTGAATATCAATATTATTCATTTGTTTATGTTGAAATGTATTATGAAACATCAAGATAGTTCCCATGTTATCACAATAGATGATGGTAGGACGCTAAAAATTATTACAAAACTCTATTAGAATCCCCTGTAACCAGAAAACTTATGTTACAGTATTGATTTCTCCCCTATATCCTACCTTCATAAAATATATCACAATCACATTTTACTTCTTGCTTGATCAACTAACAGGTCCCGAACTAAGAGAAATTTTTTAGCTTGAGGTAGACTTTCGATGATCAAGATCACCAACCCAATCAGAATCTATGAATCCAACTAATTCAATCTATGTTCATCCTAAGTAGTATATACCATCAGTATGAGTGCCACAAACATAGTGAAGGATCCTCTTTGTTTCTCTCTAATTCATCTCATAAGGCTCCTGCATGAATATGGACATGATGTCAAAAATGAACAAAAGATCCAACTAAGTGTGGGTTAGGTAGATTAATCTCCCCACTAAGTAGTGATAAAGAGTACCATCAACTAAGGGAGTGGAGAAATCAAAAACTAAATTAACCCCAGAAAGGAAGGGAGTGGGATATGGCTTATAATCAGAAATGTGAAACTAGGATAGAAAATCAAGGGTGTACATAGGTTGAGCAATCACAATTCCCAAGTCATATTGGGTAATTTTTATGCTAAGGAAGTAGTGAAGAAAACCTAAGTTGGTCATAGAGAACTTTTTGGCTAAGGCAATCTTCACATAATCAATGATCAAGGAAGAGATACACATAATCAATAATTCATCAACATACAACACAAGGATAATCATGGACTCATCTTGCTACAAAATGTAAACATTTGGGTAAGAGTGACACCTAGTGAACCTTGATGTGTAACACCCGTGTTATGATCCATCCAAATTAAGGGAAATTTTTTTATTCAAACAAATCCCTTAAGTTCCTTTTATGTTGTATTGATTATCATTAATAATTAGATCAATAAGAATATTTTGGAGTTGTTTAATATTCTATAATCCATCTTGACAATAAACATTAACCATGTGCAACTGTAAGGATCCTTTAGATCTCCCCGAAAGTCCCTTATACACTCTACGTGAGTGTGTATACAGTATATACATTTTGTTAAACCTTGTTATAGATTAAGATAACATGTTCATCCCCTTAGTGCCATATAGTAAATTATTCAAGTAATTTCCTCTAGCACAAGACATTGCTGATTAGAATAAATGGTGAAAAGATAATGCAATCAATATTTTACATTACTATGGCCATAGTTATCTAACATTGCACTAGCAAGCCATTTTTGAGACTATAAAGTATCCTATGAAACATGTCTTCCATTCACTGCACAACTGTCTCAAAATAGTTATCAGAATTCTTTTCCATTGATTAAGAAATTACATTTCAATTATCCATTTTAGTTAAGTATATAAGTTTGTCTTACGATAGGTTATTTTTGATGAAATAATTGTTTGTTTGATAAATTGGTTGATTTCTACTAATGCAAATGGGGATATGCCCCTCCTTCTTATGTATGGGGAGGCTCCCACTATTGAGTGTAAACTAACATACTCCTATATAAATTTTGTAGGGTGGGAAAATAGGTCAAGGATGCAATAGGAATACTTCATTGAACCTGCGTAAAATGCTTGCATAGGGTACAAGGAAGGAAATTGCATTGATGAGGGGTGAAGGAGATAAATTAGGAAAGGTAAGGTTATTGTTGTGAGTAGAAAATAGGATATTTCACACCCAATAACCAAAGTAGTTCAACATTTAATTAGATAAAAACAACAATGAAGCATCCAGTGAGACTAATAAACCTAGAAACACAATTCTTAGATTCATTCATCAAAGATACAAAGATACTTCTTGATCACTATGTTTACAACATGCAAAAAAAGAGAAAAAATATAAGAACACATGAGAAAGGGGAAATATGTTGGGGTTATCACACCAGTTGTATAGATAATATATCAGATCTAAGCATGCATGAAAATAAAAGTAGATATTCTACCAGAAGAAATATACATAACAAGAGTTATAAATCAACACTAGATTTAGCGTGGTTCACTCAGTGTGGGATACGTCCACCAAGAAAAAATCCAATATGTTATCCAAAGATTTGACAAGATATATAATTGAAGATATACAATTTTCCACACCTCTCAGATGTATAGTACTATCTTTCTCTCAAGATTTTGCTTCTTCTCAAAGAATTCTCTCTCTCACAACTATTCTCACAATAATCATCAACTTTTGCAAGTTATTATTAATTATTACTTCTAAACCCTAGCTTTCATGCTTAGATAGGCATATACAAACTTAGGGCACTTAGCTATGTAATTACAATCAACAGATCTACTTTAATGCTAAAAATAGATCTAATTCTTGTGATTTAATTAAAACACTGCCACATAGGTAACTGATGTCGGTTAGCCCTAACCAATGACAGTTCCTCCTTTCCTGACCAATGTTGGTCATAGATGACTGATGCCGATCCCTCCTTAACCAATGATGGATACTGTGTTTTCCAGTAAGTTTCATATTGGATACTAATCCGAAGTAATTGAGCTCTACAACTCAACAAAATAGAATAAATGTAGCTTTTATTTCTTTTTTTGGTGATATAAAGATCAACACCCAATTCACACTCCACAAATTCTACCAAGAAATAATTTTTCAATATTTTAGAATCCTTTGGAATGGAGAATCCATCCCAAGTTATAGTAATGTGAATTGAAATTTTACCTACCTCCAAAATTACTCTTCATGATCTCATTCGACCTGTGACTTTACATCTTCCTAGGAAATGAGAAATAAGTTCCTTTTTTAAAATTAAAGGTACTTTTACAATTTAAATTTAGAAAGTAACTTAAGTGAATGATACAAAATATCATGATTACACTCAATGAAGAATCAAAAAGGAAAGAGAAGGAAGAGGAAAAAAGATATAAAGGAAAAATTTGTCATATTTGATGAAAAATATCCCTGGGATGAATATCTTTTTTGATTCATGCTTCCTTATCCTTCTCCTTGAAATACTCACTGAAATAAGCTACCGCAAGTGTTAACTTATCCAACTCTTGAATGCAATTACATCTCAACACCTTGATCCATGCCCTAAGAACATCATTGATCTTTTTACATTAACTGATCCATTCGTTATGATCCTTTACAATTTTATAATTGCAACATATAATGTTTTCCAAGTACTCTAAGTTGTCTACATTGAAGGAAAAATATTCACCTAACTATTTTTTGACTACCTCCTGGAAGGAAATAATAAGTTCTTCTAATGATGAATCCTTGGTAATTGGAGGGAACTCAAATTTCTAAACACAATCGTAGACCTCATTAAATATCTTGATAGTGTTTTTTCCACAATATTCCAACTCAAATATTGTAGGTTTTAGCATTCCATATTTCAAATCCATGATGCAGATCTAGGCTTGAGACAAGTTCTCTGTAGATGATGCAAACACATTCTTACTCACAAGAGTGTGAGAGTCGAAGGAGCTCATCTTTAACACTAATGGGAACATCTCATCCAAGTGAATTACCTCTTTTATAAATTCCTCCTTTTCTTTATTTACTTCTGATAATGTTGCAAGAATATACTTGATGACAAAAATGATATCTAGAAACAATGTATTTCCTTACTCAATGATTTTATCATTCAACTTCTCATTATCCTTCCCATGTATAATGTAACCTTATGTTTGCTTGATTACCTTAGGATCATAACTACGGATCAGAATAATTTCTTCTATCAGAAGAGGAGATGTTGGTTTTAGTTCTAATAAGGTTTGAATGTACACATTGAGATATTTTACCTATTCCTCGAATTGAACAATTGTTTACTTGTATTCTTCATTTCATGCTAGGAGGTGGGAGGAGGATTCCTTGAACATATGAGAATAACTTCCATGTCAAGCTTGAATCAGTGAGATGTGGAGTAATTCATAGTATGACCGATTCATTTCCTTAATAGGCTTCTCAGTCCTAGGCCTAACAACTTTAATATAATGATTACCTGAGGTACCACTGAAGAAGCGGGATGTTATTTGAGACTTATTTCTTTTCTTGGACTTCAATTTTCCTAATATTTCTTTGAGACTGGGCATAATAGAAAGTTTTCTTTTCCTTGGTACACTTTTGAGAATTTCTTGAATCCATGGAAATGTATCTTTAAGAGTTGATATAATGTTAATCATTAGAGCACTTTCAGAAGCTTGTTGTGGAACCAACTCTTGATCCTCATAGGGAATATTTTCCATTGAGGAAGACATACCTGTATTCCTTTGAAGAAAAATTTTCTGCAATGAATCACTCTTGTAATTATTTACTTCAACCAACTCACCTTGAATAGCACACTGAGATCACTCAAACAAATCACCTCACTTTGGTCAACTCTCCCAACTCACCTTGGTTTACTTATATCATTGAGATCATTCATCCAGCTCGCCAAGGAGGTTTGGATGGATCTAACCTAATTGAAAATTTTGAATTGCAATTGATATCTTGACTCTTTTTAAATATCCTCTAACTACACAATGCCCCTATATTTTACCTATTGGCCTTATGGTGTTCTGCTTTGCTACTGCGATAAAAATGATACCTCAAGACCTGTCTGAAGGATGAATTGATTTTTTTTGGATATGTAACCATCTTAAAACCCTGTGAATATGTTGAAAAGAAGTGAGATGAATGAAAACCAAGCCTACTATAACTTTCTACACTTAAAATGGAGCCTTTCTATTTTTAACAGATGAAATCAAGACCTTCTATTTTAGGATATTTCAATATTTTAATCAAATTTCAAATTCTCAAACCTATGGAATACTCAAATAAATTATTTTTTTGGTGTTTTTCTATTTTCAAAATCTTTCTATTTTTAAACAATTGCTTTTTTATTTTTATTTTTTCTTTTATTTTTATTTTTTGGAAAGGTTACCTAATTTCTCATTTTCAATGTTCTTTGAGTGCATTGATATGAGAGGAAATACTATTTTTACTAATAAATGGAACTAATTACTTAATATTTTTATAAACTTCACTTATCCACCTCAGATTGTAATGAATATATCATCAGTAGATTTGTCTTGATTTTGGGACCTTGTGCTCCAAATTTTACCTTGATCTGCCCACTGGAATGTATGGAAATAGAAAAAGAAATTACCAGGGCATAAAAATAGGGTTTTATACCATTAAAAAATTAAGGAATCATCTTCTCTACTATTACAATGTTCTTGAAGGTTCCTGGGATGAAGTGCAACTAAGAAAATTTTAGACGATTTCGTTCACCGGTTTCCAAGATATGAGTTTTTTAATATTTGGTGCATATAGAAGCTTTGAGGAAATTTTGAAAAAGTTTTTTTTGAATTTTAAGGTTCATAGTGATATGAATCAGAAATTAAGGATTTCATGTGGATATATGAGGTGATCAAAGCTTATTTCAAGTGCTAAAATTTTTTGGCAACACATTTTCTTCATAGAGGATGAAGAAATGAGAAGGAACAAGGTAAGGAACTTATTTAATTCATTTGGTTTGAGAAACATAGGGGTGGGGCACATTTATTTTTCCCTATTATCCTAGGGAAAGTTATGATATTTGGTACATTAAAATGTGCCCCCTATTCTGAGCATGACAAGTGGCAGAATGGGATTTGAGGAGATGGGGAGATGAGTGAGAAGCACTTTAGCACCCAAGAGGAAAAACATTTGGTCACATGGTGAACATGGGAAGGGGATAAGTATGGGGTGTATTTTTTCCCAACTATCACCACTATTTTGGGGATGGTTGTGATAATTGCGATGGTAAAATGTGCCCATGGGTTAGCGAAAAAACTTAGTAAATTTTCAAACACAACCACTTAACACTTTCCGAGAAGAGAGGGAGTCATATGGTGAACCAAGAGCCAAAAATAAGGGGTGGGGAAAATTTTATTGTCCCAACTATACTAACCATCCCTAGGAAATTTGGGATTGGCTAGACATTAGGGAGACCAAAAAGTGTCACCCACCCCACTGAGAAAAAGATTAAGTCCCCAAAACTTGAATCACTTTTCCCAGAGTTCTAGGAGGTATTTTCATGAAACTTTCTATATAATTTTGACTCCCAAGATAAATTGGATGGTTTTAAAGACCATATTCTACATCTTTCTCTCCAAAAAAATGTAGTTTTTTTTTCGAGACCACAAGGTGAGTATGCACAAATTGATTTTCCTTGAAATCTCCTAGGCCTTGATAAGAATGTGAAAAATCCATCATGTAGAGGGTTGAATTATATTTCAAATGGAATACTGTTTTACCTATAAATCCTTATGGAGATCTAGAAATGATCTGATGAAGTTCAGGTACCTTTTTAGACTGTTTAATCCTTGCACCTTTAAAAACCTGCTTTCACTGTACTTATTCCTAAACCTCTGGAACCTTCTTAAATTTTCCTAAACCATATTCATTGAATTATTAACTCCTTGACACAAATCTCAGGTGGTTTTGAGATTTCACATCTATCCTGATGGATGCACACTTGTCCCGGTGGATGTAAACCTATCTCGTGAAGGCTAATAATAGCCTTTCTAGGCTTACCAAATAATCCACCTTTAGAAGTATTGAACTAAATGGAATGAGTCACCTTGTTTAAAATTTTTTAAAAATGGGGAAAATATATACAACACATATGATGAATTTTTAGGATCATGATAGGAATGATACAAAGGACAAACTAATCTGGAGGGGTGTACATGAGGGTTTTCAAGAAAATTTTTACACTAGAGTTAAGTTGTCATATTTCATCATTGAATTTTTCCCTTGAAAAACACATGAAAATATTTATCTCTAGCTTGGGGACATGTTTTGGATCAAGAAGAATAAGGACAAAGAAAGCAGGAACTCCAGAATCTCAAAACACTGTGTGGCCTAGTACCTTGTCCATTAGTATATGGAGTAATTTCTTCCAAATACACACAAACAAACAAACACACTGATGAAAGGGAAACACACAAAATGGGGAAACACACATAACATAAAAGGAAATTATATTATAGTGGAGGGAAATTCACATGTGCGGGGAAAGAATATAAACAAACCCTACAATGGGTTGGCATAAATACATACCATCTAATTTGATAAAAATAGTGTTAAATCTAATTTTAGAGTAACTAACAAGTGTAATATCTTATAGAAAAATAAAAATGCTAAATTCTCAAGAAATGAAAGACTATAAGAAAATGGAAGAGATATGTGACTTATCTGATTCATGTGTGATCTCTAGATAGTTAGGACTATGTATATGTTGGATATGGTAGGAAATGATGTCACGGGAGCTCACCAAGATTTATGGGGTGTGAACTAAGCTAGGAAGGGGCGCCCACAAATGGAGAGAGGCGTCTGGGTGTTGGTAACTATATGAATCTTCAGGATCTAATTTGTTTCTATGTTATGTGACTAAATCCCCAAAAAATTATAAGAATTAAAGACTTGTTGGAATTTTTTTTTTTATTATTGGAAAATAGTTTTTCTAAAAGGGACTATACACTTGAGTACAAAATAAGGCCTAAGAGCCGGAAAAGGAGTGAAAATCAGAGAGAATGGATCAAGATCCAAGTGTTACAATGAAGCTTGAAGTAGCCCAAAAATAGTTACTCAAACGAGACAAAACAACAAAATTACTGCAAAAAAGTAGTAAAGAGATCGCAAAAAAACAGCAAAAAAAACAAACAAGAACAGTAGAAACAACCAATACTACTTCTTGGCAGCTTTGTCGATGCAGGTCTTGATTCTCTTCCAGGAGTGGTACATACCCAAAGTTGTCATGTGGGCAACATCAGTATAATCCAGCTCCTCAATGGTTCTTTTGCTTTCCTTTTCGTTACCCCAAAGTGTAGCCGGAACACCGCTGAGGTTGGATAGACTTTTGACATGTCCCTCAATGAATTCCTCAATCACCCTAAAGGTGGCAATGATGTAATCATGTCAAGTTTTGGCCTTCCCTAAGTGGGAGTCTAAGGAGGTCAGCTTCTTATAGATATCCTCAATCTGACTACTATCAATATCTCCCTCCCCCTCCATGTTTTTCTTGCCCTTCTGTTTAGCCAGGTTCTTAACCTCATCCTTCACCAGTTTCATCTCAACTTCTATGGCCCCCAACCTCTTAGAAGAGCTATCCATCTGCACATCCTGGGGACTGGCACTGCTGATATTCAGAAGGTCATGTGCAATCTCAATTTTGAAAGGCTCTTTCTCCACAGCAAGAGTCTCAAGGTTGAGCTTCCTAAAGGCCCTGGTGACCGGTCTTATAGAGGTAGAGGCGAGGTGGGTGGTAGGAGCAGTAGCAAGGGGAATGGATGGAGAAGCTTGGACAGCCGGTTGGGGGATGACAGCAGTGGTGGCGGGGGCAGATGGAGAAACAGGGCTGGCAGCAGCAGAGCCCATCAAAGGGGGAGTCGGGCTAAGAGAGGAAGGAAGACTAGGGTATTTAAGGAGACAACATTTATGAATCAACAAAATAAGTCCTTGGTGCAAGGGAACCACCCGGGTGTGCTTCTGAAACTCCAAAATGGAGCGTTCAAGGGAGTTCAGCAGATAACATGGAAAGCAAACCAAGCGATTCCTACGGAAGTGGTTTAGAAAGATAAGATGTTTAGCAGGAACAGTGACAAACCTACCTTCCAAGGAGATGAATCGAATCATCATGTGAGTAACCTCATCATAGGGTGGAGGAATTGAACTGACAAGCAGGCCCACTGTACAAAATGTGAGCTTCTCAGATCCTTCCACAAATCTTCTCTCTTCAGCATCTCTGTCAACCCTTTTGTTGAAGAAGCGGTATCCCTCCAGAAAAAGACCGGTCACTTCAGCAATAAGATCTTCATTGACCAATGTCTTCTGCCCCCCGTAATCAACAGTCCACTTCTTCCATTCCTTAGCAAAATGCACAGAAATTCTTTGATCATGTCCCTGCACCTTCTCGATGAAGTTGGTGATACCACCTTTGCTGAAAATGTTCCAAAGCTCGATATTTTCCTTCCAGTCGGGGTCCGCACATGGCTCAATTTGGTAGGGAGGTCCTCCCATCTACTCTGTGATAGACTGATTACAACAATTTCCTAGATTCCTATGTGCGTTGAGACCTGTCCCCTTCTTGCTATTATAAACCGCACAAAGCTGGGAACGATAGCCACTGCTTTTCCCACGAACGGCTGCGTGTCTACTGAACTGAGCCTGCAGAAAGTCACGTGTGGGAATAGCCCGCTCCCTGTCAACAATCACATTACTACTGCCATCGGTTTCCGAGGAGCTATGAATCCAGCTTTTAACAGTTGTAGTACATCCCGCATGCACGATTTTCAAATCAAAATAACTCCACTTGGAGTTCCCCAAATATTTCTCACTAACATGTATATTTGATATAATTTGCATCATCATATTCATTAAAGCAACACGTGTGAGACTGTTATTGATGCTGATCTTCACCCAAAGATTATGACTCATCTCTAGGGATTGCTTGCGTATGGCAGTTCGCATGAATGCTGTTATGGAGCTGTTTAGGGATGCTATCATTATCCTAGACGGTGAAATTAACATTAAGACTTGTTGGAATGTTAAAGACAAGTTTGGATTAAGATTAATTATAACAAATATATTGTAATAAAGCTATTAGATTAATTTGGGAATGAATATCCATAGAATTTTATTAAAAAATCTTAATTTGATTCATGAAAAGGTGTGGAAACCATTGTGTTGGATAATAACCACCTATTATGTATTATAAAATAGATGTAAATGTAAAATAGAGAACAAGAAACATGAATGAATGAATACATGAACAAGAGACAAGGAATTGTATTTGTGATTCTGAGAAAGAGAATAATCGTGAAACAATTCTTAAGGACTTTGTGAATTTAGTCTATGGAAGTAATTCTAAGGCTGGCCAAGTTACCATAAGGTGGTGGGAAAGAGAGAGGGGCACTAATGGTGTCCTAACCGGAGGTACAAAGTATAACCTCATATGGTTCTTGGCCAGGGAAAGGTGAATATACATGGGGTGTATAGTATTTTCCTCTCATAAGTGGCCACAGTTCGGTGTCTGTTAACTTTGGATGCTTTGGAATTTTGTATTAAGAATTCCATATCAATGTTCACTTTCTATTGAAATTTTGTATTAGAATTCCTGATCTTTGCTCTCTCTCGACATTAGAATTTTGTATCCATTGACTGAGATAAGTATTTTCTTTGTAATTATGTAAATTTTGTTAAAAATATAATAGCAAGAAGTTAATTCTTTTGTTTATACTAATAAATGAGAAAATAAATGTATTCAGTATATTTTGATATGTATATCTTTGAATTATGTGCTTATGTTACAAGAAATGGATAATTGCAGGAGATAAATTAATAAAACTACATAATTTGAATATGTAGGTCTATTAATTAAAATATTTTGTATGATTTAAAGTAGAATAAGTTTGTAATCCTGTTTTTTATTGTAATTAAAGAAAAATCTTTTAAATTTAATGGCGTTTCAATCTAAATTATCTATTTTCTGTATTTCACGGCCGTCTCTGTTGTGCTTTTCTATCTTTTTGCAATCGTATTTCTTGTTTTTATACTTTGGACCCAAATATTTCATTAAATAAAATTATTTATGTGTAATATACAATATTGTGAAGTTTGATCTAATTAAAATGCTCCAGGTGTAACTCATTGTGTCAAAGTTTGCTAGATTCTTTATGCCTTTTGCAAATATTTAGCTAATCAAAGAATTTTGTGTGTAATTGTCTTTTTAGACTTACTGACCATTGGGAAGATTATATCCAATGAGAAAGCATCATTTAACTTTGTAATTTCAAATCTTATTCAGAATTTTATGAGTGTTGTGAAGTATGAACTAATGATGTCACTCCTCATTCTTCTTAGATTCAGACCTTTTTAACTTGCATTCTGGTAAATGTAAAACTTGAACCAATAAGATTAAGCCACTGATTTTGTGGTGTCAGTCCTTTTTTTTGGTTTTACATAATGTGAACCAATAGAATTTGTCCATGTTGTTCCTTTGTATATTTTTTTCTTTGTTAGTATGTTTCTAGTGTACGAAAAGAAAATCATTGATTAAGTTACATGTGTATAAGGAGTTTAGTGGTCTGTCTTGCATTGTAAATTATGAACTAATAGTAAGGTGACCCATATATGTTTCTTTCATAGTGTCATACTTATATAACCTTTTCCAATAAATTATTGAAAATTTTCTTTATCCTTTTCCTTCGCAACTATTCGGACCCGAAATAGTTTAGTCTTTTGTTAATTATAGGACCATTTGGTCCATATGATGTATTTTTTTGGAAAAACCCATGGAATCAAGCCACATGTCTCTACCCTTTGTGTCATGTCGTGTCTAAACCCTATTTTATTATATTGAAATAGTTAAATAACCATGCTTAGTCATATGTGTAGATATTAAAAAGTTATTTACTATCTTAGTAAATAAATTATGACTATTAACTTGCTAATTTAATTATATTATTATGTAAAAACATGTAGATATTTTGTAAAATGATATATATTCTCAGTTTAATAGTATAATAATGGCATAAAACATATCATACTTCTGTAATTTGAGGTTTTATTAAGAATTTGTAGTTTTGTCGAGTTAAAAGTTGCATTTCAATTAATCAGATCTAGATTTTTATCTGGGAGAAAGTCACATTTCATTTGTTATCAGAGATAATTATTCTCATTAGATATGTTCTATTGTGATAGTGAGATGACAAAGATATTTTGATATAACTATTTTCAGTCATACATTATGGTGATTTTCTCACAAAGATAAAAAAAAATGTATATACAAAGAGAGAGAACAACAGACAAATCAAACTTAAATGAATTGGATTCACTGAATGACATGGGTTATAATGAATTCGAGCACAAAAACCAATAGTTGCATAGGGAAGTAACTTATTTATTTGAGAAATTAGAATATTTGAAAAGTCAATTAAGAAGCAATGATTGATAAAGTTGACAATACTAGTGAATAAGATAAAAGTACTAAATTAGAAAAGAAATGCTTGAAGTCAGAAAATAAAATAAGAAAGATAAAAAACTTCTCTTCAAATGATGATTCTATTTCTAAAGAAAATGATTCTAATTCTTCTAGTAATGAAAAATAAATTTTAAGCAATAATTCTAAAGACATACAAAACTTTGTTAGAAAGATAAAATTGCTTGAATATGTTGGGGAAGTAGGAATAGGGGAACACGTTGAAACTTGGTTATCTAGTTTAGAGAGATATTTTGAATTGCAAATAAATAATAATCTAAGAAAGACACAAATAGCCTCTTATCAATTTAATTTTTTTTCTCTTAACTGGTGGGAAGACACATTAAGATCTGAGAAACTCAAAACTCATAAAGTTTCATGGAGTAAATTTAAGAAGTTTTTCAAGAAAAAATATTTTTCTGATCATTTCTTGCATCAAAAGAAAAATGAATTCTTTAACCTAAAATAATGTTTAAATACTGTGATTGAGTATAAACAAGATTTCGATAATTTAAATAGATTTGTGCCTTTTATCTCTGGAACAGATAGAGTTGTTAGATTTATAAATGGCCTAAGAGAAGAATAAAAATCTAGTGTGTGGTGTAGAAAACCTACTACAGTAGATGAGGCTACCCAAATAGCTGAACAATTTGAGAAATATAAGACAGTAGTTCATCAAAATAAAGAAGACTATAAGAAAAATAATTCTAATTTTCATTTTAAAGATAGAAAAAGACAATTCAATGAAACTGTGAAGTGTTAAATTATTAGATTAGAAATAAACAAGAACATGTTAAATCTAAATAAAAAAGGTTAAATGTTGGAATTGTGGAGGTATCCACTTTGTTAGGGGTTTTCTTTAAAGAAATAAAAGTTGGGATAATAATTAAACTTAGAAAACTGGTGATAAACCTAAAGAAGTTTATCAAAATATGAAAGTTTATGTTGATATGGATATAGGTATAATGCATAAGAAAATGTCTCTGATTGAAGTAATAGGGTCTATTAAAAACACAACCCTTGTTTTCATGAGTGATTCTTGTAGTAGTCATAGTTTTATATCTCCTAAATTAGTTGACAAATTGAATTTTTTTTCCATAAAAATCTAACCAGTAGTTATAGTATTGGTTGATGGAAGAATAATAAGGAAAATAGGAGCTTTGTTTGAAGACTTATATTTTTAAATTGATAATATTATATCTAGTGAATCTTTTCATGTGCTAAAATTAGGTCAATATGATGCTGTTTTAGGAATGACATGGTTAGAAAAGAACAATGCTCTTATTAAATTTGAAAATAAACAATTTTGTATTCAAAATCAATATGTAAATACTCATATTTTGTAAGGGAAAAAAAGACAATTAAATTTAAAGACTATTTTTGTTTCTCAACTTAGAAGAATTCTTAAAGAAAAATGTAAAGTTTTCTATGCTTTGGTTACTCAAAATGATAAGCTTAAAGTATACATAGATGTTCACCCTTTAGTTCAAGCGTTTATGGATATTTTTCCTTCTGATGTTGAAGAATTACCACCTAGAAGATTTGTAGAACATGTTATTGATCTTATTCCTTGAGCTAAACTAGTGTACAAAGCACCTTATAGACATTCAATACCTGAATTAGTTAAGTTAATAATATAATTGACTAAATTATTAAAGTAAGGAAAAATTATACCTAGTGTTTCTCCTTGGGGTACACTAGTACTATTTGTTAAAAAGAAAGATGGTACTATGAGACTATGTATTGATTATAGACAATTCAATAAGCTAACCATTAAGAACAAATACCCTTTTCCTAGAACTGATGATTTTCAAGATAAATTGAATGGTGCTAGATTTTTTTCTAAGATTGATTTACGTTCTGGTTACCATCAGATTAGAATAAAGGATGTTAATATTTCAAATACTTATTTTAGGACTAGATATGGCCATTATAAGTTTGTTGTTATGCCTTTTGGGTGAACAAATTCTCCAGCCACCTTCATGAAATTGATGCGTGATATTTTCAGACCTTTTTTGGATGTCTTTGTAATTATATTCTTATATGTTATCTTTATATATTATAAAAACGAAGAATAACATGAAAATAATGTTATACTAGTGCTTGAAACTTTAATAAAACATTAGTTGTATGGTAATCTAAATAAATGTGAATTTTATTTTAAACTAATGTCTCATATCTAGGTCATATTATCTCTAAAAAAGGAATTATACTAGATCCTTATAAAGTAAAAGTAGTACAACATTGTGATACACCCAAATATGTACAAGAAATTAGGATTTTTCTTGGTTTATCTAGTTTTTATAGAAAATTTATTAAGAAATATTCTAAAATATCTAGTCCTGTCACATACTTAACAAAAAAGGAATAATGCATATCATTGGTTTAAGGAATGTGAAATTACTTTTAATAAAGTCAAAAAAGCGTTAACATGTGTACTTGTGCTATGTATTCCTTATTTTTCTAATCCTTTACTATTATTACTGATGTTTGTGGTTCTAGTATTGGTTGTGTATTAATGAAAGATGGTAGAGTTGTATGCTTTGGGTCTAGAAATTTGCTATCTATTGAAAGATAATTATCCTACTCATGATTTGGAACTATTAGGGATAATTCATGCTTTGAAACTTTGAAGAAATTATTTGTTAGGTCATAAATTTGTTTTGAAAATTGATCATAGAGGTTTAAAATATATTTTTACTCAACCCTTATTGAATAAAATAGCTGATTCAAGGGGGGAGAAATTTTATGTGACTAAATCCCCAAAAATTTATAAGCATTAAAGACTTGTTGGAATGTTAAAGAAAATTTTGGATTAAGATTAATTGTAACAAGGATATTGTAATAAAGCTAGTGGCTTAATGTGGGAATGAATATCCCAAGCATTTGATTAAATATGCTTAAATGTATTTATGAAAATGTGTGAAAACCATTTCATTGGTTCATAACCACCTATTATGTATTATAAAATAGATGTAAATGTAAAATAGAGAACATGAAACATGAACAAATGAATAAATGAATGAGAGATAAATAATTGTATATGTGATTCTGAGAAAGATAAAAAAATGTGAAAAGAGTCTTAAGGAATTTGTGAATTTAGTTTGTGAAAGTAATTCCAAGGCTGACCGGGTTATAGGCAGGTGGTGGGAAAGAGAGAGGGGCACCAGTGGTGTCCTAACCAAGGGTATAGAGTACAACCTCAGATGGGTCCTAGCAAGGGAAAGGTGAATATGCACGAGGTGTATAGTATTTTCCTATCATAAGTGGTCAAAGTCCGGTGTCTGTTAACCTATGGATGTGTTGGAATTTTGTATTAATAATTCCATATCAATTTTCTCTTTATGTTGGAATTTTGTATTATAATTCCTGATCCTTGTTCTCTCTCAGCATTAAATTTTTATACCCATTAACTCAGATAAGTATTGTATCTTAAACTATGTAAAATCTATTAAAAAACTAATAGCAAGAATTTAATTCTTTTGTTTATTCTAATAAATGAGAAAATGAATGTATTTAGTATATTTTGATATGTATATATTGGAATTACGTGTTTATGTTACCAGAAACGGTGAATTACAGGAAATAAATTAATAAAATACATCATTTGGATATCTAGGTCTGTTAATAAAAATATTTTGTATGACTTTCAGAATAAGTTTGTAATCCTACTTATGATCATAATTAAAGAACAATCTTGTAAATTTAATGGTGTTTCCATCAAAATTATTTGAATATTCATGTTTACTTTTTTTCTGTCTTTTCATAAACATATTTCCTACTTGTATGCTTTGGACCCAAAAATTACCTTGAATACATCTAATTCTATGTAATATACAATATTGTGAAGTTCGAGATAACTAAAATGCTCCATGTGTAATTAGTTGTGTTAAAGTTTTATAGATTCTTTCTTCCTTTTGTGAAGCTTTATCCAAAAAGAGAATTCCATGTGTTATTTTCTTGTCAGACTTACCATTGCAAAGATTCTATCCAATGAGAAAATGCTATTTAACTTTGCAATTTCAAATCTTATTCAATATTTTATGAGTGGTGTGAAGTATGAACCAATGATATCACTCCACATTCTTCGCGGATTCAAAATTTGTTTAACTTGTATCTTGTAAATGCAAAACATGAACCAATAAGATTAAGCCACCAATTTCATGGTGTCAATCCTTTTTCACATTTTTTAGAATGTGAACCAATATAATTTTTCTATGTTGTTCCTTCACATATTGTTTTCTTTGTAAGTACCTTGTCAGTGTGTGAAAATAAAACCACTGATTAAGTTACATGTGTATACAGAGTTTAGCGGTTTGTCTTGTTATTAAATGATCTTTTATAAGTTATCATGCACTAAGAAGTGCAAACTAATAGGAAGGTGACCTATATATGTTGTTTTTACAGTGTCATACTTATATAACCTTTTATATTGAATTACTAACCCTTGTCTTTATCCTTTTCCTTCACATCTATCTGGACCTGAAATTGTTTAGTCTTTGGTTAATTCCAAGACTTTTTTATTTGTAGGATGTATTTGTTTGGAAAAAACCACTGGATCAAGCCACGTTTCTCTACCCTTTGTGTCAATTCATGTCTAAAAACTAGTTAATTATATTGAAATATTTAATTAACCATGCTTAGTCGTAACCATATATATTAAAAAGTTATTTAATTTTTTATTAAATAAATTATGACTGTAACTTATTTATCTTGCTAATTTAATTAGAATATTATGTAAAAATATGTAGATATTCTATACAATGATATAGCTTCTCATTTTAATAGTGTGAACTATGAAAAACTAACAGAAGTGGAAAGATACAAACAAAATTGCAAACCTTCCTTCAAATTTCTAGAGTAAACCTCAAGTATGTTGTGTGAATCTTATGAGCTTGTGTAGCCTTGTGGAATTATGGGTGTTCTAAAGTGACCTCCAAACATGGACTTACCAATGTTACAAGAAGATTTATGGAGCTTCTAATATGTAGATATTTGAGTAAAATTGACAAAGTAATGGTGCAATAAATCCAAGACAGATTGATAGAGAGTAATCCTACATTTTATAGAGGAAAAAGTGGTTAGAATTTTGTTGAAATGGGTTGAAAGAAGATTCTAAAAATATCATTTGAGGAGGTTACAACAGTTATGAGAGTTTAAATTCAGTTTAGTAGAAGTAATGTGATTTTTTTAATAGAAGTTGCATATGGAAAGGTGGCTATACATGCAATTCAATAGCCCCCACCTTTCTAGGATTCTAGAAGTGTAGTCAAATAGGATGAGGATGTGGAGTCCAAGTGGCTATTGACTGAGAATCTAAGTGGCAATTGACTAGGATGTGCACACTTATTAATTAATCATTTACTTAATTAATTAATTATAATTAACTAATTAGAGGGGTACTAAGTACTAATTTTATTAATCCAAAGGGTGTAATACACATGATTAATCATTCAAAAATGGGTGAATAATTGATATTCTAGGAAAATATTGGGAATATGTGATTAATTTAGGGTGTCTAAATTTGTCACTCTTTAAATTGTTGTTGTGAAGTAAGAGTTCTTTAAAGATAATAGATGCATGTAGAGTAACAAGCAAAAAATGGTGAAGCATTTGGGTACCCAGCCATATGAAGCAATGAATCCTTTGGATTCCCCAGCGAGTAGAATGTTGGAGGAATAACCCCTCAAGCGGGTGGGTGATGCAACAAATTCGTGGACAATCACTTGATAGGAAAGAAAACAAGGGCTTGGAATAAGGATGGGAAAGGACTATGCTCATAACATGAGCATTATTTGGAGAATAATTTTAGAGAAACATTATTTTAACAGTTGCACAATAGAGTTGTCATCATGATTATGAAAGAATCAAAATTGTTAATGTGTAAAAAAACACACATAACAAAGAAAGCATAACAAGGAAAAAAAATCCAATATAAAGAGTAGGTACATGAATCAATGCTATAAATAAACCAAGATGTAATCACACTACTTGCAAGTGATCCTTAAATTTTAAACATCAATAATGCAACACAAATTTGAAAAGAGGAAAATTTGTTATGCGCCTAATGTGTACCAAAATGATGATTAAGTAGATGAAAATTCCCCCAAGTGGGAATAGGATCAGACTGGAAGATTGGAGTTAAAGTGATTCCTTATGACACTCTTATTATATCCATTGTACAAATGATCAAAATTAATTTTCCCCAGGAGAAGTTATATCGCGAATGAAAAACAATTTGTGACTTGCCCCAAGAAGAGTTAACATATCATGCAAAGGGAAGAAAGTGATAGTTGTAAGATTAGAATGATCACTAGGATAATATATAAAGGTATGATGTTTATCAAGATTGTATTGATATGTTGAAAGATTCACTTCAAGGGTTTTCTAATTGTAGGATTTCTATGATAAGAAAATGTTTGTTTGAAAATTTTGTATTTTTTTTTATTTTTTGTAATTTTGAAATATACGATTTTTTGGATTTTGAAATATTTGTTTTTGTATTGTTTTGAGTTTTGAAAAGTTTGAAATACAAATGCAAAGAAATTCAAAAAAACATGAAATGCAGAAAAAAGGAAAAGACTCCATGGCTTAAATAAATCAAGATGAAAAAAACAATACGTGTAAGTAGAAAAAGACATGAAACAAACATTACAAACAAACCCAATATGAACAAGAAAGAACCACACCAAAGTTAATTGTGAAATAAGATGCAGATATATTTCCTAAAAATTTTCTACAACAAAGGTAAAAAAAGTACAACAAAATAACAAACTGAAAGAAGTAAAAACATCATCACAATGTTGACAAACTGTAACAGTACAACACAACATGCAAAAACAATGTATAATTCCACTCTGAACATGTCCCACATTGAATAACTAGACAAATTTGAATGCCTCCAAGTGGTAGCTTAGAATGCAAGAGGATTACATCGGGCCAAAGATTAGAGTGATACTTAGATACTCTAAAAGATACACTTGTCGGATCCCATTAAGGTTTGATCTATATTAGATTAATATGTAAAATCCAAGTGTACCCCAAGAAAATTTATATTGCAAAAGGGTAAATTATTTCCTCGAGCATATATATACACCATGGGAAATAAATATAATTATAGAAATATGATCTAAAATGATCATGAGCATCGTCAAATGGAAAAATTGTTGAACTGTGTTATCCAGTTGTTGAAATTTTGGTCAAACATTATTTGAATGTTTTGATTTTGACATTTTTATATTGTTTTTTGGAGTTTTGAACAATTTTATATTTTTTTGTATTTTTTGAAAAAAAATTATTTGTTTTTTTAAAGTTTTGTGAAATATTTTTGAATGTTATTGGTATTTTAGAACTTATTAAAAGTGGTGTATTGCTTGAAATAAGGTTCAAATAATTAGAAGCATTCTATTCCATTGGCATAAATATAGATGGTAAAATGATATGGTGTTTAAATATGCTCATGAATCCGTGCAACTATGAAGATGTGATGGCTCGTCACTGATATCTTAGAAGGATGTGAAAATGAGATGAATATTGATATGGAAGTGAATATAATTGATGTGAAGACACAAGGTGTAATAAGGATCCATGTGAGAAATATGTAACTCATCTCTAGTCAATATTATCTAACCGATTCCAAGATGAATCCAATTTATAGGTTGTGACTCGATCTAGATTCATATATGGCCTATTGATTGGAAAGGTTCGGTTGAAGGAATTGTTGTCTTTGTTTAACATGAGCAACTAAACTACTTCTTGAGCTATTTTTTATTAAGCACTTTGATGTAAGATTTCATAAAGGATTTATTTGTTGATTGATTTTTATGAAGGACCCTCTACATGTTACCCCATGTGATCAGTAAAAGGCAAGGAATCAACACCAAAGACAAAATGTAGGTGAGTAATTATTTTCTCCAGTCCCAATCTCATACTACCAGTAAGAAGTATGGGCTTATCACCGAAGACTACGAAGGATGAAAGGTGTAGTGATTTTATAATTTTTTTTTTTTTAGATTGATTTAATTTTCCTTATTGTTGATAATGAGCTTGTTGGGAAAAAACATTCTACCCCCAAGTCTCAGCCTCATGCGACTAATAAGACACAAGGGTTCAACACCGTAGATTAATATGGGAAATCAAAAAGGATCGGGTAAAGAAGTTTAGTGCTTTCTGTTAAAAAGAGAGATAATTTGAAAGGAGTATTTTCCATCAATAAGCTTCGAGACAAAACCGTAGGTAAAAAAATCTAAAATGGTAAGAAACCATGACAAAAATGAGACACACAATGCCCAATGGGAACAAGATTAACCTGTGGTATAATAGGTGAAGAAATGGAATATATTATAATGGTATGATTAGTATATCTATTAGTAGATGAAATGCTTAACATTATTTGTATGTACTTTTTCATCGCTGACTTGCAAATGGTTCTGTAATATGGTGTTTTATTTCTTTTAAGTTTTCTAAATTTTGGCAGATGAAGATTTGAAAGGGACTCATCAAGAAAGAGTTCCATGTTTATTGAAGTTGAAGGGTCCTTAAATATGATACTTTTGCAGATGAAATAAAATTCAAGAAAGGGGATCTGAAGATTTGATAAGTCTTGAAATACTATACTTGGGTGGACATGGTCCAAGTCAAAGGAGTGAAGCCAAATATATGATAATTCCTACAATACGATACTTGGGAGGATGGATTCCAAGTCAAAGGATTGAATTAAATGATTCAATTTCTCCTGAAGTACTAGACTTGGGAGGACATGATCCAAGTCAAGGGATGTGTAATTAAATAAGTTTTCAATGAGATCAAAATACCTATGTGATATTAGAAGAATATTGTTGAGGTGTAGAATATGTTGAGATTCATGTTCACATATGAGTGAAAGAGTATGAGCAAAGAAGGATGGATCTATAGATGTATACCCAATGTTCTTTGTAATCCATAGAGAGGAGATGTTTAATTTTGTTCCTTCTAGGTTGAGAATTAGTTAATTTGAAAAAATATTTGCAATTAAAGCTGGAAAAGGATGATTAAGGGTATTCCTTGGTATACATACCTCAAATAATGTATACATGTAGATGTCTTGAAAAGTTAGGGTCGTCATTGATGATAATCCCACAAGATTGATCATGTGAGGTAAAATGGACGTGGAAGGTTGTGTTGTCACAAGTTTCCAAGCTTGTTGTAGTGTGTTTCGAAAACAAGACTATAAATGTTATGCGTAGTATTCGAAATGGGAAGAATGGAGTCAAGATCCATTGTGCTTAATGAAGGACCCTCTTCCATTATGTTAAGGGTTGAAAGAGAGTCTTCATGAAATCTCAAGATCTTGCTAGGTGTTATAATATTGTCTAAAATAAGTTCAATGTCTATTTGGACTAAAGGAAGAAAATTGTATAAGAAATGGATTGATTTGGAGAGAGTGATACTTAACTCATGTCATGATCTTGTTGAATGTTAGTATATAAAAAAGTGGGTGCAATAGTCAAATCTTCGTATGAAGGTGTGGAAGTTGATGTGTCATCGGTCAAGAGAGCTTTGACGTCAAGTTCAATGGAAATGGTTCCGTCATTGATTAATTCTTGGACATAATGACAAAGAGATGTGCAATCATCATTAGAATGACCTTCCATGAGAAGGTATTCACAATACTTAGATGCATTGTATGACATTGGATTGGGTTCCCCATCAGAAAATGGTTTCATAGGTGGATATTATATTATGTTAGCCTTTACTAATTATTAAAAGGCATCATATAGACTCTTTCCAAGAGGTGTAAATTTACATTCAATAGTGCATGGAGTAGTTTCATCAATACATGGTATGATAGATTTATAATCAACGGTATTCGAGGATTCACCATGTTTGTTATATTTTCCCTTTGTATAATTGTTAGGTGGTAGGTCTTCAGCCACTATGGCACCATTTTCAATGAGGTCTTGGATGTAATTTCAAAGTTGTTTTCATTTATCCTTTTGATTACCATCTATGCGATGAAAATCAAAATATGTGTTAGGTCTATACCAACCTGGCCTAGCTTCACCTTTAGGGAAGGGTTACGTGATAGGGTAAGTGACCATATCAGCACTTTTTAGTTGTTTTAAGACATTTCAAAGAGATTATCCCAAAGATGTATATTTTCTTCAATTGTAATCATGAGGAGGAGGAAATTTTTTTATTTTTGGAATGTTGGCAGATGATCTAGACTTAATCTATTTTAATCTATTATTATATAAGTTGTGCAGATTTCAATTATCCATGACACTATCATTGATAAAGTTATGGTTGTGATTAATGTACTTAGGTTTATCATGATAATTTTTAGGTTCTTTTTTGTTGTGATGATTATGCCTATTATCTTTATAATGAGGCTTGATCAAACCTTTATAAATGAGGGATTTTTTGATTTGAGTTCCCTTTTTCATAACTTCCTAAAAAATGTTGAGGCAGTGCATTTTCATGTGAAAGGATAACTCATCATTAAGGTTAGGGATGAAGATTCTAAAAATTTATTTTTTAGTAATTAAAAATGGGATTCAACAAGCAGTTATGTGCAACTGTTGTAAGAACTATGCAAAATTCTCATTTTGTCATTGTTTTTCAGTGTACAAATTATTCAAGATGCATTTGTAAATCTACAAGATGAAAAATAAGAAATGAATGAAGAAGATAAGGACTAAGAATCCTTAAACTATCATGGTGAGACCAATTAGACTTCTAGTACAGTTAGGAAGAAATCAAAACTATGGTTTTTCTTAATTTTTTAAATGTTAAAAACATTGTTTTTGAGTAATTTACTTTTTACTTTGTCAATTATTTGACATATTTGATAATATTTCAATTAATTGATTCAGGTGTAACAAGGAAATTATCATATTTTGAACTATTTTTCATTATTAGAATGAATAAAGTGTTGATTACAACCAATACAACGTTGTTATGAAATTTTGGAAACTTGATTTTTACAAGTTCATTCTATATTGATTCGATATTTGAGGATTGAATAAGTAATCTTTTACATGTTTACTTAGATTCTTTTATGATTAAAAGTGAATCATTATGATGATGATGCTTTTAAGGGGGGTGGTATGTAATACCCCTGTTATTTTATCATTCGTGTTTTGATTTATGTGGTGCTTTGACATGCATTTGCAGTGAAATTGCATTCTGTTTGATGATATTTTTTGGGACTCTATGCAAATGATTTTATGTAGCATGATGGAACAATATTATTTTAATCTATTGATTTGGCATATTTACATACCTTGCTTATTAGAATTTGTACTTAATGACATGTTGCTAGATAACTATGATCATATTGTTGTTATTTTATTACCTTTGGGTTTTAGATCATTTTTATAAGTTAAGTAACTTGGGAACTTTGATAATGTGATCCAGAATCAGGAAAAGATAAGTATGGAAATTGATAAGGTAAGTTTTAAAGTTATTACTAATAAATTGTTTGAACAAAGAATGACTTTAGTAAATACAGGCCTGGTCTAATATAATGTGAGACATATTTGTTATTTTGCAAAGATGACACTTAAGAATAATATCTCGGTCCAGTCTCCTATGACCTAGGCTATTATATTGAATCATCATGATAAACTAAATTTTTAATGTGATGGCACTTCTTTATTGGTACAAGGCTCTAAGATTACTAAATTAATGGTCCTAAGTCGATATGGAACCTAACCTTGATATAGATGCAGGTTTGTTTTTACATTCAAAATCATGAAGGCTTATAAGCCTTTGTATACATATATTCAAGGGGACCTAACAAGGTATGACTATGTTTAAGTTTGACTTATTATAGCCCAAACAATGGTTTATAATGTTGGAGACCAATGTTAAATTTATTGTGGCATTGGATTCAAATCTGGAGCCTATTATTAATATGGTGATCCTTATCACAATATACTTGCCATATTTATGAGGAAGTAATAAAGTGTCACCGCCATTGAAATTACTAGAAATCCCAGCTAATTTTAAGTGGTTGTGGCTACGGGCATGGATATATTAGTTAACAAGTGGTAAATAAACTAAATCTAAACTCCACTAAATATAAAAAATGGAAATAGAGGAAGTGGAGGTAGGAAGTTAGGGAAGGATTGAAAGTCCTCTCATGTATTAAATGACTTGGAAATACCCACCACCGTCTTATAGAATGCATTGGAATTTTTGTGGGGAAAAAGCTAATGGTGGTTTCATTTTTTTTGTTTTGTTGATGGCATGGAGGCTCTACATATTATTGTTTCTCATAGTTTTTTTGGATGATGGTCTATTTTCAAACCCTTGCATGTATTTTATGTTACTGTGAAGAGAAATTTGAGGAAACTATTATTATCTTGGGTAATAAATAAGAATGATAGAGGACTTTGGTGTTTTTGTGGAATCGATAGTGGGTTTTCTGAGAAGAAATATTTTGGTCGAGTTTGTACAAAAACAAGAAAGGAAAGAAGAAGGGAGCTCTACCAGGCATGATAGGATGTATTCGTTCTCTGATAGCTTAGTCTTGATAATATTTCCATAAACAAAATCATGTCTTAAATTGTTATTATATATAATGAACCTGGGTGTCATAGAATAGCTTTAAGAAATTGATATTTTCTATCTTCAACAATTTTATGGACCTGGGTATGGATGAGATAACTGGAGATGTTTATGGTCAGTAATAATATTATGGTTTCTCACACGATGAAGAATATATATATATATATATCAAGTCTCGTTTTAATTTGACTGTGTGACTTGGGATGCTTATTTAAATGAAATCTAAGTATATCAATTTTGGGTGGATAGTATTTTTGTTTATAACAATTATGACTCTGTGTTCTTACCCTAAAACATGATTTACTTATCAGCACATTAGATGTTGAATATCTGGGAAGGAAGTTATTGTTTATGTTAGGTTACCTTTGATTTCTTTTTATGGGTATTTAGATGCATAAAAAAATAGATACCCAGATGGATGAGTACATTGACGGATTCAATATATGTAACCTAGTTGAAATCTTTAAGATTCAAACATTACCTTGGTCTTGATCTAGGTGATATTGTGACATGATGGTTTTGACCATTTCTAGGATGTTGTAACTGAATGAATTTTTAAAATGAAAACATAGTGATTTGTGAGTGAGATTATTCATGTTTGTTTGACTGAAATCATATCGATTTTTGTGTTAGTTTACTATTTTTTTTATTTAACTGAAATCATCTCAATTTTGAGTTGGGATTTCCCTTACTTGTGAAAAAAAATCAAATCTATTTTGTACGCCCAAATATCTACCCTTGGTGTTTTCTTATGGATATGGTTTACTCATTGACCAAAAATGCTTTCTTGAGAAAGAGTAAACTTCTCCTTGTCAATTTTGTTTAGACATTACTTAGTTTGTATGCCTTTGTTATTCCATGTCGATTATGGTAGGTCAATGATCAGGTCATAATGGCCGGTCATGAAGCAATAGTTGAATTTTTGCATTTATACATGAACGTATAATCATGCTAAACATTACGATAGCTAAGTAATGTCATTGAGACATCTAGGTTATTCATTGATGATGTAGGAAGAGAATACCATTTGATAGCCAAGTAAGTATTTTACTTGGAACCCTAGAATGATGCATTGATGCATCATAATATTGAGTATAAATTTAACAGAATATACTATGGGTTGTTGAGTATATTCACTGTTAATACAAACATTAATATTAATTGATTTAAATATATATTATTTATCATGCGGGAATTATATATATATATATGTATATATATATATATGTATATATTTAAATTAGATACTTAGGTAACTTATATTACTTAAGTATTGTTCAAATTTGGAGACTATCTATCTAAATTGTAACAGAAGACTTGTATTAAATAATAATGATTAATTTCAAATCAATAATATTAGTTATTAAAGGAAACAAAGATTTTTGACATATATGTTTCGCAAAGTTAAATATTATAGACTATTGTAGACACAAAAATTAGGTCACACTCCCCTTTGGTCCCTCGACAAATAAACACCTTGAACACATCCACCTAGCCATGACCCCCTTCACCTCACTATAATATTAATTAATTATTTAAATTAAATTAATTCATTATCCTCACCATATTTATTATTTAAATATCCTAATTGGGATAATGCCCACATATCCACCTCACCTAAACACCTCATCAAGCCACCTCACCCTAGGACCTATTCTTAGTAAGTTGCCATAACTAACTAAGACTTACCCAAACCCTAAAAATCAATGCCTACATTCCCTCTAACCACATTACCACAAGCTTAAAGGAAGATTCCAGTCTAATCTGTGAGTTAACGACACGATATCCCAGAAAATCAAGGGGATCTGCCTAGTTTAGTAAACCTAGGAAATCCCACCCTAATCGACGTGGGTTACCCTTAACCACCGTCGGTCACCTTTTAATATCCAAAACAACCTTATTTTCGAGGTGGGAAAAAGGTTGGTAGTTTTTCCAGAGAGATATCACATCTTTTGAGAACAAGCTTAAGCGAGAACACGCATGCAAGGAAGGAGATCAAGCATTTTCTCTTGCATAGAAATCCAACATTCATCCTCACCTCCACTTCCCATTCACAGGTATGATGCCATCATTAGTCTGTAGGACTTATATCACCCCCTTCTCAATTTTCTTACTTAGCTACCTCCATATGTTTGGTGTATCCTTCTATGTCCTTCTCATCGTATCCACCTCTTTATCACCACCTGGAGGTGTGCTTCAATCTAATCTGACCATCCAGAACTTTGATCCAAGATGATGATGGACAAGATGTAGACTCCTCTGAAGCCTCTATCTCCTGGTTTATGCATTATATCTTCATTATTTATTACGAAATTTGTAAAGCCAGCTTATTTACCTCCTTCTATTCTAATTCATCCTTATCCCACACATTGGGAACCTCACCAAAGTCCCATCCAACTGATTTAATACCTCATTTCAGGATCCAGCAACTAGTCATTTGAGATAATTTTAAGGGGACATCCAATGCTCATTCTGTGAATTTCCCATGATTCCACAGTAACCTTGCATCTTCAAACTTCTCCCAATGTACTTGCATCAGTGACCTAACTTAGACTAGTACCAGTTCTTTATATTTGGCACTACTATCTTTTCATTCAATAGTAACCTAGCCCAGGCCTATTCTCACATCATTTCTCCATCAACATGTGACCTTAAGAAGGTTACCTCTGAGAGACCTGTATTTTATATTCCAATACGAAGATGAATTTATCTTCAGATCTTATGTTAGACATTGGCGTAACCTGTAAGAATCAGCTCACCTTTCAACTTCCACAAACTACGTTTGATATGAGTTATTCACTAAGGGATTTTAACTACAATAGGCATTTACTCTCCAATTACTCATAAGTTCAAACCTTTCAAAAATTTGACTGACAGGCATTCTAGGAATGGCTCAAAAGCTTCCTGAAATCTATGATATCAGACTAGGGAAGTAACTACATATATGCGCAATAAGAGCTCTTCCAATGGTAAATCAAATGACTCCATTTTAGGTAGTTCTTCCAAAGCACAAAAGGAATCATCTCACAAACAGCAATGGATATCCAATGTAGTGGTCCTAAAAGTTGGTCCATCTCATCCTATCCAACCAGCATTCCAAAAGGTATTCCACCTATGCCCGTTACTCTTTCTCCTGTTTAGAACTTTTAATATAAGCATCTAATAATCTAGTGATATACTCCCATTATGAGCACACCCGGTGGGACTACATCCAGGGTTCCTTGGATTTTTAATCATTCTTAGGAAAACGCGGGATCCGTAACTCTTCCACTTGTTAAACCAGCATACACATTAGTTTTCTACCCTGGTAACCATCTTTTACTGCCTATATGGTATATGGAGAATGATTAATGTAACTATTACCATGTCAAAGGTCATAGTGTACTGGTAACTGAAAGAACCATTTAAAAATATCATCTAGGATATGTTAGTGATAATGAGATATCTTGTCTTGGATAACCTCTTCAATGCTATTTATGCTAAATAAAACTTCACCATTTTTATCTGGGCTTAAGAATTCATTTCCAAATCATTACTCCATTCATCACATTAGCTCAAGCCAATTGAGAGAAACCTCATACGCTAGAATTCATACCTAACTGATGGTTGATATTTTCGAATGCATTTTTTGATAGCACATATCATCTCTCTCTCTCTGAGTCTTAAAAAATTTCACAAATTCAAAACCATCCCATCATTCTTAGAGGAACATCCTTGCATGGGAATGCTTGTTAAAGATCACACCCACATGAGGATTGGTACCTCACTCCCTCTCAACTTGCTACTCCATAGAGGAGTCATGACCTTATCTACTATTTCATCTTCTGATCATCCCACTAACATATCTAATCCCTTCATCTATGGAGGCATCTACCCCACTTGTAGCAAGCTCTATCCTGTCGAGAAACTTGCATTAATCTACTCTTCTAGTTCATGGAGTCAGTCCCATAATTACCCTTTTATTCACCAATCAAAGATTCTACCCCATCCACTCTTAGCCCCCTCCTCTTCCCATAAAGAATCCACTTTTAGCATATCTTCTTGATTGGTGACAAATCCCATTATGGCATTTTAAAGACTTCTCAATACATGATTCTCATCATAGTTCATCTATTTCTGACTTCATCTGAGTCTAAAACCTGGACCATATTCCCTATCATTAAAGACATTATATTTATGGGTTACATGGATTACTACATCAATTCATTGTCACCCCACAACCACTTCTATGTCATTCTTCCATTTTTTCAATTTCACTTGGTGACTGGTGTCGGTCCACTGACTCATCATCGGTTACCCTATGACCGGAAGCAATTCGACCTAACCCGTATTGACTTCCAAATGCAAATGGTTAATCTACCCAAAAATACACTTCTAATGATTTATCCTAAAGTGTTCAAGATAGCTTGTAAATTTTATTACATACCTGAGCCTTGTAATAGTCAGCCTCAGTACTCGACATCACCTGTCACCTACGGCCTTAAACCTTGTACAGTTGACCCCAAACTAACCACCTGCACACAGTGATCGACCATGGTTACCCGTGATTGGCATCAATTTTTCCTAATTGGAATCAGTTAGCCTGTGCCCAAACCTATCACTACATTGGGGGTTCTAGCCCCAATTCACCGACTTTCACCTAGTCCATCCTGTCAATGAAGTATTGATTTATGTCACCTCTTCCCACATAAGAGGAAGACCAAACCTGCTTAGGACTTGTACCCCATGGTATTGATGCGTCCACTCCTCTTTCATCTCTCATCACTTCCATGCCATCTTATGCCCCCACTCCCATCTAACCTTGGTCAAGAAGCCTCTTACCTAGGGTATCAACTAAAACAAAGCAACCTATCCATCCTTATCACTATACCTCCCATTCCACCTGAGGAGCCTTATACATTACTCCTACACCTATTCCACTACCCATGCCTTGTAGTTTTGTCTTTCCCACTTGTCCACTTAAGATTCCTCAGGTCATTTCCTCCTACTGACTATGCCTGTTATCCAAATTATCACCCCCCAGAGTTAATTTGATAACATGCATCAGAGTTTTTAGTTCCAAGCAAGTAGATTGATTCAGGGGAAAATCATAAAATTGGCTAAGTCCTGCTCAAGGCCACCTTTGGGACAGTTGGAATAATTATACATGGAAGGCGCATATCAGCTGAAAAGCCTTTAGGCAGTCCAAACAGAAAGGGGACATCTGGGACAAATGGACACGAAATGCTTGAATCGACTGAAAGAAAGAAAATTTGTCCAAGTCCTTTACCAGGAGTAAGCGGGACAAGAGTGCGCGGAGGACGCGAACCGGCCGAATCGGGTGAACCGGAATAATTTGTCCCAGACAGGACTGGGACATTTGGGACAAATGGACACAAAGGACGCAAACCGGTCGGATCGGCCGAAACAGGAAACTTCAACACACGGACATGTGGGACAAAGGGATGCGTGCGGGACACGGATAGCTGAAGGAGCTGAAAGCCAATCATATCACGCCACATGTCACCAGTAGAAAAGGGAGGAGGAAGCCCATTTCGGGTGGATCGGAGGATTCTATCCCACAAAGCACTGGGACATCCAGGACAAAAGGACGTGCAGTGGACGCGAAAAATCTGACAGGCCCGTGGACAAATCACAGATCATGACACATGTCGCCAAGGAAAAAGGTCCAAAAGGTCAAAGGGGCGAGTTTTTGAAGCACTGAGCCCGAACCAATGAAATAGTGCCACGTGTCCAAGTTTAAGGGGCCCACAAGGAAATTTCAAAGGAAAACCCACGAAAAGGTGGAGAGAGAAAATTACTCAGTGAATCCGGAGCCTGCCACGTGTCTGTCTAGATGGCAGAGCGCGGGAAAAGAAATTTAAAAATCTGTTCTTCACCTAATTTGTGCCCTAAATCTTCAGACCTTCGTATCTTTCGATCCAGAGCTCGGATTTGCATGTTCTTTATATCAACGGAAATCTGTTGAAATTCTCTACATGGTTCTGGGATCAATTTCACATTTTGGTGTAGTCTGGAGGGAGAAAATTAAGAAAATGTCTCTGAGGCGTGGTGATAGACAAAAGTAATGCTTCAATAACCAACTTTAATGCAGCAGATAGCTTGCCGCTCCTGTTAGACAGTCCTGCCATTTTGCTAGGATCCGCCGCTTCTGTCATAATGAGATGATTTTTAATGCTACCAAGAAGTGGTTGGGGCAGATTCTGGATTTCCTCTCTCTTCTCTCTCTCATTTCTTGATATATATTGTAAAGAAGAGCTCCTTTAAGGGGTCAGACATTTTTGTTTTGCATCCTCCCTTATTCCCTCACTTGCCAGAGAATTTGTGGAGCTTTCAAACCTCCCATATGGGTTGTAATGTTAGTATTTTTTGCCTCTTGGCCACTGCAATGTACTGTATCGACTCTTGAGCAATAATATATGTGTTGTGATTGACTCTCAACCCTCTCATGTATTCATTGTTGTCATTTTGATCTCTTATTGTAGTTTGGTTACCTGTGCATGGTGGTTGTATTGCATCTATGTGATCTGTGTTAAATTTGCAAAACAAATGCCTAACATTCCCTCGGTGCATCACCTTTGTAGTTTAGGTTTTATTCTATGCATTTTCTTACCCTGTCTCCTTGGAAAGTTAGATTAGGTTTTAGCAAACCCTCTGCATTTTTTTTGTGCATCTAAACAGAGGAATAGGAACTAGCCTTCTCTGGAGAATATTTTCTCATCTTTACAAGTCCCAACACTTGGAGAAAGGATTCCATGTTGTGCAATCACACTGGATGCCTGAACATCAACCTAGAAGCCTGATTTACATCCAGGGGTGCTGTGAGTCTGTAACAACAGTTTTTGGCAACGCCCGGTGGGACACTAGAGGTCTCATTTTTATTGCAGAAAAGATGATATGCAACTGCTGCAGTTTTCTTGCTTATAGGAGCTATTATCTACATATCTGGTGACTCCAAGGGGAAGAATCAACTGGTTTCAGCAGTGCAGGCCTGAAAACTCATGAGAAGAATCACCACAAGGTCAAGAGTTGGAGAAGAAGAAGTGTTGTTTGAATACCTGCATTTATCTCCAAGAAGAAGGCAAAGAGGAAGAAGGATTCAAAGGTCTCCATCTCCACCAAATAGAACACTCTCAACTCCTTCACCTGACAAGCCTTTCATTCAGTATACAATGGTTTTAAGACCGATTAGAATGGCTCAGAACAATCCCTACATCAACTTCATAGGAAGACAGCCCACTTGCTCTCAATGCACATCATTCAGTTCCTATTGCAGCCTTGAAGAACATTCCCTACTTCACTGGAGAAAATCAGACTACTCTAGGTGATCATGTTAAAGATATTGCTAACCTTTGTGCAATCCATGAAATCAATGAAATGCAATTGGTTGCCAAATTACTGGCATCTTCATTCAAGGGTAAAGCATTGCAATGGTTTAGGAGCCTTAGAGTTGGTTCTATCACAAACTAGAATCAGCTGTGTATTGCACTTCACGAGCGATTCGGAGAGAAGGGAGATAACTTGTCTCTTTTAGAGCAGCTGACAACTATCAAGAGAGCCTCCAACGAGCAGCTGACTGACTTCAACTTCAGATTTCAAAGGTCTTGGGATAGGATTCTAGTGGCAGTCAGGCCAACAGTAGAAGGTGCTTTTCTATATTACCTTAAAGCTTTGAATTCTGATATTTCTATGTTAATTCAGTCCATGGGAGGCACAACAATCCCTATGGCTTATATCATTTCCATTAGAGCCGAAAAATGTCTTATTCAAGCTGGTAAACTGGCTCCTAGGCCTCCCATGCCCTTGTATCCAAACTTAGAAAATCCAAGGCACTAGTCAAGCACCCACTTTGGCTCTTGTTCCCACTCCTAGAAATCAGAGTTCAAATGAAGCTTCCACTTCATCTCCAAGTGCTTCAAATGAACTCCAAGAGGTCATGAAACAGTTACAAAATTTGGGAAATGAGCTGGTTACTATTAAGAGGCAACAAGCCCAAGGTTTCAGACCCTCCTATCAACCTCAAGCTCAGCCTAATAAGCAGCCATACCAACCACAAAGACCACCTAATCCAGTTGTAAATGTGAATCAAACAAGGCCTCCCTCTAATAGACCATTCCAGCCCTATAATCCAAATGCTATATCTGCCTCTAAGGCATTATTGCCAACACAGAACAACATTGCTCAGGAATATGACTGGTGCTTTCCATGCAATGAGCCTCATAACCAATCCATGTGTTTCAATGGTGCTCTCAATCAAGCACTGATGGTGACAACTACTGGTGTGGAGGGCAAGGGCAGTCAAGGAAACAGTCAACAATAAGAAACGTTCCAATAGACAATCAGCCCCAAATGACACCACGTTGGTGAACTAGACAAGCAGAAGATTTCTGTGGCATGAATCAAGCAGTTTCTCAAGGTTTCACAGCCAACACAAGGTCAAAGAGGAGAAATTTGTGTGAAGAATAGCCATTAGCCCCAGCCAATCCACAACCTTCCACAGCTCCACAAATGATTGGCAAGTAGAGTCCAGTTTCAAATACACAAGGGCATCCAAGAACAGCCCCTAGGCCACCTCAAAATGCTAGCTATTGCTGCCCACAGTACAAGGAGTGAAGTGTGCAAACCAAGGGACAACAAAAGGATACTTCATCCCCATTTAGTATCATTGAATAGATGAAGAAGACTAACGTCAATATATCAATGTGGGAATCCCTATCCATCCTAGGACAAAGAGCTCTACTGCAAGCTGCCATGAAGGATTGGACAACTTTGAATCAGCAGGTTCAGATGCAAGACAAAGTGCTTACAAATGTTGCCCATCTTGAAGGAAGCCATGGAGGGCAACAAGGTAAAATGTTGAAGCCCCCTCCTTTCTATGTTTCATTAATCATTGGGGATAAACTAGTACACAATTTGCATGATTGATTCCAGGGCAAGTAGCTCAGTGATGCCCAAGCAAATAGCTGATCAGCTGGGTCTCTAATATGAAGTAATATCTAAAGGGGTAGTGCAATTGGATGGGACAACAATAACAATAGGTTGAAGTGATTAAAAAACTTGAGTCTTACCTTGCATGCATGTCTAAATTTTGTTTTCTTACAAGATATATCAATCATAGACCTTCCACCACTCTTTTCCCTTTGCTTGTCAAGGGACTTTCACAACCAAGATTGGGGGGTATTTGTCTACTGATTGGTCCCACATGCTTGTTTAGAACAAGGTATGGAACTAAGGATACAATTAGGTCTGAACCTATTACAAACTTCCATATTGAGCCTTACACTCCAAGTCAGATTAATGCCAATTGCTCAGCTTTTGATCAAGAAGATCACCCTAGTACTGATGAGGCTGACACCAAGGTTGGAAGTATCCGGGACCTAACTCTTGATGAATGGGAAAACAAGATACATGCTTTTGAACCCTATCAAGAAGTAGAAGAATCTGAGCTAGGAGTCTATTGTATACACGAAGAAAATTAACCTGTTCCTAGCATCACCAAGCCAAGCCATAATGATGACAATGAGGTATGGTGGCTATTTTTTTATGGATCAAGGAGTAGGCAAGGTGCAGGAGGTGGAGCCATGCTTGTTTCACCTCAAGGCATCAAATATTATTCAGCTTTTCGTTTCCATTTTTCTTGTTTAAACAACACAGCTGAATATGAGGCCTTGATTCATGGACTTCATTGGGCTAGGAAAAAAGGGATAAATAACTTGCAGGTGTTCAGGGATAGCGAGCTAATCGTCAACCAAGTTAGAGGACAACATGCTACGAAGAACGACTTGCTGAGGAGCTACAAGAATAGGGTATGGGACCTCATTGAGGATTTCAAAGGTTTCAACATTGTGTCCATACCCAGGAAGAAAAATGAAGCCGCGGATAGGCTCGCAGTAGTTGGAGCAACATTTGATGTGGTTGAAAACATTAAAAGGGAAAAAACACAGCCACATATCCATGTGATTGTGAGGCCAGCAATTCCAGATAATAACACCAACTGGCAGGTGTTTGAAAATGATCAACAGATCATCAATTTTTTACAAGAAGAAGTTGAATTCTTAGCTAGGAATCAGGACAGACTAGCGCAGCAGTATGGGGATCAAGTAGTGCAGCTGCGGACAAACAAGCTTCCCAAGGGTTTGGTAATGTTGGAGTCTATCTTCAACCCTAACGACCAGTTCCGTAAAGAAAAGGCTAACATACAGGTCAAGAGGGAAGATTCAGAGCCAATTCCAGTTGGGGAAGGCAAAACACTTCAAATTGGTAAAGTGGCCACTGAGTAGGAGAAATCATATTTCATATAACTTTGTCAAGAATTTCCATATGTCTTCGCTTGGAGCTATGAAGACTTGAGAGGATTCAATCCAAATTTGGCACAACATACCATAGAATTGGATCCAGATGCTAATCCCATCAGGCAGAAGCAGAGACCTGTTAACCCTCACATTGAACCTCTAATGAAGAAAGAGCTAAATAAGCTAATAGAGGCAAAGCATTATATTCCCGATCAATCACTCAAGCTGGGTTGCTAACTTGGTTTCAGTCAGGAAGAAGAGCGGAGAAATTGAGGTTGTGTGTAGATTTCTGGGACCTCAATAGGGCATCTCTCAAAGATCATTACCCGCTTCCTTCAATGGAACAAATATTGCAAGTAGTATCTGGTTCAGAGAGATTCTCTCTCCTAGATGGCTACTCAGGGTATAATTAGGTGATGGTGAAAGAAGAAGACCAATTCAAGACAGCCTTCACAACTAAATGGGGCACATATGCTTACAAGAAGATGCCATTTGGGCTGTCCAATGATGGTGATACCTTTCATAGGGAAATGGACATGGCATTCAAAGGCTTGATCAACAAGATAGTGCTGATATATCTAGATGATATCACTGTCTTCTCAAAGAATGCAGTAGACCATCTCTTTCACCTCAAGCAAGTGTTTCAGAGGTGTAGAAAGTTCAGAGTATCTTTGAACCCCAAGAAGTGTATCTTTCTTGTGCATGAAGGAAATCTCCTTGGCCATGTTGTCTCGAAAGAGGGACTGGCAATTGATCCAGAGAGGGTTGAAGCCATAAGAGCACTGCCATTGCCAAGTCACAAGAAGGCTCTTCAAAGCTTCTTGGGAAGGATCAATTTTATCCATAGGTTTATCCTAGATTTTGCAGCCCTTGTTAATCCCATCACCAAAATGTTAAAGAATAGCATGGCTTTTAAGTGGAAAGCAGAAGGCAAGGATAGTTTTGAAGCAATCAAAGAAGCTATCTCTCAAGCGCCAACTCTCATCAACCCAGACTTCTCCAAGGATTTCATCCTCTATGCATTTGGAGGTGATGACACTATTTCTACCATTCTAGTACAGAAGAACAAAGATAATGATGAGCATCTGGTTGCCTTCTTCAGCCAGAGCCTAGATGACTGTGAGGTAAGGTACTCTTTTATTAAGAAGCATGTGCTTACAGTAATCAGAAGCTTGAAGAAATTCAAGCATTTAATCTCGAACAACAAGGTCCAGTTGCTGGTCTCACATGCTGGAGTTAAGGACTTCCTCCTCAACAAGGATTTGAATGAGAAAAGGGTAGGTTGGATCACCCATGTCATGGAATATGACATTGATATCAAGATCACCAAGCTAGTAAGAGGGAAAGGACTGTGTGAGCAGCTGGTTTTGGGGAAGCAAAAGGAAGTATGCAACGAAGAAGAGGCTGTTTTGATAGTCCAAGATAGCCATGAGCCAAGTGGCAATCAAGAAGAAGACAATGCTTCCCCCACTCCTTGTTGGACCCAAGATATTATGCACTTCCTAGGTATAGGCTAGTTCCCCCTAGAGATGAACAAGACCCAAAGGAGACACTTCAGATTACAGGCTGTCTCGTATGCCATTGTTGATGGAGTTTTGTTCAAGAAAGATGTAAATGGAGTGCTGCTGAGATGCATTAGCACAGGTCAGATTCAAAGGGTATTGGAAGAGTTTCATGGTGGACCAGCTGGTGGCCATTTTGTGCCAAGAGTGACAGCTCTAAAAATCATGAAGGCTGGTTATTATTGGCCTAAAATCTTCAGCGATTGCTACGCATGGATCAAGAGGTGTAAGAATTGTGCATTCTTCATAGGAAAAGAGAAGTTTGCTGCCCTTCCATTGCATCCAGTCTCAGTTGACCAGCCATTCATGCAATGGGGTTTGGACTTCATTAGAGTCATTAATCCCAATTCAAGCCAAGGGCATAAATGGATTTTGACAGCCACCGACTACTTCACCAAATGGATAGAAGCAGTAGCACTTAAAGAGGCAAATGAGTCTAGCATCTTAGAATTTTATGAGGGAATAACAACCAGATTTGGTGTACCTGCCACAATAATCTCTGATAATGCATTGGCATTCATTGGATCTAAGGTGACTGAGTGGGCTGTCAAGAACGGTATTTACCTAAGCACTTCATCAAACTATTACCCTCAGGGTAATGGCCAGGCCGAGTCTACAAACAAGAACTTGATGAGGATCATTAGGAGAACTCTTGATGAGAATCAGAGGTCTTGGCATACCAAGCTGAAATCAGCCTTATGGGTTGATAGGATCACTCCCAAAAGATCCAGAGGTAATTCTCCATTCAGGCTTGTCTATGGAAGAGAGGCAATCTTGCCCATGTCACTTGAGTTGCCAACATTGGAACTCATGAAGCAGCTAGAGTTACTTGAATTTGAGCCCATGGAGGTGAGGTATGTAGAGTTGATGGAGCTGCAAGAGATCAGAAATTAGGCATCCCAAACAATGGAAAAGGATCAAGCTTTGATCAAGAAGACCTTTGATAGGAAGGCCAAAGATAGATCTTTTCAAGTTGGAGATCTAGTGTTGAAATGGGATGTGGACAGAGAAAAACTGGGAAGGCATTCAAAATTTGATGCCATTTGGAGTGGCCCATACATGGTCATGAAGTGCAAGAGCAGCAATGCTTTCCAATTGGCCTCATTAGACGGTGAAGAACTGTAGATTCCAGTAAATGGAATCTATCTCAAACATTGCTACTGAAAATAAAAGGTTCACCCTTGTAAATATTAGCCTAGATTTCAATTCCTCTAAGTGCGTATGCACATCGTCTTGTTGTAGTTAGGTTTCAGTTTCCCTAAGTGTTTTGGCACAGGTTTTGTCGCTCCTAGATTGAGTTTTTTACAGTTCAACGTGCTCTCGTAGAGGGAGTTGCAGCATCAGGCTCATTTCAGGTTATTGCTTATGACTCCATGCCCAATGGATCGCTAAAAGGCCACTGATCTTCTACCTAGTAGGCAGGTGACCCCGAAAAGTCACCAAATTGTTATCCAAATTTCACCCCCCAAGAGTTAATTTGATAACATGCATCAGAGTTTTTAGTTCCAAGCAAGTAGATTGATTCAGGAGAAAATCGTAAAATTGGCTAAGTCCTGCTCAAGGCCGCCTTTGGGACAGTTGGAACAATTATACGCGGAAGGCGTGGATCGGCCGAAAAGCCTCCAGGTGGCCCAAACAGAAAAGGGACATCTGGGACAAATGGACGTGAAATGCCCGAATCGGCCGAAAGAAAGAAAATTTGTCCAAGTCCTTTACCGGGAGAAAGCGGGACAAGGGTGCGCGAAGGACGTGAACCATCCAGTTTGGCCGAAATAGGAAACTTTAGCACAAGGACAAGTGGGACAAAGGGATGCACGGGATGCGGATAGCTGAAGGAGCCGAAAGCCAATCAGATCATGCCACGTCACCGGTAGAAAAGGGACGAGGAAGCCCATTTCAGGCGGATCGAAGGATTCTGTCCCGCGAAGCACTGGGACATCTGGGGCCAAAAGATGTGGTGGACGTGAAAGAGCCAGCAGACCCGTGGACCAACCAGATCATGACACGTGTCACAAGGAGAAAGATCCAAAGGTCAAAGGGGCAATTTTTGAAGGAAAATCCCAAACCAATGAAACAGTGCCACGTGTCCAAGTTTAAGGGCCCACAAGGAAATTTCAAAGGAAAGCCCGTGGAAAGATGGAGAGAGAGAATTACTTAGCGAATCAGGGCCTGCCATGTGTTGTCTAGATGGCAGAGTGCGGGAAAAGGTTTTAAAACCTATTCTTGCCTGTTTTGTGCCCTAAATCTTCAGACCTTCATATCTTTCGATCCAGAGCTCGGATTTGCACATTCTTTATATCAACAGAAAGTTGTTGAAATTCTCTACATGATTCTGGGATCAATCTTGAATTTTGGTGTAGTTTGGAGGGAGAAAATTAAGAAAATGTCTCTGACGCGTGGTGATAGATAGAAGTAATGCTTTAACAACCAACTTTAATGCAGCAAACAGCTCGCCGCTCCTATTAGACAGTCCTCCATTTTGTCAGGATCCGCCGCTTCTGTCATAATGAGATGATTTTAAATGCTACCAAGAAGTGGTTGGGGTAGATTTTGTATTTCCTCTCTCTTCCCTCTCTCTTTTCTGGATATATATTGTAAAGAAGAGCTCCTTTAAGGGGTCGGACATTTTTGTTTTGCATCCTCCCTTATTCCCTCTCTTGCCAGAGAATTTGTGGAGCTTTTAAACCTCCCATATGGGTTGTAATGCCAGTCTTTTTTGCCTCTTGGCCACTGCAATGTACTGTATCAACTCGTGAGCAATAATATATGTGTTGTGATTGACTCTCGACCCTTTCATGTATTCATTGCTGTCATTTTGATCTCTTATTGTAGTTTGGTTACCTGTGCATGGTGTTTGTATTGCATCTATGTGGTCTGTGTTAAATTTGCAAAACGAGTGTCTAACATTCCTCGGTGGATCACCTTTGTAGTTTAGGTTTTATTCTATGCATTTCCTTACCCTGTCTCCTTAGCAAGTTAGATTAGGTTTTAGCAAACCCTCTGCATTTTTTGTGTGCATCTGAATAGAGGAATAGGAACCAGCCTTCTCTGGAGAATATTTTCTCATCTTTACAAGTCCCACACTTGGAGAAAAGATTCCATGTTGTGCAATCACACCGGATGCCTGAACATCAACTTAGAAGCCTGATTTACATCCAAGGGTGTTGTGAGTCTGCAACAACAATGCCCATATCCATTCCCTCGACACTTGCTCCTACTTTTACTCCAACCCCTATTAATCCCGTGTTGCTTACATCTACCTTAGCCCTAGCCGTTTCAAAAGAAAGGACATGATCAAATGGAAAGTATTCACTAATGACTTAGCAACACACTATAAGCAACCATGGAAACAAAGCTATTTTCCCAAATTGAAAAATTTGCAACATAAATAAGATATGTAGACAATTATAACGTTGATCATTTAAGAATAGAGATTTAGAGCACAAATGAAACATTTTATTAGAGTCTAAAGTATCACATAAATGGACTTATTGACTGAATCAAGCATGATGTTTATTTGTCGGAGACTTTTATAGGTAGGAAAACTATGCAACAAACATTACACGCTGAGAAACAAAACCATGTTACTCAAAACTTCATGCTAAGTGACAATGTAGAAGGGACAAAGAACAATTTCGTTAATGGTTTTGAATAAAATGTGGTTCAATGTCATACCATGACAACTTGCAAATTTATATCCTCAACATGAGGCATAGAACCATTACAACCTATGGACTTTATTGGCTAATCTGACAATAAATGGTCTTACGGTCATAAATGTACAGACTAATGAGAGGTAATGAATGTTGATCTGGCTCCCGCAACACTCTCACCTATGAGGACATTTGTAACGAGCCTATACATGACCATCCATTCCTAGAGCACAAGCATGACCCCATGCATATAGTGGAAGAAAGCCATAGAATATCCAACATACCTTAAACAATAGCAAGGCACACCCGCAACAAAATCTTGTGAGTTCTTGGTTATATCATGGGTGCTACCTAAGGTCACTAACAATGATGCTTTGCTCTTGAGGTACCTTACACACAAGTTCATTTGACTGGATGATTAGCGTTATGAAATTGGTATAGTTCTTTACATATATTCTCTATATTGTCATTTAATCAGTGATAGCCCAACGCCTTCTTAGAAAAACTCTCCATTAATGGCAGTCAAGAAGGTTACCATCACTGATCTAAACATCCACGTAGGAAACTATCATGATGGATCTCTCACAGATGTTTGTCGCTCGCTGGCACTTAAGGGTGATCAATCAGCTCACCTTCTAAGAGTACAATGACTTACAAATCATTGGGCAGTAGTCTTCACATGGGATTGTTCTAGTTAGACATATTTCATTGACCCTGCAGGTTCAAACTTTGCAAACATTCGACGAAGCATTCACCAAGGTACAAACGTCTTGGGATGTCGATCCACTCCAAGACCACATAATCCAAGCTCTACACAATAAGGATTCGACATTCAAGTCGAATAAAAAGGTCTTCTTCTTCCACACTGTAGAACCATTATTCAAATGTCAAGGCGCTCTTCCTAACGCAGTCCCTACTTAAGGCTGGCCCAACTCATCCTTCAAATCAAGCTAGCCACTCATCTCAAAATCTAACCCTTTCAAGTCTATTTGAATTTACATGAGAACAATGAAAATTTACCCCAATGGGAGAGCCTAAATGTGTTGATACCTATTAACCACATTTCCTTAAACCTGGGGCCATAACTTCTTCCACCTATATCACTCTCACTCTGGTTATGACCTTGCTCACAAAAATATCCTTTAATGTAAATGAAGTATAAAATGTTAGCACAACTTCCTATAACTATCATCGAGTAAAGGGTCATAGTGACTATAATCCAATTGCATCACTTTCAAAAATATTATCCAAGAAATGCTCGAGAAAGGTGAGTTAACTATGGATAATCCTAATATCACCTTCCAATTAAAACCTACACATCTTCAAGAAACCCTTTCCCAGTCATGCCCCTTTTCATTTGATCAAATCGGCGAGACCTCAACTCACGATAGCCATACCTGCAACGTCCACCCTATTTTTAAGTACATGCACTACGTTGCTTCCCAATTACCTCATATTCCTTCCATAGAGGAAATTCTAGCTTGAAATCCTCTTTCTGCATTGGATGCCTACCTCAGCTATACCCTCCACCCATCAATTTCAACACTTTTAACTCTCGTTCCTCACCCATGGAGGAGCCCTTTGCTAATCATCCGAGACCATTTCACCTTTGGCTTCTCCACCTAGGGAACCGTTTCACCCACAATACTTCTTTGGATTTCCATGGAGGATACTTGTTTATCTCCTCCACCCATAGAGGAGCACCCATCATCTCCTCCACTTTCTCAGAGGCAGTAATCCCTTGTTTTATGCTCCTTTGGAGGAACTCCTCATTTTCTCCTCCACCTATCATGGATCTAGTAGAGATATCTTTTGCCTCTAGGCGAACATTCTCCATCAGTATACCCAAGATCCCGCAGACCTAATTTCCAGCTCTCTTACCCAGGTGGAAGATGAAGCCAACAAATTCCCGAGTGCTCTAAGACACATTTTAGCAGGAATAGCCATTAGGTCCTCATCAACATCACCTACAGATGTGTCCGTTCTCACGCTTTGGCTGATCACATAGATTATGTGGACAGATCCTTATTTTGGGGCACAGTATCTTACTTCTTGTTTCAACATAGATGCATATGTCACTTGCTGATACTTCCACTATCTATGGCCCAAAAAATATTTTGACCAATCGAAGGTTGAACGCAATCACCTTTACCACAACTTCTTCCATGTTAACCCATCATAGGTCAACACACATACCCATAACACAACATACATCTGAATCCAAACCCACACCTGCAGCATCTTCCTCAACTAAACCTATTACTACCTTAGGGGTCACCCCAAACCACCAGAACCTTACTCATCCACCCTATCAAAATTGATTTCGCTACATCCTTCCATCAGTCAATACCCAACCTACTCTGGCACACAAATAGAGGAACCAAGCCCATAGAACTCATACCTCAATGTATGCACCAATCATACAGTACATCACCTTTAGCCTTTCTAAGTCTATTTTAGGACCTCAACCTCCCAACATTGTCAAGAAACTTCCACCCATTAATAAACTAATAACACAACAGCCCACTCCTTCCTCACAAACCTCTAACTTACCCAAGCACCCGACATAACTTACACCTACACCTACAGCATCTGTACCACCCATACCTCCAATACCCTCAACAAATTCTTCATTACCCACTACACTTTAGTCTCTATCCCTCACACCCCCTACACCACCCACATCATCTACCTTGATAGCACCTTTGATATCTCCCATGGGTAACTCACCCTCTTCCCCCACCCAGTTTTACTTCTAGATTGCATACACACATATCACCCTTACCCAAGAAGGTAAAACTCAAAGACAAAACTCCACTACCCCTCAATAAGGTAGTCAAAAAAACCACACACCATCCTTCCTGTTACATCTACCATATCCCTACCTAAGCAAAAACGATCGACACCCAAGACCACGCCAACACCCAAAACCATATCTTGACCTACTCCCCCTCTGGCAAGGACCATTCCTACAAAAATTAGCCGCACTTGTGCCCAAACTCACTTTCACTTCCCATTGCGACCCACTGTTGCAGGGTCCTATTCCAAAATAATAACCAACCTCCTTGAGAATTTTGTTATCACATTACCGCCACTGAAACCTTATGACCCCCTCAAACCCAAGACAAAAGGGTTTGAGGACACTAAAATTTGTGCCTACCATCGTGTGCCAGGGCACAATGTAGAGAACTACAAGGCTTTGAAAACCGTCCTTATCTAAATGTGTTCTCCTAAAACCAAATTTAACGATGACAAGCTTCTAGATGAGGACCTCTGCTTCACCAATACCCATTCCCACAATCCTTCCCTCACTACCTACTCAATAACCATGACCTCCAACCCCACAACTCCTAGAGCCACCTCCAAGATTTGAAATTAACATGCTTCGCATAAGAGAACTTGCCAAACCATCACCCAAATGTTGTTGCGCCTAGCTCACCTCACAGGATTTTTCTCCCCCGGTAGGTTTCTTCCTGTCATGTCATTATACCACTCATCCTACACCTTCTCCATTTTCCAACTCCCCTCAAATCAGCATGATGCACATTGCTACCCATGGTCACAAGGAAAAAGGTAAGGAAAAGGCAACTGAACCACCAACCAATCCTATTCCCAACATACTATCTGCACCCACACCTAAAATCACTATCCAGTGGCCCCACATACCCTATTTCTAATGGGGTCATGCAGCGCACCATGCTCAAACAAACTACACCAATCCCCCCTGATAATGTCCCTATATGACCTCATCCAAACCTCAGAATCCCATTGTCAAGATCTCATGGAGGTTCTTCAATATATTGAGGTTTTACCCAATGATCCTACAGCTGTAGCTTCCATTACGCACACCCCATCAAGTAACCTCTCTTACCAAATTGACCAGCTTTATCCACACCTCACCCTACTCACCAAATAGCCTCCCTTAGCTTCTCAGAGGAGGAGATCACACCACACCAAACCGATGATCCAAACCCAACTCTCTTCATCTCTATCCACATCGATGATATATGTGTACGGCGGGTAATGATTGATGGGGGTGCTAGCATTAATATCATTTCATCTCATGCATTCGCTCAAATGCACATACCTGAAAATTGCATGCATAAACATCCTGTCATGTTGCGTTCATTCAACAACGCTATCACCTCTACACTAGGCACCTGTCATCCTCCACAGTTTGTGCATGGACCCCCACACTGTTCCAGAGCTATTTTACATCTTGGAGGGGGAATTTAAATATAACCTGTTACTTGGAAAACCTTGGATTTGTGTCATGGGTTGCGTTCCTTCCAATTTGCATTGTTGTGTAAAGTTTGAACACGAAGGACACACCTATACTATTCTAGCTGACCCATCACCTTTTAAAACATGTAACATGCTTTACCAACCCAATGATGTGCTCATACCCATTAAGGCTTCTACCTCCATAACCACTACCACTTCACCTATGCCTCCACTTACCAGTACAGTCGCTACCTCAACTGCACATGCCTCCTTCATTCCTACCACTGCCACAACCTCCATGACCAACCCATCGGCCTCCCAATCCATTAGCTCCACCTCTGTGTCAACCACCGAACCATCATCTATTCCAGCTACCCACATACTAACCACCGATCCCTTGGAAGGAATTTTTCAACACCTCACTCTGGGGGAATATCGCCTATATAGTGTCAACACATTTCTTACTCCACAAGAGTATGGAAGTATTCACCAACATCCTCGCTATGATCGCTGCATAGGAGAACACCTCCTTTATGGTCCTCCTCATCTTTGTACCAGTCTCACCTATGGGGGACTTGATACTACCACTTACACACCCGAACCACCATCACAAACCCACCCATTTTCCGCTGACTTCCAGTCTCTCACCAATCACCATTTCACCCACACCTTCCTGCACCGATGTGCGTGGAAGGGTTTTGGTTTTGGATTTTACGAGCAAGGCCACCATACTGTTATTCCATGTACCACCCACAAACATAACGACCATAGTGGTATCGTCTTTCCTAAACCACCTACCAAATAGGCCTGCATTGAACTCATTAAGGACATCATCCCTTCTCCACCTTCTTCACCCGCTCCACCTTCATCACCACCTTTTCCGACGGAGTCGATGGATCCAGAATCTATCCCTCCTAACTTTTTTTTTCATAAACACCATTTCCTTGGGGCCTTTGACTTATCAATGTGAGGGTGAGGCCCCTTCCTCTCTTCCCTTCCTGTACCCTGAAATGATCGATGATGATACACCTTCCATTAACATCGTTCAATGTCAGGATGATGAATCTATACTCACCTACCTTGGTGCAGAAGACTCATATATTCATTGGTCATTACCCTCTGAGATTCAAACCATGTTGAATGAATCGACTATCGAGATCAACATTCATACTCAGGACGATCCGCACATTCTAAAGATTGGTCAATACTTAGAAGTTGCTGAACATGAAGCCATTACTTATTTTCTCAAAGATCATAACCACGCTTTCACTTGGTCTTATGTAGACATGCCTAGTATTGACCCCACCATAGTGGTCCACAATATCGTAACCATTCCTGATGCCAAACCCATCAAACAAAAGCTGAGGAAAATGCACCCTCACATTTCCCTTCTCGTCAAAGAAGAACTTCAGCACCTTCTTTCCATTTCCTTCATATTACCCATTGATTATCCTCGTTGGATTTCTAACATTGTCCCTATCACTAAGGTGACAGGGGGACTCCGCATTTGCACAGACTTCCGTGACCTCAACCTCACCTACCCAAAAGATGACTTCCCTCTACCTGGCATTGACCAACTGGTTGACCTTACCACTGGTCACGAGATGCTATCACTCATGGATGGATTCTCGGGTTATAACCAAATCCTACTTGCCCTAGAGGATCAACACAAAATTGCGTTCATCACCCCTTGGGGGACCTTTTGCTACCGAGTCATGCCTTTTGGCCTTAAAAATGTTGGTGCCACATATCAGTGGGATATGACTTATATCTTCCATGATATCATGCATCATATATTGGAAGATTACATGGATGACCTCCTCGCCAAATCTAAATGCCACTCCGAGCACCTTGCCATCCTCAAAACCATTTTTGACCGTCTCATTAAATATTGTGTTCAGCCTTCAGCCCAAGAAGTGTGTCTTCGTGGTTCTCTTAGGAAAGCTCCTGGGATTTATCATTTTCTTACGTGGCATAGAAGTGGACCCTGCTAAAGTCAAGGCCATTCTCAAAATGCCTCCGCCCACTAACCTTTGATAGCTCTGTAGCCTGTAAGGTAAGTTGCAGTCTATTCACCATTTCATTTCACAATTATCTGATCAGTGTCAACCATTTCATCATCTTCTCAAGAAGGATGTCTCCTTTAAATGGGATGATGACTACCACAAATATTTTGAGGCCTTAAAACAATACCTTCTCCAACCACCTGTACTTATTCCACCTAAAGACGATCAACCTTTCTACCTATACATCTCAGCTACCGATCATTCCTTGGGAGCCATGCTCGCTCATCACGATGAACAACATAGGGAGCAGGCGGTTTATTACATAAGCTATACTCTTTTGGACTATGAAACCTGATACACCCATCCCAATTTTTTTTTCTTAGCCTTAGTTTTTGTTGCCACAAAACTCCGCCATTACCTACTCAACCACAAAACCTATGTTGTAACCAACACTGACCCCCTACACTTCATGTATGCCAAACCTTATCAAAATCAGCGTGCCGCATGATGGCTTATGCTTTTAGCTGACCTCGACCTCGAATTCATTCATCAAAATTCCATCAAGGGCCAAGCTATCACCGACCAATTGGCCTGATGCACCTATTTCTAGGGATCAACCCTCTAATTTTGACTTTCCAGATGAGTCCATTGCTACCCTTTCCTTGGATGAATCCCCTTACCAAATGACACTCTTCTTCGATGGTTCCAAGTGTCAGCGTGGAGGTGGGGCTGGTGTTATCCTCATTCCTCTTGATGGTGAACCCATGCCTTTATTCTTTCAAACTAGATTTTGATTGTACAAACAATATTACCGAATACGAAGCACTCGTACTAGGTCTCCAAGCCACCTATGCCCTAGATGTCAAATCAATCAACATATTTGGTGATTCTCAATTGGTTATAAACCAAGTCAATGGTATATACCAATGTTGTAATGAGATACTTCAAAAGTATAAACATCATGTTGACATACTTTTGACCACCTTTGACCGTTATGACCTTCAAACCATCCCCCGTTCAACCAATAAATTTGTAGATACCATGGCCTACTTGGCTTCTCAAATACCCGCTTCACCCATCGATTCTAAAATATTTGTCACCGTATAATGACTCCAATCACCTTCTTACTTACCTCGCAAAGTTTACTCCATCAAAACCGCTACCCCTGACCTAAGTGACCTTTGGTATAAAAAATACTCTGACTATCTTTCTCTCTCCATCTTACCTCCTTATCTCACCTGTGATGGACAATGTGCCTTCCTTAAAAAGGTCTCTCATTACATCATCATGGGAGGCCTCCTCTATAAGCATTGCTTTGATGGTATTCTCTTACGATGCCTCATGAGTTCTGAAATTCCTTATACCATTAAGGAGGTTCATGATGGCATATGTGGAGGTCACTTCAGTGGCCTTTGCTGTTGCTAAGCGTATTCTTCACCTAGGCTATTACTGGCCGACCCTCAACCATGATTGTTGCGACTATGTCAAACATTGTGTAAAATGCCAACAACATGCCAACCTTCATCATACACCCAGTCATGCCTTACAGGTTTCCCGTGACCTTTGGCCCTTCTCTCAATGGGGTTTGGATCTTGTCAGAGAGATCAACCCCCATTCTTCCCAACGACATCAATGGATCATTACCGCTACCAAATACTACACAAAATGGGTTGAAGCCATACCACTCATCTCCACAAAAGCCAAGAAAATATGTGAGTTCATCAATCACCACATCATTTGTCACTTTGGTGTTCCTCATCGCCTCATCACTGACAATGGAAAACAATTCAAAAACAAAACATTGCAAAAACTTTGTGACGCCTTTGGCATTCAGCTAAGTTTCTCATCACCTTATTACCCACAAACCAATGGCCAAGCTGAATCCACTAACAAAACCCTAAACAAAATTCTCATGAAAGTGGTTAACGATACTGGGAAGGATTGGCATATGCACATTCCTTTTTCCCTATGGGCATACCGCACTAGTATCCATACTTCCACTGCTGCCACACCATTTTCTCTGGTCTATGGTATAGAGGTTGTTCTACCTCTCAAAGTCCAGATCCCCTCACTCCACATTTCTCTCCATGACATGCTCAATGATGATGACTTTCGTCAGGACCATTTAGCACAACTTGAGTTATTAGATGAATGTCGTCTTAACGCTCTTGATCACCTTCAAGTTTACCAAAAATGTATCAAATGTGCCTACGACAAATGTGTCCATGAACGAACCTTCCAAGTCGGTGACCTTGTCCTGAAAGAAAATCAACATGTAACCAAAGCAGAAAAAAGTAAACGGGGAAAATTTTCTCCTAATTGGCTTGGACCATACATCGTGACCCATACTTATGGATCAGGTGCTTATCGTTTATCTTCACTTGATGGTAAACCCAAACCTGAGCCCCTTAATGCCTTGCATCTTTGACCATTCTATTGTTGAATTTTAGTCCTACATCACTTTTTTCCTCTTTCCATGCTCATCCCTTGAGTGCTCTCCACTTCTTACACCTCACCAGTGATTAAACAAGCATCATGTGTGTCCCGTCACTTGTTATCTTCACTTGAATATGTGTACCACGGCACTGCACATAGCATGATTCTCATGGATACTTTTTGTCTACCTTTAGATGAGATCCCATGGTCATTTCACCCTACTTTCTGAACAAGAATCCTATTCTTCACCTTGGTCTTGTCCATGACTTCAAAGCCCTCACATGGGACCCAACTCCTTGAGTCAAACTTCTAATAAAAAGATGACTCCCTCAAAAGGACATCTTCCTCTCTGCAATCTCTGCTATAAATAGACTGCTCCCTTGAAGGACAGCTATGTAAAGCTCTTTCAAAAAAAAAAAAAAAGAGAGAAACTAAAGCTTCCCGCATCGATCAGCTTCATGAAGACCTCAAGGAGTTAATTTCCTCATCCCATATAGACTTCCCACATCGATCAGTCTATCTCAAATACAAGTCAAAATAGAACAACCTTTTAGTCATGGACTTGCCCATTGTGACCTTGGATCTCTTGCCCAAAGAGCATGCTACCTCATATCATATAAAATTACCCACCTTTCACCCCTCTCACCATTTGCACCCCCATTTTCCTACTGCCTCAAGGGACCTCTTGGGAACCATGACATTTGGTGATCATGTGCCTATCACTCATCCTTAGAACAATCAATCATGTAATGTCTTTTGGGTCTTGCGTTCATCACCTCCTCCAAGGTATGATCTACTCGGTATGATCCTAACCAATCAGGTGGCTTTATTGCCCCCTCTTATACCTTTTACCCATCTTTATTTACGTTTTGATTACCTTATACAGGACTTGGTCCTCAATGCTTACCTTTGGGGTAATCTTCTTCTTTTACCACAATCGACATCACCTATACCATTTTTCCTATAACCCACTCACACCTAACAGACCTAAACCCATCATGCCTAAAACCTACCAACTCATTTTCATACCTCCTCATATTCTTCCCTAGCTTATGGGAGAACTACATCGGCCTGAGGTCCCTTTTTCACCGGGACTATGTAGGCAACACTCCGAGGGCATGGGGCCCTTGGAGGTTAGCTCGGCCACTCTCTACCCTAACCAATTCATCTTTCATTTTCCTCAAATTACATTCTACCCTACTTAGTTTCCTTTTTATATCTAACACTTGGAAATTAAACCAAACAAATAACAAGTTGCTTAACATTTTTATCCTCATCACAACATACATTTATTACGACTTCCATTTCTCTATCATCATCATGCATATATTATAAAAACATCTTCAATATGACCCATATCATTATTCATTGCACAAATTAATGAATCACAACCCCAACCAATTTAAAATCAATCATGCCTAGACCACAAACCTGACTCAACCATGCCTAAGACCTGACTCGATCCATGCCTAAACTCAATCCACCTAACTGACTCGATCCATGCCTAATCCATGCCTAAAAAACCTGACTCGATCCATGCCTAAAACCTGACTCGATCCACTGACTCAATCCATGCCTAAGACCTGACTCGATCCATGCCTAAACCAACCTGACTCCATCATGCCTAACTCACCTAGTTTTCATCCATATCACAACAAAAAATTAAAATTCTCATAAAACACCACCAAATCAAGCATCTCATGTATCTCATCATATAAATAAATATGTGTGTCTCAATACAATATACATGGATATCCCATCATGTCTATCTCAAAAAAATCATCGGCATGCAGGCCGGTCTCATATACAATAAAATAATAAAACAATACAAAATCTCTTCAGCATGCAGGACGGTCTCATATACAATAAAATAATAAAACAATACAAAATCTCTTCGGCACGTAGGCCGGTATATGCTCAAAATATACAAAAACTCTCATACATCCTCACTCTCTTTGGCACGCAGGCCGGTATATCTCAAAAAATGACTACAATACATCAAAAATCAGGAGCCATATATCAGGCATCTCGGCAAACATCCTCCATATCTGTATCACTTGTCCCCTTAGCCTCCTCGGCCCCTGTCTGGTGACCTGCTAACATCTCCCCACCCATCATAGGTGGTGGTTGGGTCCCTACTGGCATGTCACCTGGAGCTGGTCTCTGTGAGCTAGTGGCCTCTCCTTGATCTAGCCTCGGAGCTCGATGGCCCCATGTGCTCTCTACACTATGAGTGTGGGATCTCGTCCTCTCACTCGATGCCTGTTGTGCCATGTACTCTCCATAGGATAGAAAGTCTATCCCATCCACCATTAGTTAGTCCTGGTAGTATCTGGCCTCACCTAGGGCATCCTGTAACCTAGATATGGGCATGGTCTGTGGTGGCCCCATAGGCCTCAGCCCCTGTACCTATCCTACGGGACCCTGTCCCACCCCTGCCTGTGAACTGGGACCCTGTCCCAGTGCCTGTGGTGGTGCCATCGACCCCTGCCCCTGTGCATGTATCTGGGCCTGTAAAGCCCCAATCTGTGCCTGTGTTGTGGCCAACTGGCCCTGCAACCCTATCACCTGTGCCTATAGGGAAGCCACCCGACCATCATCCCCATCTCCATCTCCATCCCCACCCCCGGCCATCTGGGCCTGAAGACTGGCCACCTGTACATGTAACTCCGCTACCTCCACCTCTGAGCTAGCAAGTTGTGTCTACACCATACCCAACTAGGTAATCAACGTCACCACCTGCCCCTGTAGGGCGTCCCTCTACACCGTGATGGTGGCTAGATCCAACTGCCCCAGCCTGGGTGGTACTACTCGTAAATGAGCCACCCACCACTATCTATATCTGTCTGTGACCCCGGCATCATCAATCCACCGGTCCACTACCTACTCCTCCTACCCTGTGGGCACTGTCAGCTGTGGTAGAGGTAAGGGCCTCTCCATGTCATCTCTCCTGTACTGCGGGAAGGGTGGAGGTATGTCGTGTAGTAGCCCAAACTGCCGCCTCACTTTGTCAACTGGGATCATCTCGTGCTCCCCGACATGGCAACCCTGTATCCATCTCAGTAGCTACAGCTTAGCTAGATCCTCATGCATATGCCTATATGATGGGAAGCCCACATAGGGCCTCCAAATGATGTCCACCCCAGACAACCCCTCCAATAGTCACCAGAAATAGGCCACATCATGTGTGGGCCTGTCTGATCTCCACTCTCCAATAACAGGCACCCATCGCCTATACCCCACTCGTACATAACCTGGCAGAAAGGCATCGGCCTGGGGCATGCCCACTGGATGCACACAGACAATGTGCTCATATGCCCAACAGTGAAGTAAAAAGGTACAACACAGGCTGAACCTGCACAACCGCCCATATGCCCACAACTCTCTGTATAGCTACACTAGGAATGCTGGCACCCAGGCAAAGTGGGTCTGGTCTATCATCATGTCGTGTAATACCCCCATCAATGATCGGGGAAACCACCCACCCTCTGCATCTGGCAGTGCAAAAGTAGCACACTACCTCCATCAATAGAACTACTAGCCTCATCTCCTCTAGATGGGCTAGGTACATCTCTCCATAGCACACGTTGGCACTATGGAATGTCAGCTCGGCCATCCCCTCTCCAAACACCATCAGCATCAACTCCTCTGAGGCCTCAGAGGAGATTGAATAGACCTGTGTACCCAATATGGGTAGCTGCAGAATCCTGAACACGTCCTCCAGGGTGACTGTCATCTCACCCATCGGTAGGTGGAACGTGTTGGTCACGGAATCCCATCTATCGATGAGAGTGACCATCAGACTTGGCTGCCGGACTACATGCCGGTAGCGTTGGACCCCACTCAGGCCCACTGCCTCCACATGTCGTAGCTCCTTAGGGGTCACTTTGCACCATGAACTGTCACGAGCAGGGGTGGAACCCTATCCCACATGCGTAGCTGATCTCTCCCCTACATCCAATACAAACAAACACATTAATCTACATTTATCACACCCATACTCACCCACTATCATTTTCCCGCACCCTATTTTACCCCTACCCATCTCACTCACCCAACCTGTGGCACTTTTGGCCCCTTGCTCTCCAAATCCTGACTAGTGCCGGTTACCTCTAACTGACCCCAGTCACCCTTAAACCGGCATCGGTCACCTATTTCATGACTGATACCGGTTTAACCCTACCAACACTGGCTAAACCTGAATTCGACACCGGTCACTGTGCGTGGTGAAAACCTGCGACCCCCAAACCCTCCCTTCTCAAAAAATTTACTACCCTGACACTTCTACCCACCTAAAATCACCTACACCTCCCCCTCCACCTCATCCCTTCCCCTCTTCTCCAACTTATCTCTCTCCCCACTCCTATTTTACCCAATTTACCCTCCCATTTTATAAATTTTATTTTCCCCCACCCAAAAAAAAAACAAAAACCCCATTGGCCAAATCACCTAATCTACCTAACAAAACACTACAAGAGTTAGATGCTTACCTCATCATGTTGTCGTCGTCATGGTGGCACATCTGGCCACTGCACCAGTGGCCCGCCCGATCCCTCTCTGGCCTCTGCCATCACCAAATTGCTACCTGCGACTCCAACCAATCAAATCACACACACCGATCCCGTGGACCCACCTCTCACCAACCAATCACCCATTGTTTGGCTCGCTGACTCAACTCTCCATTCTGTCTGGACACTTTTCCCTTTTTTTCTCTTTCTCTTGTGTCATTTTCTCAATTCACTAAATGACAAATGAATAACAAAAAACATGATGGATTTTTTGTTTTTATAACAAACCCACCCTAACCGACATCAGTTTTACCTTCACCAGCATCGGTCTTGTGCCCTACCTTACCATGGTTAGTTACACTCTACCGACATCAGGTTACCCTTGACCGACATCGGTCACCCTCTCTTGCACATTGCCCTAAATTTTACCCTATTACCCTACCCATCACTCCTTTTTTCCACACCTACCCTTTACCCTGATCATTTACCCCACCCCACCTTTACCCAAAACCATTTACCTCACCCTCCTGACCTCATTATTTACTACCTAATCTCATCCTCCTTTGGGGACTCATTATTTTACCCATACCTCAGCCCTACCCGTGCCGTGACCTAGATACTTGGACCTGGAACATCGCTAGTGACCTTTGACCCCATGTGTTTGCTATACCTTGCGACACTGTTACCTGTGTTGATTGACCTAATGACCTTACCTTGCCTCTTGCCATGACCGTTTATCCTGACCCTACCTTTGGTGTACCGGAACACACCTAAACGTTCCTACACCTGACCTGTGTTGTGTTTCCTGACCATATCCTATACCTTGGATACCAGAATCACTTCAACCTTGTTTGGATAAACCTATCGACCTTAGACAATGTAGAGTTTTCCTGCTCTTCAACCTGGTAGTGTGCTGTAGTTTATACATGTGTGTGCATTTGACTGTTACTACCTTTGACCCTGACCCATTATCTAGATTACCCGAGTAGACCTTACTCCTTTTTCCCCTGTTACCCACCTTCCTTTTCATCACATTTACCTTTTATCAAACCACTCACTGATTCTGCCTTCTACCTTGTCAGTTCTTGGTTTGAGGGGGATCACCTCCATCCACACATGGGGCAGCCACATCTTATTTTTGTCAGCGTCGCTTACCAATACAAGCTACGCAACAAAAAGGGGCAAAATGTAGACACCAAAATTAGGTCACACTCCCCTTTGGTCCCTCGACAAATAAACACCTTGAACACATCCACCTAGCCATGGCCCCCTTCACCTCACTATAATATTAATTTAATTATTTAAATTAAATTAATTCATTATCCTCACCATATTTATTATTTAAATCTCCTAATTTAGATAATGCCCACATATCCACCTCACCTAGACACCTCATCAAGCCACCTCACCCTAAGACCTATTCTTAGTAAGTTGCCATAACTAACTAAGACTTACCCAAACCCTAAAAATCAATGCCTACATTCCCTCTAACCACATTCCCACATGCTTAAAGGAAGCTTCCAGTATAATCCATGGATTAATGACACGAGATCCCAGAAAATCAAGGGGATCTACCTAGTTTAGTAAACCTAGGAAATCCTGCCCTAACCGATGCCGGTTACCCTTAACACCGCCGGTTAAGCTGGAACCACCGTCGGTCACCTTTTAATCCCCAAAACAACCTTATTTTCGAGGTTGGAAAAAGGTTGGCAGTTTTTCCAGAGAGATATCACATCTTTTGAGAACAAGCTTCAATGAGAACACACATGCAAGGAAGGAGATCAAGCATTTTCTCTTGCACAGACATCCAACATTCATCTAGCAACCACCCAACACAGATTTGATCCAATCAGGTAAGAAGGAGAGCACATGCAGCCCATGCAAGAGCTCCCCAACATTTGGTGATCCTCTGCAGCATTCAACCTCTTATCAACACCTTCATTCCTCACTCACAGACGTCCAGAACTAGATTCCAAGTAAGTAGAACATTTTACTCCTCTGGTTCATTCATTTAATCATTGTATCTTCATCCTTTGTTCTCCTAGCCACCCATTGACCTCCTTTAATACTCACCCCTCCCTATCCACATTAAAACCTCACCAAATCCCATCCAAATGACTTAATACCTCATTTCAACCAGCCTAGTCCTTTGTGCAATCATAAGGGAGATCCAAAGCTCATTCTGTGACATTCCCAGTATTCCACAGTAACCGGCACCGGTTCTCCCCAACCGGCATCGGTCACCCTTAACCGGCATTGGTCTCTGTATTTACCAATACAACCTAGAACAGTGACCTACCCACCTATTCTCACATCACCCTTAATCACCTGTGACCTTGCCTAAGACCTCTGTCAGACCTGCAGAGACCCAGAACTAGTTACTTGACCTTCGGATCTTATTTTAACCTAGCCTGTTAGATTAGATCTTTCTTATTGTGTTTTAAATGAGATACCTAAATCATTTTAATTACAATAGGATTTACTTCATTACCAACATTAAATTGTTTTAAACAGTGGACTGACAACCATCTAGGAAGTATCACACTTCCTGGATCTAGCACACGCTAGGCAGTTCACTGCATATATTGTTTAACTCTTTCTGGTGGTCTTGTGTTCCATTTCAGGTAGTTCCTCCTAGCCAAAAGGAAGCTCTCATGATCAGCTGTGGATTCTGAGGTCATACGCATGCAACAACCTATCAACCATCATTTCAATAGGTATTCCTCCTACCCCCGTTACCCTATCTGTTTCGTCACTTTCAAAGAAACATCTAAGAGAATCAAAATTTGTGACAATGTATAAGTAATAGTAACTTAATGTTCCAAAAGTATAAATGAATGATAACGGTTTTCTTGTCCTTATGGGTAAGGTGATTTATACTTGTATGTTTACATTTAGGTTAGTATACCTTAGTGATGCATACATCAATGAAATGTAAAGTGGTTTTCTGGAATTTTTAGAATTATCACTTATTCTCTTTGATTAATAAAGTGATTCTAACTTAATGCAATATTTCCTATATGAAAATACTAGATAACGTAATTTGTTACAGGAGATATAGATCTTATCATGTCAATTCATATGAGGTGACAGTTGCTAACAATTTTGCAGATGGAATTTGTGAAAGGTGAAAGAAGGATGAAGTTTAAAAGTTTGCATTTATTCTATTAACTGAAGAAAGTTAAATTTATTACACTTTATTATATTTATCATGATACGAAGTACTCTTTTATTGTTAAGAAATAAAAAGGCTAGTTAACCCTATTTATCGGTATCATCATTCTGAAAAGGGAAATAATATGAATTATTCTATCTTATGGTAATTTTGTTTTATATGATTCGATAAATGAATAAGAGGTTGTTTTTATATACATTGTTACATGAATTGTTTGGATATGAAAAGTATGATTTTAAAATTTGGTTCCTATATGTTCTATACTTAAGATGCAAAATTATATTCCATTAATACAAATATATATGATTGCATTTGATTTTTGGAAATGGAATGAGGCTTGATGAATACTTTGAGTACTATATTACATTAATATAAATAATGAATTTTATGAAACTAAGTGAATATATGATTTGCATCTATAAAAACCTATATATTGAGTTAAAATATTGTATACTTGGTATGATTAAAGCTTGCTGTAATATTGTGGGATAGGGTGAAATATATGACTTTTTACAAGTAATTTAATCAATATCTAAAACATGTTATGGTGATTCATAAGAACATATAAAATAATGATATATGTGTATAATTACATATTTTAATGTATGGAAATAATTTTATAATTAAAGGTATAGATTTTTGTCTTTACCTAGTTTCAACTTAGTATGTAAAAATTTATACTTAACCATATTTTACTTAATTATTGATAAAAGCATGATCAAGGGGACTGATACATTCTGTATATTTGATTATGTAACCTACAATTATTTAGGACATGATTTAATTTCTATAATTAATAAAATTACAATTACAAAACTCTCGTTAGACCCTTAGGTGTGAAAACAACCATTGAGAGTGTCGCTGGTAACAAGGATTGGCAAGTCAGGAATTAAGTTAAACTAATTTATCTTGTTAAGATATGATGTTCTAATGAGTGGAACTCGGAAAGCTATCTCATCATAGCTGCTACTGTATAGTACCTAATTAATTACTTAGGTCAATACTTGGCTAGTACGGAGAATTTACTATGATGTAATAACTTGTCACACTCCTTTAATCATAACTTTCATAAAAACATGAATTCAAGTATGTTAGGTAAAAGTGTAGAATAGTTGTATGGTTAAGTTCCAATGTCATCTTATGATGACTATGGGAAAGGGAGCAGACCCGTAAATGATGGAAGTCATTTTAGAGACGCTTAATTCCACTTAGTCATCCTAAGCTGACATTTCGGTACTTACCCATACAGGTTTTCCCAAACTGGTAACTAATACACAACTTGAAAGTGATTGATACAAAGCAATTAGTCCTAATCTAGATGACAAAAATTAATTAATAAGGTGATGTACATGTTCCTAACAATGAGTGTGTCGTCACAGAATTGAGAATGGCATACATGTCTCTAAAATTTTTGCCAAAGTAGTGTAAGATGCTGATTATACTATCCCATAGTCACCAAAGATCTAAATGTAGGCTTTTGGATGGGATTTTTATGATAGATACCTATGTAGACACTTAGAATGCAATATTTGAATATATTTGATAGATGAAGAAACCATTAGTATACTTTGTATACACAAAACCAAATGATACACTTGGTGTAATCACTCATAAAGAGTGTTGAGAGGGATCGAGTAGGATCTGTATACTCTCATACACCTACACATGGTTTATGAATATTATAGGATGGATTGACTAAGGTGATGTTAGTTCTAAATCATGAGAATTCAAAACAAGGAAACATGAGATATGAACTTAAGGTTTATGTTAGGTTTAAAGATATGAGTATTTTAAATCAATGAAGCATAAAGTATATATTAAAAAATTTTGTAGAATTGAAGTGATAAAGGTGGTTGTTACATTTTGGTATTAGAGTCAATGGTTACATCTATTGGACTTATTGGATCCTTATGCTTACTAAATTCTGATTTTTATTAACAATATAAAAAATGGTTGAAGGATGTACCATGGATAACGAACCATACAAAATATGCTTTAGGTATGGTGGTAAATAAGTTAGATAACACACTATAACAATCCTTCTTGACACACAAAACCAGAAGGATGCATGGAGAAGTTGGTTGAGTGTGAAAATGATCAGTTCTTTGAAGAAAAAATTGCATCTGAATGATGACAATCAACAAGGGAGTTACTTGATTATTGAACTTTCATGATGAACTATTTGGAACTTGAATCCAACATGATATAAAAACCTACAAAGGGTAGATGAAGTAGATATGAGTGGAATATCTTTTGTAGCACCAATGATTCGAAAGGGAAAATCAGCCCTAGAATGAGATCTGCAATAAATTATGACTCGAAAAGAGGAAAGTATATAATAACATTAGCTCTTCTCCACCTACAACCTTAGGAAAAGTGATGCAAACAATGTGGAAAAAACTTTAGACTACCATAATGATTTCAATAAGAAATACTTTCTTGTAATTTCCAATAAGCAATAAAATCATGCTGGCTAATAAGCTAAGAAGAAGGGACAATTTTCCTAATGACATCAGGTACGATAAGTATATCAAATTCTTGTTTATTTTTTAATTTGGTACTAGTACAAATAATATCTTGGTCGCTTGTGAACAAAATTAAAACAAAATCTGAAATTTGATTTATTCCTTGCATATGAAAAAAAATTACTAACCTTTGACTGTCAATTCAACACTCACATTGACATTGACTGATCCTCATCATGGAATTTGGGGTTAATGAGTTCTTAAAGTAATTAAGACATACTTGAATATATTTTACATATTGGATGATAGAATGACAAGAATTCTATCATAATTCTAGGACTATTCATCATTAATTGAATGAATAAAATAATAGAAATAATGATATGTTAGGGTAAAACACAACAATAAAGAACGTTTGTAGTTTTCTGGAAGAGCATGAACAATTCATTCCTAATGTAATGTTAGGTAAGTAATTTATGGACTTCTTGATACTGATTTAGTACAACACTAGAATGATTAAGGTCGTCATATCTATTTATTGATTTAAAATAGAAATATAATTCTAATTTCCATTAGCGTATGATAAGAAAAATTTCTTGAGCCATGAAATTTTTTCAATTATCATGAAATTGACATTGATTAACTTCATTACTGAAAATTGGATGTGGTAATTAAAATATGCTATTTGGTTGAAAAGTAAGTGTCCTAATAAAAATTTTCAGCTAGAAAAGAAGAATGGAGAAGTAAAAACAACATCTTCCAGTTTAATTTTTCTTTAAAATAACGATAAATTTTGATTGTTTTGTCATGTACCAACATTTTTGTTGATAAGAAAGATAATAAATACCTAGAGGGTATGCAGTAGAATAGTAAGCCAGAAAGGAAAAGAGAGGAATGGTTGGATGATTTAAGTAATCATTGACCATGAACTTATGATGAGGATATCCGAAAGGTGAAAACTATAGATATATTTTGGTAAAACCAACCGTAAAAGGAAAATTGTTGTGCGAATTGCAAACAAAATTAAGGATTGAAAAAGCAAAGTTCTGGAAAAAATAAGTGAGTAATAAAACAAAACAACTTAGGAAGACTTGTGGGAAAATTGAAAACTGTGTTTTACCTTGTTTGTTTCTGTGGAAAATAACTTGTTTTTTATTATGTGATATATATATATATATATATATATATATATATATATATTACATGAATGAATGGTTGAAATTAAAAAATTTATGTCAAATTTATGATTTGGGATAGTTTTCACTGGTTGAAAGGTTATTACATCCAATAAAATTGAATTCATAGTAAATTTTACAGCTCTTAGACCTATTGTGTCCATTCGCTAATTAGACTTAAAATTTTTGTCTAACAAAAATAGTTAGAGAATGTGCTGATAATAACCAAGCTACGGGTGGCGAGGAAGGAAGCCACAACTTAGAAACAAGATGAGATACTCATTGTCCTTCAGGACACACGGAATTGTATTACTATTCTTGAACATCAAGTGATGGGAAATGAGGACAATAATGATGTTTATGACATTGAGAAACATATGGAATAGCCTAATGTTGAAAATAACTTCAATGTTGGAAATAATAGTGCTAAAAATCAACCACTGAATGTGAGGGCTCAGTTGGTGACAGAGATATCTAGGCATATAAAAATAATTATTTTGCCAAAATTTGATGGCACAACTTTAGGGGATGGTCTGAGAGTTGGCTCAGCAAATGGAAAAATACGTTTGCCATAAGAAACTATTCTAAAGAAATAAAGGTAGTATGGAGACATTACCACTTTCTAATGAAGCATCTTCCTCATGGGACAGCCACAAAGTGATTTGAATGTCGATGAAGCTAGCATAGCATGGGGACCAATTCAAGACCTATTTAGACAGTGCTAGTTGCCTCAATTATATTATGACCAGAAGATGCCTCTGAATTTCAGAATCTGACTCAAGGGAAGTGGAATGTCAAAGAATTTTGAGAGGAGTTTACAAAACTTCTCAAGTATGTACCCCAATACCAAGTGGATGAAAATTTATGCATTCTTAAGTTCATAATGGGGATAAATCTAGTATTTGGTGGAGAAAGTTGATGTTTCATGTCCCATAAAATGGAAGAAAGTATTCAAGAAGGCCATTAAACATGAGTAGAAGCTCAAAGCCATAGTTTTCACAAGGATAAGAAGTGTAAACTAAATAAAATCCTTCACCATTATCACTTGGAAGGACATAGGGGGAAGAACGATGATAATAAAACTCATAGTGGGAGTAATACTATTGTAAAATTTAAAAGGAATGGACAAGAAAATACAATTGGTGAGAATGACAGGTTTGAAAGGAAGTGGCCTTTTTTGTTGCTTCAAATGTTGTAAAAGTGATCACTACGCTAGATATTGTCCCTTGAGAAACAAGGATAATAATCTGTTACTGAGGATTCAAGATGCATTTGCAAATTGACAGGATAAAAGAAGCAACGAATGAAGAATCTAAGGACTAAGGATCCCCAAAACTGTCATGGTGAGAATAGTTAGACTACTGGTACAGTCAGGAAGAAATCAAAAAATGGTTTTTCTTGATTTTCTTAATGTTAAAAAACATTTTTTTTGAGTAATTACTTTTGTATTCTGTCAATTAGTGGCATATTTGATAATATTTCAATTAATTGATGCAGAGGTGATGGGTAACAAGGAAAGTATCATATTTCAGACTATTTTTCATTAGTAGAATGAATAAAGTTTTGATTACAGTCAATACAACGTTGTTATGAAATTCTGGAAACTTATTTTTACAAGTTCATTCTATAGTTTTTTGGATATTTGAGGATTGAATAAGTAATCTTTTTACCTGTCTTACTTAGATTTTGTTATGATTAAATTGAATCATCAGGATCATGTTTCTTTTAGGGGGGGGGTATGTAACTACCCCCTATGTTTTATCATTCGTGCTTTTGACTTTATGTGGTTATTTGACATACATTTACAGTGAAATTGAATTTTGCTTGATGATCTTTGTTGGGAATTTATGAGAATGATTTTCTATAGCATCGATGGGATAATATTGTTTCTACTCTATTGATCTAGAATATTTTCATACCTTGGTTGTATAATATATACTTAATGATATATTTTTAGATAACTATGATCATATTATTGTTATATTCTTACCTTTGGGTTGTTTGATCATTTGATAATTTTAGTAAATTCAACACTTTGATAATGTGATCCAGAATCAGGAGCAGAGAAGGTATGGACATTGATAAGGTAATTTTTAACATGATTACTATTAAATTGTTTAAACAAAGCATGGACTTAGTAAATATGAGCCTAGTCTAATATAATGTGAGACCCATTTGTTGTTTTACAAATATGACACTTTAGAATAATATCCTGATCTAGTCTACTATGGCCTAGGCTATTATCTTAAATCATCATGAATAACTACATTTGTAAAGTGATGGCACTACTTTATTGCTATAAGGCTCTAATATTACTAAATTAATGGTCCTAAGTTGATACAGAACATCACCTTGATCGAAACTAAGGTTTATTTTTACATTCAAAAATCATGAAGGCTTATAAGCCTTGGCATACATATATTCAAGGGGACCTAACAAAGTATGAATATGTTTTAGTTTGGAATTATTATATACCAACCAATGGTTTATAATGTTGGGGGGAAAAGCTAAATTTATTGTGGCATGGATTTAAATTTGGATCCTATTATGTAATATGGTGATCCTTATCACCATATACTTGTCATATTTATGAGGAAGTAATAAATTGTCGTATCGCCATTGAAATTGGTAGAGAGCCTAGCTAATTTTAAGTGTTCGTGGCTACGGTCATGGATAGATTAGTTGGCAAGTGGTAGATGAACTAAATCTGAACTCCACTAATTATTTAAAACAATGGAAATAGAGGAAGTATAGGCAGGAAATTAGG